>CAJQZJ010034102.1:1069703-1141722 GCA_907164525.1 Lophiomys imhausi | reverse complement strand
CTCCTTCAATGTTTATACATTCTCTGCACTTTTCTTTCATAATTCCTTATCAAAAAAGAGTTTGTCTATTGACCATACATAAAATGCAGCTCCTTTGCTACAATTCTCCTCTGCTGTTACTAGCTGAGACAATACAGAACAGAATTTCCTACCTAGCCACCCTAAGACCCAAACAAAAAGGAACAGCTTTGTTGAGTCTTCTAGAGAAGCCAAGCCCTGAAAAATCAATCTTCCACAATGAAAATGGGAGCATCTTACTCACACCTAAAAGTTATTTGAATAACAAATAGTACATTTCAAGGCAGGGAGCTTCCATGATCTGATTTCAGTCTTACAGATCAAGTAAATATAAATGAGTACCAGCCCAGCAGAAAAGAATCTCCACTATCTCAACTTCATAGCAGCCTCTGTACTGGGGGAGGGGGGGGAGTGAAAAGGCATTTCTCTCACTTTGTTTAGTACAAAAATCACATGGTTTAAAGAAAATAAGATTTCTAAATTGCAGGAATGATAACATTATTAAAACAATTCCCTGAGAATATTAAGCATCCCTTCCTTCAAATGAAGACATAATAGAATAGAACCAGAAGAAATGAAAATGTTAAATGTTTCTCTGTAGGAGGAACAAGGTCTGTCATTGAGCAGAAACAAGGCCTGCTGTTAAATAGAGCATCCTTAGCTGGGCTTCCACTTGCAGCTGATCTGAGAGACCTGCCCAGGCATGCCCAGCCTGATACCTGCCTAGAGACTGATGAAGCCACACCAGTAATGAGACATGAGCCAATGAGGAAGAGCAGAAGCAGCCTGCAGTTAGGGAGCAATGGAACTCTGAGTGGAGGTTATGAAGGTAATGGTGGACCCTGGGGGTCCCCTGAGGTCCTGATGCCCAGAGACCACCAGAGACCGAGGTTGGATGCAAAATGCAAGAGGATTTTTATTAAGCCAACACACCAGGGTTCGACTGCCTTTGGGAAGAAGTGAACACCAAATAATAGTTACAGGCAGCTTTTAAACACAATAACCGCAAACAGGTGGGGGTTCAGGGGGAACATTTCAGTTAATCTTTAGCAAACATTGCCTTTGGCAACAGGATGGGACCATTGTCTGTGGTAACAGCTGCAACCTTGTAATTAAGTAGTTCCGGAACCGAATTCTGTGGAATGTCCCCAAGGTCATAAGGTCAGGCACTCCTGAATAGAGAGGAAGGGAAAGTGGTATTTTTCCACAGCACCATTCCCCTCTTCTTTAAGTAAATGATTTCAATCTTGGAATCAAGGACCTGATTTTTCCAATTGGATTTCAGAGTATTGTTGTCTTAATATCAGGACCTGGACAGCACTAATACACTCTCTGACAAAGGAGACCAATCTATTAAGGATACAGGGTCCAAAGGTTAACAGAAGAAGGAGAATGATGAGGGATCCCATGAGTCTAACCCTGCAGCCAGCTGGCAAAGGTCAGATTATAATGATGGCCACCACATCCAGGGGGCAGCTATGGTAGAATTGGACCATATCACATCTCCTGTCTGGGACAAGACCTGCCAAGTGAGGCGCTGAGGCATATGCGGGCTGCGAGAACTCACAGTCAGCTGGGTGAGCAAGAGGAGAGTTAAGAATCCAGAGATAACCGAAGCTTGAGCTTGAGAGGGTTGGAGATGCGGTGAACTTGCCATTTTTTTTTTTTTTTTGAGGCTTCAGGTGCTCTCCTTATGTGGGAGGTGTAGATCCAAGCTGAGATACCATCAACCTTGATGGCTGTGGGAGTGGTAAGCAGGATGACGTAGGGTCCCTTTTACCTGGGCTCAAGATTCTGGGAGTGGTGCCGATGGTCGTAGACAGGGTCTCTGACCTGGAAGGGATGGGCAACCTCCAGAGTTCCTGGTTGGTAGGCCTTAGCAAGTTGTGTCCACACCTCCTTCTGAACCAGTTGGAGTCCTTTTAATCTAGCATATAAATCATTATTACAATGGCATTTAGGGTCAATACCCTGTCCGAGGGTGAGCAAAGGAGGTGGGGCACCATACAAGATCTCAAAGGGAGTAAGATGGAAACTAGAGGGGGTGTTCCTTACACGGAACAGGGCCAAAGGGAGAAGCACTGTCCAGTCTGTACCATCAGTCCCTAAGGACAATTTAGTTAAGGTCTCTTTTAGAGTTCTATTCATTTTTCTACCTGTCCTGAGCTTTGGGCTCTATATGCACAATGTAACTTCCAATCAGTCCCCAAATACCTGGCCACTTCCTGACTTATCTGGGCAGCAAAAACTGGCCCGTTGTCTGACCCTTGTGCCCTAGGGGCCCTGAAGCAGGGAAATATTTCTTCTAGGATTTTCTTAGCCACCGTATGGGTGGTTTCATTTTTGGTGGGGAAGGTTTCTACCCACCCTGAAAATGTATCAATGAAGACTAACAGATATTTGTTGCCGTACCTGGCAGAACACACCTCAGTGAAATCAATTTCCCAGTAGGCCCCAGGCCTGTCTCCATGCAGTCTCTTACCAGGTTCTGTCTTACACTGACTGGGATTTACCTTCTGGCAAGGTATTCAGGACAACATTTTCTGCTGGCTTGTGAAGTCCTGGAATCTCATAATTAGTCTTGTTGACCTGATCTGCCCTATTGTTTCCCTTACCTATAGGGGCCCCATCCTTTTGATGACCCGGACAGTGGATAATGCTTACTTTGGCCCACAATATGAGGGCAGCTAGTTGAGCCAGGATCTCTTGTTTATTTTTAATGTCTTTGTCAGCTGAAGTAAGGAATCCTCTTTGTTGATAAATGGCCCCATGCACATGGGCGGTAGCAAAAGCATATCTGCTATCTGTGTAGATATTGATCTTTGTCTTTTTTGCCATTTCAAGAGATTTTGTGAGGGCAATTAGTTCAGCTCGCTGTGCTGAAGTCCCTTGGGGAAAAGCTGTAGCCCAAATGACCCATTTCCCATCTACCACCACTGGTCCTGCCCGATGCTTACCTTCTTCAAGAAAGCTGCTCCCATCCATGAACCAAGTGGCTTCAGCATTGGGGAGCAACTGGTCAGTGAGATCTGTGCGGGTACCATGGGCCTCAGCAAGCACTTGTTGGCAATCGTGGATGATAGATGATCCCTCTAAGTCAAGATCCGGCAGCAGGGTAGCTGGGTTGAGCCCTGTGGCAGGTATAAACTTGATGTAGTCCGAGTTCAGGAGGAGCAACTGATAGTGGGTCATCCTAGCATTTGTCAGCCACCTCTCAGAAGGCTGGTACACTACACTTTCTAGAGCATGGGGGGCTGTAACTGTAAGATTTTGTCCCAAGGTCAACTTGTCAGTGTCTCTGACTAAAGCCATCAGAGCAGCCACTATCCGTATGCAGCTGGGCCATCCTGCTGCCACAGAGTCTAATTTTTTTTTTTTTGACAGATATGCCACAGGCCAGTTCCATGGACCTAGTCTCTGAGTCAGGACTGCTTTAGCTATTCCCTTATTTTCGGCCAAATACAGGTGGAATGGCTTAGTCACATCAGGCAGTCCTAAGGCTGGGGCTGATAGTAGGGCCTGTTTAATTCTGTCAAAGGCCTCCTGCTCTTTCTCACCCAAAATGAAAGGTGCACTCTCCTATAATCATTAGTCCCAGGCTTTCAAACCAGGAGCAGAGGGGTGTTCCATGCTGACTGACATTTTGAAAGGACCCCCAGCATGAGGAGACCCTGCATATGTGGGCAGATGCCATCTCTGGCCTCTTTGTTCATGAGGTACTGGCAGACCGAAACTGGGGTGGAGGTAGCTTTAACCTCCACCACCATGGGTGGGCGATATTAGGCCATCCCTATGCCAGTAAGTTCAGCCCAGGCTGAGGGAACCTTGGCCATCCATTCCTGCATATCTGCTGAGGAGGGAGTTTTTTGAACAGCCTATGCTCATCCTCCAGCCTCATAGTGAGTACCTGAAGTGACCTCCCCTCTCTGTCAGTCACTGATGGTCCTTCAGCTTGGAAATGAATTTGAGCTCCCACTTTGGAGAGTAAGTCATGGCCCAGGAGTAGATAGGGGCACTCAGGGATCACAAGGAACGACTGGGATACCGGATTCATGCCAAGGTCTACTGTTCTTCGGGTAGTCAATGGGTATTGTTTGTTCCCTGTGGCTCCCTGCATCCAGGACCTCTTAGTAGATAGTGGTCCTTCTGATCAGAGGATGACTGAATGCTGAGCCCCGGTGTCCACCAGGAACTGGACAGCTTCCCCTCTACACTGAGCATCACCCTAGGCTCGGGAAGGGGGTCTGAACCCCGACTCTCCTAATCTTCATCTTCCAAAGCCAGAATATTTCCTCTGAGGGGTCCTCCCCTCCTCTTCTTGGGGCAATCCCTGAGCTAATCTCCTTTTTCTTTACAGTAGGCACATTGGTACTTGTCCAACAGTTGTCTTCTGCCCTTTCCCTCATCTTTCTGACCTCGCCTGTCTCTCTGGTCTCTCTCACTTACTACAGTGGCCAGGATTTCACTCAAATTCTTTTCCTGTCTTTTTTCTCTTTTTAACTCCCATTCATTCTGTTCCCTACGTCTTCTCTCCTCTTTTTCTTCCTCTGTCTCTCCTTTTATTGAACACTTTATCTGCTTCTTTAACCAAGTCCTGGAACGAGAATCCCTGTAGCCCATCTAGCCTCTGCAGCTTTTTTCTAATATCTGAAGCTGACTGATCAATAAAGGCCATAGCTATCATGGCCTTATGTTCCTCAGAGGTAGGTTCATACAGAGTAAATCTCTGAAAAGCCTCTATCAATCAATCTAGAAACACCGTAGGCGACTTGTTGGTCCCTGAGTCACTTCTCTTACCTTAGCCAAATTGGGTGGAGCCTCTCACTGCCCCTTGGAGACCCACCACAAGAGCCTGATGGTAAACCTTCAAGTGCTCCCTACCTTCAGGCGTATTGAAGTTCCAGTTGGGTCTATTCAAAGGGAAGCTGCATCAATCTTGTTGGGCAGCTGAGTTGGTTGCCCATTTGCACCAGGCACAATTTTTTCTGGCCTCAAGTAGCACATGCTGCCTCAACTCAGTGGTGAGGAGGGTCTGTAGGAGCTGCTGACAATCATCCCATGTAGGTTGGTGTGAGAAGATAAGGGACTCTATCAGGGAAGTCAGGGCCTGCGGGTTCTCAGAGAAAGAAGGATTATGAGTTTTCCAGTTGTAAAGATCTTCTGAGGAGAATGGTCAATATTGAAGCGGCTGGTTCCCCTGATCATCAGGAGGTCCATACTCCCTGAGAGGGTGAGCAGTGGAGTCTGGAGTGCCAGCCTTCCGACTTCTGGTCCCTGTGGCAGGACCCCCTCCCTCAGCTCCTGGCAGGGGTTCCATCAGGGCCAAGGGTTGAGTGACCTGGGACCCCTCTGGAGTGACTGGGGACTCAGGGTCAGGGGATAAGGTGGTGGAGGGTCCAGGAGGAGTAGGTCCATCTGAGTGTTGGGGTAGATCTTCTTGATCTTCTTTGGGGAACCCGTAGTTTGGACGGGCTGCTCCTTCTTGGCTGGAGTCTGCTTCAGAGTGAAGACTTCAGAAGGGGAGTCTGCCGGAGCTGGAGGCGGAGGGAGCAGAGGAGATAAACTTTTGGGGGGGAACAAAAGGCAAGACTCACAGAGGGAGAGAGACTAATAGGGCCTCCCAAACCAAGACATAGGGTGCACTTGATCTGGGTGCCCGTGGGATCCTGGGTTAAAAATTTTAGACATAACCTGTCTAATTTTGTTTAATTAAAAAGATCCTTCAGATGGCCACCCACCCTGAAATGTAGGTCACACTGAATCACACAGAGTCTGCCATCTCCTTTTTTAAATCTCAACTGACAGGTTATGTGCCCTATTTTTAACTTTAGTCCAGTGGTTCAGGGTCAAAGATAGGGGGCTTGTCAGTGTCTGTCCCATCATCAAATCGACAGGGAAAGGAGAATAAGAAGAGTTACAAACAGAATCCAAAGAGGATGGAACGACACAAGACACAAATGGCCCCTGTGAGATTGCTTCAGAAACAGACTCAGACGGGAGCCTCCGAAGAGGTTCCACCAAAACTGGATGAAGGAGGATCCACTCACCCACTCAGCCTCTCCTTCCAGACAGACCTCTAGGGAGTTCTATGGAGTATCTGAAATCAGATAGCTATGGAGGCCAGAGCATCACATAGCTATAGAGGCCGGGGCGACCAGCCGAATTAGATGGCGATTCACACAGAACAGACAGATAGACAAACAAAGTAGCTCAGAACAGACAGACAAACAAAGTAGCTCAAGCGTACCTCTGAATCCTGAAGTTTTGGGGTCTAGAGGCATTCAGGCGTTTCCCGGCCCATGCACCAAATGTTGGACCCTGGGGGTCCCCCAAGGTCCTGACACCCAGAGACCACCAGAGACCAAGGTTGGATGCAAAATGCAAGAGGATTTTTATTAAGCCGACACACTGGAAAGGAGTGAACACCAAATAATAGTTACAGGCAGCTTTTAAACACAATAACCGCAAACAGGTGGGGGTACAGGGGGAATATTTCAGTTAATCTTCAGCAATCATTGCCTTTGGCAATGGGATGGGACCATTGTTTGCGGTAACAGCTGCAACCTTGTAATTAAGTAGTTCCAGAACCCAGTTCTGTGGAATGTCCCTAAGGCCATAAGGTCAGGCTCTCATGAACAGAGAGGAAGAGGCAGTGGTATTTTTCCACAGCCTCACAGGAACTCCCTCTTTTTGAAATAAACAAGTCTGCTTTTGCCACTTACCAGACTCCCGGAATCTGAGTTGGTGATTCCATAGTAGCTCATCCCTGCCCCCAAGAGTCCTGGGCATGGGCCCCCAGCAATATTTCTCATTCTTTAATTTAAGACCTGATGATACCTGGATGCCACTGAGTAAAACCTTCATTTGGGGAAAAAGACTGTTATGTGACATACTTTTGATTAAGAATAATTTAAACAGATTCTAAGAAAACTTTTATATATTGTACACATTGTAAAAATGAGCAACCCATTTGGACAAAAATGGACACTATGAGCAATGCTGGTGATTGACAATAGCAGAGTTTAAATTTGCCTTTTCTGGCCATTGTGTCTTAAAAGATTACAGCAGTATAGATATTAACAAATGGGCAGTTATATGACTCTGTATGTTCAAATAATGCAGTTGCAATGAATATAGCCATTGAATAGCAGGGTGTGACCATGGGTGAATTTGCCAATTCATTCAGTTGGCCTCTATGGTGGATTTCTGTTATCCTGTCCTCTAAGCCTGGTACCAGTACCACCAAAAGCAAGGTTTCTCACTATAACCCTAATCTCTTTTTTCTATTTTAAACTTGTGTTTCTTAAGCCTTCCTACAGCATGTCCTATCCATGTTCACATGTTCCCCTAGAAATGTCTGAGCAAATTAAAGTAGCAGGGTAGAAGAAAGACATTGTTGGTTTTACCCTAATATGTCCTGACCCTCCCTTATTCACTCTGTGGTAAAGTGCTTTCAGTAAGACTGTCATTTCCTTTATTTCCCAGGGTGAACACAGAAGATATACAGACAGTGGTATGTGAAGTATGTGAGAGAAAGCCATTTCCATAAGCCAGAACCACTGTATTTCCAGTTTCCCACAAAATTAACCAAGTTGATTCACACTACCTGATGAGACTTCTTTCAGTTCAGACCTCTCTCCCTGGTTTACCATATTAGAAAAGTCAAGTAATTTTCAACTTTCAAGATGTTTATGACTAATAATTTCTGAAAGACTTCATTTATTAAAAAAAGGAAATTATTTCTTCAAATTAAATCTTATCTATCCACAAGGAAAAAATAGAGAAAGAAGGAAGAGGAGGAGGAGGAAGAGAGAAGAATAGGAAAGGAAGAAGCTAGAGAGAAAAGGAAAGTATACCTATCACTAATTCCAACTGACCTCTAACAGTGTGTTTAAAATAACCATAAGAGCCAGATCTAAGTTTTTGTTGTTTATTTTCCTGTCTCAAACACTAGCCTATGAAATACAGCACAGTGACCCATTCACAAATGCAGGAAACACATTGAGCTGCTTAGACAACAGAGATGTAGGTTCTGGGAAGATGATAATGAAGAAAGAGCCCACAAATTTCTGCCTTCTTGGGTTTAGTTTATGATTCATATAAGTGAGTGCCAAGAGAGCAATGCTTGTACCTGACGTTTTAAAAGCATATCTTAGACATTTAATCTTCATCCTAGCCACTGTGAACAAAAGGTTCCCCAAAAGAATCACACCTTCAACTGAACTTCCTGAAATGCTAAATAAATGATTAGAGCTTCAATGATTGTGGGGAAGGAGGGGTGTTGTGGGTCAGAGTCTAATTATAGTTTTTTTATTTTTTGGACTGCCTTTAATGTCTTAAATAGTATTATTTGCCCTATGTCACATGTACCATCCCCTGATTGTGACTGATAGATCAAACTTTTTGCAATGTACTAAATTCATGAAACCTTAGTTATCATGAACCAAATGATGAGTCATCAGCTACTCTCTGAGGCCTGTAGCAGAAGTCTACCACTTTTATTCAACCACCCTGCCTAATATCTCTGGAAATGCAGTTGAAAAGGTCTTAATATATGATTTTCTTGGTTATATTACATGAAAAGTTTCTTTGCACTGCTTCCACATTTGAAACATGTAATTTAGGATAACTTCAATCTGTGTCCCAGGCTATGGTCACTCATAATTGCCTCCAGAAAAAAAAAAAAAAAAAAAAAAAAACTTTTATCCTCTTTGAAGTAAGAGCTTTGTTTGTGTGTCAAAATCTACAAGTCAGGAATTATTAGCATCTGCATTTTATGCATGTAAAGACTGAGGCACTTTACTAGATATCTCAAGATGTAACAAAATTATTATGCAACATGACATACACATGAACAATGCTACAACATGTATATTATTCATGGCATGTTTATTCATGCATGTGTGTATATGAGCATACACCAGTACCCATATATGACAGCAATAAACATGAGGGGCTGTAGTTTCGGTATGTGCTGGGCATATCACTATCCTTAGGCATGCTTTCCTCAGAACTGTTTAAAAGTCAGTCTTTAACCCTAGTCTTTCATTTACATATCAGACTCTCAAGTTCAGAAAAATAAAATGACATATTTAAGGCTGCATTGGTGATTAGTGGCTGAGCCTAAAGTAGAAAACCCTAATTTTCAGATGAAAATTGTTGAAGTTAGAGACATCAAATACTCAAAATCTCAGGCGTAGTTTGCAAATTAGCATTAAATAATCATTCATTTTTTATTTATGTTTTTTTTAATAATGCCCTGATCCCAGCAGCATCACATCTCTCTACTATGCACACCAAGTTATCATCCTCCAAACAGACTGAAGGTATATTTTCTGTTGGAGGGCTGATATCAATGCTAAGATCTGGTTACCACCCCTTCTGTGGCATTCTCTTGATTGGTTAATAAATGTTGCTGATGGCTAATTAGCTGGTCAGAAAAAGTATAGGAAGGTGGGACTTCCTGAGACAGAAATAGGAACCATGCAGAATTCCTCATTTGTGAATTCTCTATTTAGCCCCATCCCCCATTTTTTGATTGGATTATTTGGTTTCTTGGCATTTAATTTCTTGAGTTCTTTGTAGATTTTGGATATTAGCCCTCTGTCAGGGGGATAAATAGAGAATTCACAAAGGAGGAATCCCTAATGACCAAGAGATACTTGAAGTAATGCGCAACATCCTTAATCATCAGAGAGATGCAACTCAAGAGGACTCTGAGATTCTATCTCACACCTGTCAGAATGGCTAAGATCAAAAGCACAAATGACAGCACATGCTGGTGAGGGTGTGGAGAAAGGGCAACCCTCCTCCATTGCTGGTGGGAGTGCAGGCCTGTGCAACCACTGTGGAGGTCAGTATGGAGATATCTTAGAAAACTTGGAAAAGCTTTGCCTCAGGACCCAGCCATACCACTTCTGGGTATACACCCAAATGACTCCTCACGGAATCAGAAGGAAGTTTTCTCATCTATGTTCATAGCAGCCTTATTTGTAATAGCTAGAAACTGGAAACAACCCAGATTTCCCTCAACTGAAGAATGGATTAAAAAACTGTGGTACATCTACACAATGGAATATTACTGAGCTATCAGAAACAATGAAATTATGCAATTTGCAGCCAAATGGATGGAACTAGAGAAGCTCATCCTGAGTGAGCTAACCCAGACTCAAAGGATGCACATGACATCTATTCACTTATACTAGGATTTTAGCTATATAGTACAGGATAACTATACTACAACCAACGTGCCACAGGGAACATAGACATAGACTTTTGTTTGTTTGTTTTTTATTTTTCTCTCCCTGGTAATGAGACACTTTTCACTGGTGGTACTGCCTTGTAGCACCCCAGTGTATGAGGAGGCTCTTGGCCCTCATATGACTTCTGAACTGGGGTGAGGGACTGTTATGTAGGGACACTCCATTCCAGAGGAGTGGGATGGAAGGGTTAGGGGGTAGAGGGTGGAAGGGCGGGGCTGGAAAGGGGGAAAGAGGACAATATGATGGAGATGTAACCTGAAGCAACAAGTAAACAAATTTATTTATAAAAAAAGAAAAATAAAAATAATGACTTCCAAGCTGGATTATATGGGACACTCGTGTGATCCCATCATTTTGGAGGATCAGGCAGAAAAAAAAAAAAAAAGAAATAGGAGCCATGCAATTTACACAGAGGAATCCCTCTTTCCGTCAAAAGACACAGAAGCAGGTAGACATGTTTGAGAGCTCTGGAAGGTAACAACAGCCCACCTAGCAGTTTGGGATTAGGTGGTCTGGATTAATTTAGATTAGCTAATAGAGAGTCTGCCCAGCTAAGGGGTAAGCGTTGAAACATTAAAAGGTCTTGGTATATTTAATTACTGGGGAAAGGGCTGTGGCAACTTATAGGCTACCAGTCAAAGCAATCCAGGCCCATCGGCCTCCTGCCAAGCCACTAAGGCTGTCCCTCCAGGACGCTGTCCATTCTGCTAATCTAATAAAACAGTTTATTATTAATAATAAATATTCAGCAGCTGTCTCACCAAGCTGCCCCGCCAAGCCACCCTACCAGGCCTTACAGGCTTCTAAGGCAAGTCAGGCCTGCCAATCTCTCACTGGATGCATTATGTAGATAGAATTGTGCATGTGCATAGTATTGGCAGGTGAAGGGTCTTAGGCTGCTGTGTGTGCCTCATTAGAATAGAAGTGTATGCATAATCTAAGCTAAGTGAAGTCCCAAGTTACTAACTTATTTTTCATGCTTTCCTGTTTTAGTTTGTTAAGGAAGAAAAGAATGTCCTGACTTTTAAGAAAGGATTCTGATCTTTTATACTTTTATTGTTAATCCCCCATAATATTTTGACTGATTCAATTGTAGAGATCTTCACCACCTGCAAAAAAACCAAGGTCCAGGGCTTTTTCCCCAGGATAAGTCAGACCGCCAGTTAAGACGGGTAGGCCTGCTAACCTGCTAGCTGCTCCGCTGGCCTAATCTTATCGTTTATACTTATTAATAAATACAATTGTAACTAAGTTGTAGTTTCAGTTTTCATAAAAGATTTTATCTTATTCCATTAAGGTCTTTTTGACCTATTAAATAAAATATTTTAATAAAATAGAATAAGTCATTTAGGTTCCCACAGAATACAAATTTTCACCAATAAAATTAATGGTTACTTATGAAGGTTTTATATCAGCCTCTACAAATTGAATCAGTCAAAATATTACGGCGGATTAACAATAAAGGTATAAGAGCTCAAAGCCTTTTTTAAAGCTCCGGACATTCCTTCCTTAACAAACTGAAACAGGAAAGCATGAAAAATAAGTTAGTAACTTGGGACTTCACTTAGCTTAGATTATGCATACACTTCTATTCTAATGAGGCACACAGCAGCCTAAGACCCTTCACCTGCACATACTATGCACATGCACACCTTTATCTAAGCAATGCATCCAGCAACCTATTAGCAGCCTCAAACTACATCTGCATCCAACTATCCCAGCTTCTATTCCAAGCAATGGAATATGTTTCTCTCTCCTTAGTGACTACCAAACACAAGCAGGCCCTATTTATACCTATCCCAAACATATCTGTGTAAAAGGATTAGAGGACCAATTCATCCTTAACTAGTCTGACATCAGGCACAATAAGACAAAACAGGGTAGGCAAGTCCTTCATAATTCCTGCTCTACACTCAATGTCTGTCAGAGAAGCGGGGCCAAACGGCTGAAGATTGATGCTGTAATGTATGGAGAGAAAATGGAAACTGTCCAGGCAGCCACTGGTAGTCATTTCTTAGTCTTGGAAGCTGCTGGCCCTGCACTTCCTATATAATCAGATATATTTATCCCTCTCAGGTCTCTGAGGTAGTTGAAGAATAGATACCTAGAGTCTCATAGTTAAATTTTGAGTTGTTTAGGAATCAAGAGGGTGTTCTGGCTCTAAGAAGATATTTTTAAAATTGTGAGGCAAGCTAGTATGAAAGCTGAGTTAGATATAGAACTTTAAACTCATGGAGATGGTTAGATAGTAGAATGTTAAAGTCAGGTGCCAAATACATATGGATTGGACATTGGGAATGTATGCTAAGCCATATATCTCTCATAATTGTGGCCTATTTATTTCTGTTCTTTTGTATTGTATTTATAGTTATAAGAGAAAGAACCATTTGTTGGACTGAAAGGGAGAGCTGTTGGGGGGAAAGAAATACCTTAAACTAAAAAAAAGGGTAGAGGATGGGGGGTTGAGGGGGGAGGAGGGTGGAAGGGTGGGACTGGAGGGGGGATTATGGAGGGGATTGTGAATGAGTTGTAACTTGAAGAAATAAAAAATAAATTATTAAATAAATAAAAATACAAAAAAGACAAAATGTTCTCTAAATGAAATTATAGGGAGAATCATCAATTTACATCATAAAATATGTGAATATGTAGGCATGTGTCTTAGCTGCATTTTCTACACCATGACCAAGGTAACTAGCAGATGAAAATATTTATTTGAGGCTTATGGCTTCAAAGCAGTCATCATCGCATCAAGGAAGTATGGCACAAGCAGTAGGCGTGGTGTCTGGAACTGTCAGCTGAGAGCTGAGATGTAAGGGCTCATATCTTCAACCACAAACAAGAAGCAGAGAACAAACTTGGAAAGGAATATGTGCATTTCGTTTATTCATTTTACATGTCAATCTTAGCCCTCTCCTTCCTTTCTTCTGGGTCTTGTCCTCCCACCCCCTTCCTCCATCTCTCCACCATTTCACCTCAGCAAAAGGGAGCCCTCCACCATCCCCCATACTGTCCCACCCCAGCACATCTAGTCCCATCAGATCTGAGTGCTTTCTCTTCAACTGAGGCCAGGCATCAAAGGCTGGGTAAGGGAAAGTGATCAAAAAACAGATATCAGAGTTCTTGCCAGAGACAATACCCACCGTACTTGCTAAGGGACCCACAGGATGACCAAGCTGCCCATCAGTTATATATGTGTAGGGGACTTCGGACCAATTCATTCATGCCCTTTGATTGGTGTTCAGTCTCTGTGAGCCCCCATGGGCCTAGGTTAGTTGTCTCTGTTGGTCTTCTTGTGGAGTTCGTGTCCTCTCTGGGTCTTTATAGCCTCGCCCCCATTCTTTTACAAGATACTCTGCTTTCCATCTAATGTTTGGTGCAGAGTCTTAGCCTTCATGGAAGTTCTCAGAGGACAATTATACCATGCTACAGTCTGTAACCATAATAAAGTACCATTAATAGTGATGGGGTTGGCTCTCTCCCTTGGTGTAGGTCTCAGGTTGAGTCTCTCACTGATTGAACATTCCTACAATCTCTGCTATATCTTTATCCCTGCATATCTTGTATACCGGGTAAATTTTGGGGTGAAGATTTTGTGGGTGAGTTGGTCATCCCCTCACTTCTGTAGAAGTTCTGCCTAGCTAGAAGGAGACCTCTTCAGTCTCCCTATCCCCCATGACTAGGAGTCTCAGCTAGAGTCATCCCTGTCTCGTTCCAAGTTCCTACTCTATTGCTGGTCTCCAGTTTGTCTCAGAGATGTTCCCCCTCTTTGGCTTCTCATCTTTCACCCAGCGCTCTAGCCTCCCATCCCCACAATTCCCAAAATAGATCCCTCCCTCCTTTGCCTCCTTTCCCCCTCTGCCTCCCAGATCCCTCTCTTCATCTACTTCTACTGTTTATTCTATTTCCCTTTCCGAGTGAGACTGAAGCATCCTTCCTTTAGCCCTCTTAGTTGCTTAGCTTCTTTGGGTCTGTAGATTGTAGTATGGTTGTCCTGTACTAAATGAATAGTATCCACTCACAAATGAGTATATATCATGTGTGTCCTTTTGGGTCTGGTTTACCTCACTTAGGATGATCTCTTCTAGTTCCATCCATTTGTTTGTCCCTTGGTGTTTTTTATGTTTATTTATTACTTAAAGTTACGTCTCCATCACAGTCCCTTCCCTCCACCTCTCCCAGTCCCACCCTTCCTCCTTCTCCCCCCATCTCCCACCTATCTTACTCCTCCAGTCTTGGGTGCCGCTACATATCAGTCCCCCTCAGGTCAGCAACTTCTTCTTGCACTAGGGGCCTACATGGCAGCTCCACTAGGGCAAAGTGTCCCACTAACAGGTAACAAAGTCTATGTTCCTGTTCCTTTCAGTCTGTTGGTTGTAAGATATTTATCCTGTACTATATGGCTAAAATCCAATTACAAGTGAATGCATGCCATGTGCGTCTTTCTAGGTCTGGGTTAACTCACTTAGGATGAGCTTTTATAGTTCCATCCATTTAGATGGAACTATAAAATCAAGAAAATTGCATGATTTTCTTGTTTCTGATGGCTAAATAGTATTCCATTGTGTAAATGTACCATAGCTTTTTTATTCATTTGTAGGTTTAGGGACATCTGGATTGTTTCTAGTTTCTAGCTATTACAAATAAAGCTGCGATGAACATGGTTTAGGAGATATTTCCTTGTGATTTGATGAGGAATCTTTTGGATGTATACCCAGGAGTGATATGGCTGGGTCTTGAGGTAGAGCTATTCCAAGTTTTCTAAGATATCGCCAGACTGACTTCCATAGTGGTTGTATGTCTGCACTTCCACAAGCAATGGTTCCCCTTGCTCCACAATCTTGCCAGCATATGCTGTCATTTGAGATTTTGATGTTAGTCATTCTGACAGGTGTGAGATGGAATATCAGAGTTGTCTTGTGTTGCATTTCTCTGATAAGTAAGGATGTTGAGCATTTCTTCAATTGTCTCTCAGCCATTAAAGATTCCTCTTTCATGAATTCTTGGTTTATCTCTGATCCCCATTCCTTGATTGGATTATTTAGTGACTTGTGGTTTAATTTCTTGAGTTCTTCATTAATTTTGGATAATAACCCTCTGTTGGATGTGAGGTTGGTACAGATCATTTCCCAATCTGTAGGTTGTTGTTTGTTTTAATGATATTGTCCTTAGCCTTATAGAAGCTTTTAAGTTTCATGAGTTCCCATTTATTGATTGTTGGTCTTAGAGCCTGAGCTATTGGTGTTCTGTTCAGGAAGTTGTCACCTGTGCCAATGATGTCCTTGTTTTCAATAGTTGAATAATATTCCATTGTGTAAATGTACCACACTTTTATATTTTTGATTGTGACCCTACCCTTTAACCACTGAGCCATCTCTCCAGCCCAATGTACCACATTTTTTTATCCATTCTTTGGTTGAGGGACATGTGGATTGTTTCCAGTTTCTGGCTATTATGAATAAAGCTGCTATGAACATAGTTGAGGGAATGTCCTTGCAGTATGGTGGGGCATCTTTTGGGTATATGCTCAGGAGTGGTATAGCTTGGTCTTGAGGAACTATTCCCAATTTTCTAAGAAACTGCCAAATTGATCTCTAAAGTTGTTTACAAGTTTGCATTTCCACCAGCAATGGAGGAGTGTTTCTCTTTCTCCACATCCTTGTCACCATGTGCTGTCCCTTGAGTTTTTCATCTTAGCTATTCTGACAGATATGAGATGGAATCGCAATGTCATTTTGAGTTGCATTTCACATCTAAGGCTATTGAGTATTCATTTAAATGCTTCTTAGACATTTGAGTTTCTTATGTTGAGAATTCTAGGTTTAGCTCTGAATCACATTTTTTAATTGAAATATTTGGCTTGTTCGTGTTTACTTTTTTTGAGTTCTCTATATTTTGTATATTAGCCCTCCATCAGATGTAGGGTTGGTGAAGATCTTTTCCCAATCTGTAGGCTGCTGTTTCATTCTCCTGACACTGTCCATTGCCTTAAAGAAGCTTTTCAGTTTCATAACTTCCCATTCACTAGATGTTGGTCTTAGAGCCTGAGCTATTGGTGTTCTCTTCAGGAAGTTGTCTCCTGTGCCAATGAGTTCAACACTGTTGCCCACTTCCTCTTCTAATAGGTTTAGCTTATCAAGTTTTATGTTGAGATCTTTGATCCACTTGGACTTGAGTTTTGTACAGGAGGATAAATATGAATCTATTTCCATTTTTCTACATGCAGACATCCAGTTAGATCAGCAATATTTGTTGAAGATGCTTTCATTTTTCCATTGTATGGTTTTGGCTATTTTGTCAAAAATCAAGTGTCTAGGTATGTGGGCTTGTATCTGGGTCTTCAGTCCAATTCCTTTGATCAACCAGTCTGTTCCTATGCTAGCACATTGTAGGGTTTTTGTTTTTAATTACTATTGCTCTGTACCACAAATTGAAGTTGGGAATGTTGATGCCTCCAGAGGTTCTTTTATTGTATAGTGTTTGTTTATTTGTGTAACAGTTTTGCATTGATCCTCTCTTGGTACATAGTTGGCTGTAAAAAGTACAAGAGACTCCAAATATAAACTATTGCCATTTCTTTCCAGGACTTGGAGGTTTAGACTATGATGCTGTACCAAGTACAGGCTTTAGCATAGGACTTAAAGGAATGAAGCCTGAGCTGACCTGTAGCCTCTTTCTGGTGGGGTCTAGTGCTCATTGTACCAGAAATTGTTATTTAAGATTCCAAGGGAAAGGAACAATAGTTGAAATTCCATAGCTATAAAGCCTATAAACCCAAACAATGATTGGGTAGACAAGATATCCCAGTGGAATAATAGTGGTAATTTATAAAGGATAATTGATTATATAGCTATGCAATTGGACTTAATGTCCATTGAATAGCATGGAACTCCTTTCTGGACTGTAAACCTAGCCTACTTCCCATGACTAGGAAGGTCATATACCTGAGAGGAGAACATGCTAGTGACATTTTCCTAAACCATTATAATTTCTAACTGTGTAACTCAAAATGCTTATCTTTACACCCACATGTAACTATAGCTCTCACCCTTCATAAAATAAGCTTCTTTGTGCATTAAGCGGAAAACATTACAGATATCTATAATTGATAAAAAATGTATATATAGCCAGGTATGGTGGCACATACCTTTAATCCAAGTTATCAGGAAGCAGAGGCAGGTGAATCATTGTGAGTTTGAGGCTAGCCTGGTCTACAGAGTGAGTACAGGACCACCAAGGATGCACAGAGAAACGCTGTTTCAAAAAGACCACAGTTCCTATATATATCAAAGAACTGTGATATACACAGTTTCTACTGACACATCTGTATCACAATCCTAATATCTAAGGATTATGAAAAATGAAGGAAGCCGATAAAGACTGTAAGAGCCAGAGGTTAAGCATGGTTGTTGCTATATGGTGTCTGCTGGACATGAAAGGGAAAATCCACCCATGAAATTACATTCTGTTTGTCTGAACAAGACTGGTATAATGACAACACTAGTTAACAAAATGCTTATATGGTCTTACCTGTACATGAAGAGCTACAGATGGCCAATGGCTACTGAGAGAGAAGAATCAGTTTCCTCCTTGGGGAGTTCCCTAAGAAGTTGTTCAGGCTCAAGTATTCAGTCCTGGCCACATGATATGTGAGGAATGCTAAGCAGATTCAATAACTTGTATATACATGTATATATGTATGCATGTATAACAATCATGAATATGGGAGGGAAGAGTTGGGACACAGAAGTAGCTGTAGCTGTAGCCAGAGAGGGAAGAGTAAAAATGATGTAGATGCAGTGCTCATGTATGATGTTTAAAAAATAATTAAATGAAAAGAAACTGGACATCACTCAGATTGCATCAAGAACTGAGAACATAAAGTAACTGAACTCAAGATTCCTCTGACACTGTTTCTTATAAGTTTTATTCTTTTCTTCCATTATTATTAATTCATTTTGTACTCAAATATTTAAAAATTTATCTGAAATATTTGAAATTTTTCCTTTTAAATATTCCTAGATGTCTAACATGGTTCTACTTAAAACATATGTTTTAGAATTAAAACACAATTTAATTACTTCCTCCTTCCCTTTTCTCCCTCCAGCATCTTCTATGCATGCCTTCTTGCTCTCTCTCAAATTCATAGACTCTTTTATTTTAATTGTTGTTGTTGTGTATGTTTATGCATTTATTTATTAAATACATGAATACAACCTGTTCAGTTTGTAGAATGTTACTCTGTGTATATAATTTCAGGCTGACCCACTTGGCATTGGAGTAGCAATTGCTGTGCTCTTCCATGGAGAAAGCAATTTCTCCTATTTTCAGCATTCCTTAGCTGCCCATATTTCTTAATCTATTGGGACTCATGAAATTTAAGCCTTCCTAGTTACCATCTCAACTGATGCATCTACAGTACAACTCCTGCATCTAACGACTTGGAAAATGTTGGAGAAGAATGGGTAGAAAAATTGTAATATTCAGAAAAATAGGAAGTTTATTGTAATATTTTGTATCCTAGAATGTCTAGGAAGCAATACCCATGAAGTGTCAACAACACAGCTCTCTAAATAAAGGCTGAGCAAGGATTAACATTCTTATCTCAGTTTTGATGAAATTAAACAAGACTGGTAGTATAGCCTCATATTAATTGCACATTTGTTATAATCTCCAGCTTACTTAAATCAAGTCTTCACATTAAAATTTCTACTTTTTAAAACTTTCAAAAGTAATTATTTCACTATTCAATATAATTTAGATTTTTTAAAATTAAGTTTTGATTATTAAAAATTTATTTTAAATGTTTTAGTAAGTACTCTTCTTGAGAAAATCTCTACTTTACATCCAAATTCCTAGATCCAAACCAGTAGAACATATTCCTACCTAAAACAAGGAAACATCAAGGTTCCAACCACAAAGGTTATATTGATATTGATTTTGGAAATATTAATACACAACAAATTCCTAGATGCACAAATGATTCTGTTAATATTGTCTATATTTCCTATAACAACAGATGTCCTGATGACCATGTGTCACATAAATATACTTAGATATCGCACAGCATTGGACTCAGTAATATTATCAAATATACAAACCGTAAATTATAGTAACCACTTGATAGACTCAAATTCGAAGTGATGTAGATACACCCCCAGGTCTGGAAAGCTCTAGGAAGTACAGGATATGCATCAGATTCTGCCTACTTTTAGATCAATGATGACTTTATTGATCTCATTAGGAATACTTAAAATTTTCAACTGAGTTCTTTCATTCAAGTTATACACAGCCAGTTTCCAATGCCAGTAATCTCCAGTGCATGTTAGTGACAATCAGCCAATGCTGGAGCCATGGATTTTTGTCCTGTCCTAAGCAAATTGGGACAGATTAAGTCTTCTACTACTAAGAAAGACATAACTTAAAAAGGATTAGTGGGGCATGATATGATAGGTCATATCTATAATTGCAGACCTGTAAATTGAATTAAATCATTCTGTATATAATAACTAATATTGGAGATTAATACAGTGCCTGTTATTTATTAACTTGTCATGTTTTGAATAAAAGATACAGAGAATAGTTAGGTTTAAAATAACCCTAAAGCAATGAAGCTGGGCAGATAATCAAGCCTCTAAACTATCTAATTTGTCTTCCCCAATCAAACCCAATGATGATTGCAACTACTCCATTTGGGCTGGTCCTCAGAGCAGATTGCTCTAGGCCACATACTTCTAGTTCATTCTGTCTCATCACAACTTGCAGATCTCCCATCCTATGCTTCTTCTCCAAACTCCCTCATAGTAAGTAGTTCTTCTGCCAACCCCAAAAGCCCAGGAATCTTGGCTGCACCTACTTTTCTTAAGCCTACCCCAGGCAGTAGGTAACTTTATTAACCAATCAAGGATACACTGAAGAGCAAGGTTTACACAGCATTATTTTGGATACATGAGAATTTCCTAATAGGATAGTAAGTAAGGATCTTGGGGCAAGGGTGAGGGAGTGGGAGTGTAAGCAATTAACATTTGAATACATAGTTTCAGATCAACCCAACACAGACCTGAGACTAGCCAGTTCTATGTAATTGAGTTCTGGTTTAGCCTGGACTGCATAGTTAAGATCTACCTTTCAGGAAAAACAAACAAACAAACAAAAAAACAAAAACAAAAATAAAAAAACCAAGAAAATAGCATATAAAAATATTTTTTCTAAAGTAGAGACTTTTAACCTAAGAAACTATGCCACAAGAGCTCATATTTCTTAGTTAGATGAAGTTTCAAGCTGTCCCCTAGTTCAGTTATCCTGGACTTAAAAATACTAAACAATACTCGTAATGCTCAATGACTAATCTATATTGGTAATATTATAATAATGGATATTAGAATCTAATTTTCTATCCTGGTTTTAAAATAAGGAACATGATTTGGTTTATATGCAAAAAAATCTATTAAATCTTGATTTCTTTTTTTTTTATAAATACTTTATTTTTTTTTCTTCAAGTTACAGCTCAGTCACAAACCCCTCCCTATCCCGCCCTTCCACCCTCTTCCCCCCAGAAGTTTCCCCTTTCAGTCCAACAGATGGTTCCTTCTCTTATAACAGTAAGTATTATACAAAACAACAGATATAAATATGCCACATTTATGAGAGTTAAATGGCCCAGTATACCTTCCCAATGTCCAGTTTATACATATTTGGCCCCTGACTTTAACATTCTACTATCTAACCATCTCCATGAGTTTAAAGGTCTATATCTGACTCAACATTCATATTAACTTGCAACACTCTTTTAAGAGTATCTTCTTAGATCTATAACACCCTCTTGATTCCTAAACAACTCAAAATTTAACTATGAGACATATCAGCGCCTGACAGCACCCCCTATTCTACTCCAAGTAGAAGATAAGCATCGAAGAACCTCCACTGTAAGATGGTTGAATTAGTGGCAAGCCTATCTCTTGGCATGAAAAAGCCCCTTGCACCAAGTGCAGACAGACTGCTGTCTAAAAAGGTCAAAACTTGGTAGCAGGGAAGTCGACAGCCTAACTCTGCCAAGACAGGGTAGGTAAGTCCTTCATAATCCCTGCTCTACAACAAATGTCTGTCAGAGAAACAGGACCCAAAGGCTGAAGACTGATGCAGGAATGTATGGAGAGAAAATGGGAACTGTTCAGGCAGTCATTGGTATGTCCTTTCTTAGTTTTGGAAGCTGCAGGCCCTGCACTTCCTATATAAGCAGATATATTTATCCCTCTCAGGTCTCTGAGGTGGTTGAAGAATAGACAGCTAGAGTAAGTCTTGATTTCTATCAAGTCTGGATTCATATACATACATATATATGTATATATATATTTTCTAGTTAAATATATTTGACTCATGGAAAAAGAACTATTTGTTCAGAAGAAGTTTAAAGTGATACTGTACTGTTATTGTTTTTTCTATATATAACTCCACATTTACTATTCCAAACATATCTTATTTATTATCAAAATAAAAGAATGAATAAAATTATTATTCACCAATAACAGTTATTAATTGGATATTAATGATTAATCTTTCTTAAAACTGGAACTACCCATTCTACTTTATAATTTTACTAGAAAACCAAACCAACTAAGGAAAAATTAAATTTGGTACATCTACACAATGGAATACTACTCAACCATTAGAAACAATGAAATCATGCAATTTGCAACCAAATGGATGGAACTAGAGAAGCTCATACTGAGTGAGCTAACCCAGACTCAGAAGGATGCTCATGGCATCTATTCACTTATAATTGGATTTTAGCCATATAGTACAGGATAACTATACTACAACCAGTGCACCGAAAGGAATAGGAGCATGTATCTTTTTACCTGTTAGTGAGACTCTTTGCCATAATAGAGTTGCCATGTAGGCCCCTGGTGCAAGAGGAATCTCTTAACCCTCATATGACTGTTGAACTGAGGGGGGCTGATATGTAGGGGCAACCCACTCTGGAGGAGTAGGATAGGTGGGAGAGTGGAGAGAGGGTGGAATGGTGGGACTGGGAGGGGTGGAGAGAGAAGATGAAACTTGAAGTAATAAATATACAAAAAAAAATTTAAGTTGTAATGATACACACAGAGGGCTATTCTTGAGTGTTTTAACTTTATTTATAGTGCCTGTCTTATATTCCCATGTAAATGTTATTTCATATGCAGAGGGAAGAACCTGTCAAACCTAGATTGTGATGGCTGATATCAAACTAGACCAAAAATTACTTCCTTAATGACAATAACAACTATTTCACCCTCTTAGAGAATGATTTTCTGTCTACCAAGCCTCATCTTTATCTGATACCTACAATACTTGGCCAACAGGAGGAATTATAAACTAAAGTTCCCAAAAAAATTATTTTAAAGATTGTGTAAGACTGATTGAATAATTGCAACTCTGTAATTTCCAAGTACTGATGTGTTATAGATCTAGAGCTAAGCTATCTTAAGTCCCCTTATAAGTCTGACCTGGCATCCTATTAGACAAAAGCTTCAAAATATATTAATGGATCACTAGGTTCCATCTTCCCAAACTAAGGCTGTCATCAGATAATATCTGAATTTTCTCTTTGTTTTGTTATAACCCAACTGCCTGGTATTCTCATCAACATAGTTGATAAATGGCTTGCCTTACTGTTTCTTTTGTTCTCTGACTATAAAAGTTCTCATAACCACTACCCTATTGGAACATATCATTTGGGGCAACCTGAATCTATGTTTTCATGCCAGGTTCACTCATATTTAACTCAAAACAAAGTATTTCTTGTTCTCTTTGAAGTGAGGGCCTTTTTTTGCATAAACACTAGCCTGGGTAACTAGTAATACTCATCCCCTCCCCAGAAGAAAAAGAAGCCTTTGATTAGCTTCCAAAATGAGCCCACTAAGAAAAATAGAGAACAGTTTAATTGCCTGGATAAGTTTAGAATATTTAGAAGCAAGGAAACTGGATAACTCTCTGGTAAGGATTGCTTTGTTTCACATTGCACTGCCATCACAATTACCTCTTTTTAAATTTCTCTTTTAATTTTTAACACTTTATTTATTTTATATGTATAGGTGTTTTTCCTACATGTATGTCTGTTTACCACTAAAAAGTGTGCCTAGCATCCACCTAGGCCAGAAGAAGATGCTGGATTCCTTGTAACTATAGTTAAAGGAAGTTGTGACCCTCCAGTGTTTTATGAATCAAATCCAGGTTCTCTGAAGAGTATCCAATGCTCTAAACCTCTAAGCAATCTATCCAGCACCATAATTACTTCTTTCATGAGTATAATTAGGATTATTTTTGTCATTGTTGTTCACTGTTTGGGGTTTACATTGTTGACAATTTGACACAATCTGGAGTCATCTAGGAAAATGGAATCCCAATTAATAATATGTCTCCATCAGATTGGTTTGTAGGCAAGTCTGTGGTGCATTTTGTTTACTAATGAGTGATATGAGAATGCCAAGGCCATTCTGGACGTTAACAACTCTGGACATGTGATTCTGGCAAACTGAGAAAGTCATTGAGAGCAAATCAATAAGCAGAGTTTCTCCATGTCCTCTACTTCAATTTCTGCTCCTTGGTCTCTGCTTGAGTTCCATTCCTGACTTCTATTCATGATGATTTATAAACTGTAAGTTGAAATAAACCCTTTGTCTCCAAGTAGATTTAGGTCATAGTCTTTATCAATACTATTCTTTGAAGTTTTATGAGACAATGGATCCAGAAACCACTGGTTTGTTGTAGCTTTGGTGGTCACTGATTTTGTCTGGCATCTTAACTCTCCAAGTTATATACAAGACAATCTCTGGGTTCTCAAAGACCCTTTTCTCCTTGTTTATAAACTGCTGGATTACTGAAGTTGGCTCATACACTTAACTGTTAATATTGAGATTTACCAGAAAGAGCAACTCTACCATTTTGGGCCAGATTTAAAGCAAGATTTATTAAATATTAAATAGTGACCAAGGGATGGACTTTGGTCAGGACAATTCCTCAGAATTTGTCACCTGAGAATGGCCTTGAGTCACACATTGCCAGAGATGGTGGTGGCAGGGGTAGGGTAGGAAATGGGGCAGGAGATGGTTATAAGGACAAACCCTTTGATTATCATACTTTCTGATGAAGCTTTGCTATTTCTGAAGAACTACAATCCCCAGTATTCTAGGAAGTTACCTGGTCCTTGGGCAGGTAGGGATTATAGGTTAATTTTGAGTATGGCAACTGACTAAAAAATCTTGGGTATATTATATTTGCTGCTCTGTGCCTCAGCCTACCTTTATAGTTCCTCAGAAGTTCATAGTGGTAGATTTGGCACTTACTTAGCTGGTAGCTTTGTTTTTGGAAATCTTTAAGAGATAGGACAGACTTAAGGAAGTATATATCACTGAGGACCTGTTTTCAAATACCTATACCTTGTCCTGACAATATCTGCCTCCCTCTCTGCTTCCTGATTGTTGTGAAGTGAGGGGAAACTGCCACATACTCTGGATGTCGTGATGTCAGCATGGCCCAGAAATACTGATTCCAGCCAACCATCAATAAAAACCTGTGGAACTGTGAACAAAAGAAATCTTTCCTCCATTTAAACTATTTTGCTAAGGTTATTGACAATAAAACTAATATACCCTCCATCTTTATGATCTATGATTAATATATTTATCACAGGTAAATAATACTTTATGAGGATAAACTTGAGTTTGTACATGAAGCAATTTAAAATAACATTAAAATCTGTCAGATACCTATAACCAACTAGGGAAAATGAACATGATATTAAAATATTTTCATGTGAGGGCATCTAATCACATATCTAAAGTCTAGAGTAATTTATCTCTCCAGGAAACTGAATACCAAACTCAGGTGGACAGAAATGGGTTTAGCTCACATGAAACTATGACTAAGCAGCTTTATCCTCACAAACTTACCATCTATAAACTTCCAAAATGATCCTCACATGAATATCTTGTGTATTGTTTTAGGATACTCTAGTTTCATTTCTGTTGCTGTGAAAAAAAAAATACCCTGACAAAAAGAGACTTGAGGGAGAACAGATTTGTTTGAACTCATGGTTCCAGGTTTTCTATCTCTCATAGCAGGGAAGTCAGTGCAACAGAATCTAAAAGAATCAGTAACATCACATCCACAATCAAGAACAAAGAAAAATAAATGCCTGTATATCTGTGTTCAACTTTCTTTTTCTTGTTTAGCACACAAACCAGAGAATGATGGCACCTACTTTTGGATTGACTCCCACATAAATACACACACTCAAGGAAACCCTCCACATACATACTCACAGGCCAACCTGATCTACCAAATGACTCACTGATATTCTCTTCCAAGGTAGTTCTAGTCTGTCAATTTGACACTTAAAATCAACTATACCAATGGATGGTAGACAGTATCAAGTTGACAGTTAAAACCAACTATCCAAAAGGACCATTGTTGTAAATGTGAAGATAGTCAGGGGCAAACATAAATATGGAGAAATATGCCTCCCTAAGCATCTGGTCTCAGAACCCTTCAGGACAGTTCCTAGGTAGTTTCTCCTCCATGTAAGTCTAATGAGGAGCAGGCAAGGATTTTTCATACTTTTCTTCTCTCTCTCTCTCTCTCTCCTTCCATTCTATCTAGGAGAAAACATAAACATAGTTTCTCTATTATGACTAATAATGCACTGGAATTTGTCACATAATAGAAAATCTCAGGGTCCACACATCCAGTGTGTAATGAATGAGCCTCACTCTGAGAATGACCCCTGCCTGATCACAGTGTCTCCCTATTCTCTTCATGATCATGGAATCACCCCTGTCACACATAAGTTTATTATTACTTTCCATTTCCAGAAATATCAATAAATACTAAAAGTTTAAAATAGAAAAGCAGCATCCTTAGTGGATTTTTCTTGGCTCATTAAGAGATAGCACCATACACAAACAACTACACAGGGACAAGGACCATATTGTAAAACTTCAAAGGAAGACAAGCAGGAAACTGAGCTCTACTCTATCACATGTAACTGATGAATTTCCTTGATATTTCAGGGACATTGTCTTAGCCAAGCTGGGGCAGGTAGCTTCAACTCAGAAAAGAGAACTAATCAATATGAAGAAGAGCTGTGCTTAATAATGATGCTTTAGAACAGGCTTAAGGTTGAGGGTTAATAGAGGTAAAGAAGCATTGAGACACAGTGGAATTTACAGATATGGATTTCTTATACTTTTGGTTTTGAGCCTAGCCTTTAACGGCTGAGCCATCTCTCCAGCCCAGATATGGATTTCTTTAAGAATGAGTCTCACTCTCCTGTTTTTACAAAAACCATATGTAGACATTGAGGGGGCAGCACTAAAGAACATAAATAAGATCACCCAGTGGCTCCTGAGGAATGCTGAATAAGATTAAGGCTGTAGAGCTCGGGGATAAATGAAGATGGGGCATTTTTTTCCCAATGAACAAAGTTGATAGTCTTGTTTGAGATTCCCAGAGAATGTCTGGGAATGGAAAAATTCTATCATTCAGGTTTCATACCTGATTCATTTTTGCTTTAACACACACACACACACACACACACACACACACACACACACACACACAAATTTGACAGGTATATTAACTCTACATTTGCCAGTAAGCTCCACAGCAGGAGTTATTAACTTACTGGAATTCTTGCTTTTATAATGTAAGAGACTTTAACCAAATTGTGAGACTGAATTTCCTCCCCCAGGTCCTCAATATTCAGCTTGTTTTTCCATCAGACCTAGGAGCCACCCTGGGTTAGCTACTGTTGAACTCTGGAAGGGGTTCCCCGAGGTCCCAACGCCCAGAGACCACCAGAGTCCCAGATTTGTTGCAATATGTAAGAGGTTTATTTATGATGTGCTGGGGTTGGGGTTCCACTGCCTCCTTGAAGGAGTGAAGCACCAAAAACAATTTTCAGGCAGTATTTAAGCACACAAGCTGCAAATGGGTGGGTGCATAAAGGAGTAACTTTTAGCCTGCTTGGCGAAAGCAGGTGGGGTATAAGGGAACAAAGGGAATGTTAAGTGATGACGCAGGTGGGGATTAAGGAGTGAGGGTAAGGAATCAAAAGGGGAGTGGAAGCAATCCAGTCAGCTATTTAAATTTAGATAGTCCTAAGGACTGAGTTCTGTGGAATGTCTCAAGGACTGAGTTCTGTGGAATGTCTCCAGGAGTCATGAGGACAGGGTCTCATGAACAAAGAAGGCCTTCCTAGGGAAGTGGTATTTATTATTATTTGATTACAGCCTTACAGTACACTGCTATGGCAGGGGTTGATTCTGGATGGACAGGCTACAACAAGGGTGAGAAATTTTGACAGAAGGCAGTGCTATCCCCTGATCATGAAAATGTTTGCGATGTTGGTGAGTAGTGAAAATGTTGTTAAGCCCCCGCATCTCATTTTTCTTTTCATTCTCACCCCCATTTTAAAGGCAGCCAACTTCCCAATGAAATTCACAGCCTAGATAAGACACTAGCTGCATGAGTAAGATAGCAGACTTCAAGGCTCACTGATGATGTAAGTTACAACCAAATCAAAATCACTAGCCTAGGTTCTGTACAACAGAGATATGACATTTATATTCATATTTGTGACGTTTCTCAATTAGCAAATGATGAACTAGAGCTCATAATCATAGTGTGATGATATGATATTCATCTTTGCATGATATTTGCATTGTAAATATTTTCAAGGGCAGAAATGGTATGCTCTCACCATGTAATATCTCAAAGAAAGACTACGGAAAGGGGAAGATTTTTTAATAGTGTGAAAAATAGCAAAGCTCGTGTAAATTTGAAGCAGACTGCCTGGAACTTGACAGATACTTCATTACTGCCAGAACTGATAAACTGTGGCAAGGTACAGAGGTCCTTTCAAATTCCTGAAGTTCCTTACTTCTAGATGTGGCTGAAATGTGGTAAACGTAGTATTAGGACATCATAGACTCTCAGAACATAAATGTCTTCAAAATAATGAGGTGTGATTTCCTTAGCCTAGCTATAAAAACAGATTTCTTTTCTTTCCTCTAAATTGAAACCTTTTCATGTAATGGCAATCTAAAAACTCAAAGGTTTTTATTTAGATCATTTCACTGTCATTTTAAATTATTTTAATAGGTCAGAAGTCTAAGAAAAGAAAGCAATATTTTTCTTTAATTTTTTTTCTTTTTTGTTTATTTATTACTTCAAGTTACATCTCCATTACAGTCCCCTCTCTCCACTCCTTCTGGTCCCACCCTCCCACCTATCCTACTCCTCCATAGTGGGTTGTCCTTACATATCAGCCCCCTCAGTCCGACAGTTATATGCAATATTTTTTCTTATCTTTTTTTAAAACAAGAAATATACTTGAAAAAAGTGCTCTTCTATTTGGTCTAATTAATTTTTATTTTAATTAAACTATTAAAAATAATATTTACACTCCTGGGTGTACAAACACTTTCTAAATTTTTTTTTCAATTTCATTTTTTTTATTTCTTCAAGTTACATCTCAATAACAATCCCCTCCCTACTCTCCCCTCCGCCTCCCCTCACAACTCCCCATCAGCTTTCTTTTTGTTTTAAGTTTAAGGTATATCTTCCCCCCCCCAACAGCTCCCCCTTTCAGTCCAACAAATGGTTCTTTCTCTTATAACAAAAAATACAATACAAAACAACAAGAATAATTAGGTCGTAATTCGGAAAAGTATAAGGCATAACATACATTCCCAATGTCCAGTCCATATGTATTTGGCAACTGACTTTAACATTTTACTATGCATCCATCTCCATGAGTTTACAGTTCTATGTCCAATGCAGCTTCCATCCTAACTTGCACCACCAACGTAAAAACATCTTATCCAGAACACCCTCTTAATTCCTAAACAATTCACAATTTAGCTATGAGATCATAACTATCTAATCATCAACCACTTCAGAGACCTGAGAAGGATAAATATATCTGATTATACAGGAAGTGCAGGGCCAGCAGCTTCCAAAACTGCTTTATAGTTCATGCAGCCACAGAAGTGGCTGTTTCTTTGAGGTTTGTTCTACTTTAATTGTACAAAAACAAATGTCCTAATCCTCATTTTGAGCATACCTCTTGCCTTTCCCTAAAACCATCAACTGCCAGCTAGCTTTATCACAGTTTATAAATGTCTCTCTAGGTACAGGCTACAGAATTAGAATGGGATTTTGAAAACCTGAGAGTATTGAATCCTGTTTCTTTCTCCTGGGTATATGTGCCTGTTGTTGGAAGCCCAATGAAGAAGGGCTCCAGTACTATTCCTAGTAAGCAGAGCTGACCACACCCTTACCACTTTCTGTGTAGCCTCCCCTCAGAACACATG
Organism: Lophiomys imhausi; assembly: GCA_907164525.1. NCBI lineage: Eukaryota > Metazoa > Chordata > Mammalia > Rodentia > Muridae > Lophiomys > Lophiomys imhausi. Next base: position 1,112,084 of record CAJQZJ010034102.1, on the reverse strand, counting down.
GCTAAGAGTTTTTATCATTGAAAATGGATCTTAAGTACTGAGAGGATAGCCCAAGACTACTAAGTGATGATAAACAGAAGATGTTCATTTAGCTAAGGTAGTCAGCTGCTGCCTTTTGTATGTGGTAAAGGCTAAAGGTCAGGCAAGAAAGTGGGAAAGCTCTAGGTGTGGACTTTCTTTAGGTTATTTGCATGGGAAGCTGGAAGCAGCTAGCTGGAATCAAGGCAGCTCATATGATTATCTGGATAACAAGCTTGACTGTTTAGTCTCTATATGCTACAGAAATATATTAGATTGAGAAATATAGAAATTGGTAGCTAAAGAACATGCCTGTAGATCATGGACCTATTGCAGCAGGAGTCTGAGGGCTCACTTCCTGGACTTCTCACACAAATAATCTCATAGTCTATCTCTATGCTTATCCTTCAGTCCATGCAGAGGAAAGACTGTAAGGTCAGTAAAGTAAAGCTGAACTGTCCAGTAAGCGATGTATACATGTCCATGTGCGGTAATTTCAAAGCTTTCCTATGACAGTGGAAAGAGTCCATTAAAAGTGTTTTAACATTAAGAATACCACAAAGAGTATATTCAAGCTATATTAGATATGATAGTGTTGGGTTTTTTAACATTTTGTAATATGACAATGAGAAAAATTAATATGTGGACAGCATTTATTATTTGTGCTATGTACCAATTTCAGAACTCTGGAATGGAACCTTGGCATATTAAAACCTCAGGGGTAAGAATGTGGATAATCCTGAAAAATCTTGTAAATCCTTTAATATATAAAAATGTTCCTTAATTAGGGAATGTCCTATTGAGTAGGAACTTTTTACAACCCAAGTGCTTAGGAGAAAAGACTTACCTTTTGAAAATATGGCTATTTAAGAACGACATATTTAAATGATCTTGAAATATATCTATATTAATGTGATTTGGACAAACCCCATACTTGTTTTGAAATTATTTTTTTTAAATAATTAATTTATTTTTTTTCAAGTTACATCTCAATTGCAATCCCCTCCCTACTCCCCCCTTAAGTCCCATCCTCCCACCCTCCCACTCTCTTCCACCTCAACCCACCCATCCCCATCCTTTTTTTTTTAAGTTTAAGATATATCTTCCCCCCCCAAAGCTCCCCCTTTCAGTTCAATAAATGGCTCTTTCTCTAATAATAATAAATACAATTCACAACAACAGAGGTAATTAGGCAGAAATTATAAGAGTTATATGGCTTAGCATACATTCCCATTGTCCAGTCCATATGTATTTGCCACCTGTCTTTAATGTTCTACTATCTAACTATCTCCATGAGTTTAAAGTTCCATATCTAACTTATACTAACTTGCATCACAATTTTAGAAACATCTTCTTAGATCCAGGGCACTTTCTTGATTCCTAAACAACTCAAAATTTAATTATGAGTCTTTAGCTATCTATTCTTCAACCACCTCAGAGACCTGAGAGGGATAAATATGTCTAATTATATAGGAAGTGCAGGGCCTGCATCTTCCAAAACTAAGAAATGACATACCAATGGCGGCCTGGACAGTTTCCATTTTCTGTCCATATATTACAGCATCGATCTTCAGTCGTTTGGCCCTATTTCTCTGACAGACATTGATTGCAGAGCAGGAATTACGAAGGACTTGTCAACCCTGTCTTGGCAGAGCTAGGTTGTCGACTTACCTGCCTCCAATTTTTATCCTTTTTGGACAGCATTCTGTCTACAGTTGGAGCAAGGGTTTTTTTCTGCCAAGAGATAGGCTTGCCACTAATTCAATCATCTCCCACTGGAGATTCTTTGATGCTCATCTTCTACTTGTAGTAGAATAGGGGGTGCTGTCAGGAGTTGACATGTCTCGATATCAAAAAATTTAAGTTAAGCGAAAATCTTTGAATACCACATTCTGCAGATCTCTTGAGATTTTTGAAGAGACCCTATCTATCTCTTATATTAGGATAAGCAAATGTTGCTTGTCTCTTTGCAACTTGATTTCTGATTAGCTTAGAAAATAGCTATAGTAGACTGTCATAGCACCTAACAAAATGACAGGCTTGCATGATTATTAGTTTACATTTCTTAATTATCCTAAACAGTTTATGACAATTAGTAGCCAAAGGCCGAAACTTCACATTTCATTTTTTTTCTTTATCCCCTGATCCTTCCATCCTGCTTCTCTGGACTGGGTGCCCATATATAACAGTCCCTCACCCCAATTCATAGGTCATATGAGGGCCAGGAGCCTCCTCATACAATGGGGGTCTACAAGGCAATATCACCAGTGAAAAATGTCTCATTGCCAGGGAGAGAGAACTAAAAAACCAAACAAACAAATAAGCTGACAAACAGATAGAGAAGAACACAAACAAATAAAAATAAAAATAAAAGAATAAAAATAAATAAATAAAAAGTCTATGTCCATGTTCCCTTTGGTGCGTTGGATGTAGCATCGATATCCTCTACTATATAGCTAAAATCCTACTATAAGTGAATAGATGCCATATGCATCCTACTGAGTCTGGGTTAGCTCACTCAGGATGAGCTTTTCTAGTTCCGTCCACTTGGCTGCAAATTGCATAATTTCATTGTTCCTGATAGCTGAATAATATTCCTTCGTGTAGATGTACCACAGTTTTTTAACCCATTCATTGATTGAGGGACATCTGGGTTGTTTCCAGTTTCTAGCTATTACAAATAAGGCTGCTATGAGCATAGATGAGGCAACTTCCTTATGATTCCATGAGGAGACATTTGGGTGTATACCCAGAAGTGGTATGGCTGGGTCCTGAGGCAAAGCTATTCCAAGTTTTCTAAGATATCGCCAGACTGACCTCCATAATGGTTGCACAAGCCTGCATTCCCACCAGCAATGGAGTAGGGTTCCCCTTTCTCCACACTCTCACCAGTATGTGCTGTCATTTGAGCTGTTGATCTTACCCATTCTGACAGATGTGAGATGGAATCTCAGAATCTTTAGTTGCATTTCTCTGATGATTAAAGATGTTGAACATTTCTTCAAGTGTCTCTAAGCCATTAGGGATTCCTCCTTTGTGAATTCTCTATTTAGATCAGCCCCCCATTTTTTGATTGGATTATTTGGTTTCTTGGCATTTAATTTCTTGAGTTCTTTGTAGATTTTGGATGTTAGCCCTCTGTCAGATGTGGGGTTGGTGAAGATTTTCTCCCAGTCTGTAGGCTGCCTTTTTGTTCGAATGACAGTGTCTTTTGCCACACAGAAGTTTTTCAGTTTCATGAGGTCCCATTTATTGATTGTTGATCTCAGGTACTGAGCTGTTGGTGTTCTGTTCAGGAAGTTGTCACCTGTGCCAATGAGTTCGAGGGTTTTTCCCACTTTTTCTTCTAGTAGATTTAGGGTGGCTGGTCTTATGTTAAGGTCTTTGATCCACTTGGACTTAAGTTTTGTACAAGGTGATAAGTATGCATCTAATTTCATTCTTTTACAAGTGGACATCCAGTTGGATCAGCACCATTTGTTGAAAATGCTGTCCTTCTTCCATTGTGCCATTTTGGCTTCATTGTCAAAAATTAGGTGGCCATAAGCATGTGGGTCTATTTCTGGATCTTCAATTCGATTCCATTGATCTACTGGTCTGTTTCTATACCAATTCCATGCTGTTTTTACTACTACGGCTCTGTAGTATAGCTTGAAATCTGGGATGGTCATACCTCCAGATGTTTTTTTTTACTGTACAGGATTGATTTAGCTATTCTGGGCTTTTTATTGTTCCATATGAAATTGAGAATAGCTCTTTCCAAGTCTATAAAGAATTGTGTTGGTATTTTGATAGGAATTGCATTGAATCTATATATTGCTTTTGGTAGAATGGCCATTTTTATTATGTTGATCCTACCTATCCATGAGCATGGGAGATCTTTCCATCTTCTAAAGGCCTCTTCCATTTCTTTCTTCAAGGGCGTGAAGTTCTTGTTGTACAGGTCCTTTACTTGCTTGGTTAGAGTTACCCCCAGGTGTTTTATATTGTTTATGGCTATTGTGAAGGGGGTTGTTTCCCTTATTTTTTTCTCAGCCCATTTGTTTGTTGTATAAAGAAGGGCTTCTGATTTTTTTGAATTAATTTTGTATCCAGCCACCTTGCTGAAGCTGTTTATCAGCTGTAAGAGATCTCTGGTGGAATTTTTGGGGTCACTTATGTATACTATCACATTGTCTGCAAATAGGGATAATTTGACTTCTTTGTTTCCAATGTTTATCCCTTTGATCTCCATTAGTTGTCTTATTGCTCTAGCAAGAACTTCAAGTACTATGTTGAAGAGATATGGCGAAAGTGGACATCCTTGTCCTGTCCCTGAGTTTCGAGGAAATGCTTCAAGCTTCTCGCCATTTAATTTAATGTTGGCCACTGGCTTGCTGTATATTGCCTTTATTATTTCTAGGTATGGTCCTTGTATGCCCGTTCTCTCCAGAACTTTTAGCATGAAGGGGTGTTGGATTTTGTCAAATGCTTTTTCTGCAACTAGCGAGATTATCATGTGATTTTTTTCTTTCATCTTGTTTATATGGTGAATTACATTGATAGACTTTCGTATGTTGAACCATCCCTGCATTCCTGGGATGAAGCCTACTTGATCATGGAGTATGATACTTTTGATGTTTTCTTGAATTCAGTTTGCTAGTATTTTATTAAGTATTTTTGCATCTATGTTCATGAGGGAAATTGGTCTGAAATTCTCTTTTTTTTTTTGTTGGGTCTTTGTGTGGTTTAGGAATCAGGGTGACTGTGGCCTCAAAGAATGGGTTTGACAATGTTCTTTCTGATTCTATTTGGTGAAAGAGTTTGAACAGTATTGGTGTTAGTTCCTCTTTGAAGGTCCGGTAGAATTCCGTGCTAAGGCCTTCTGGCCCTGGGCTTTTTTTGGTTGGGAGATTTTTAATGACTGTTTCTATTTCCTTAGGAGTTATAGGGCTGTTTAATCTGTTAATCTGATATTAATTTAGCTTCGGTAGGTGGACTCTATCGATAAAATTGTCCATTTTGCTTAAGTTCTCAAATTGGTGGAGTATAGATTTTTAACATAGGATCTAAATATTGTCTGGATTTCCTCAATGTCTGTTATTATTTCTCACTTTTCACTTTTGATTTTGTTGATTTCAGTTTTTTCCCTCTGTCTTTTAGTTAATTTGGCTAAGGGTCTGTCTATTTTGTTAATTTTCTCAAAGAACCAACTCTTGGTTTCATTGATTCTTTGTATAGTTCTTTTTGTTGCTAAGTTGTTGATTTCAGCCCTAAGTTTGTTGATCTCCTGCCTTCTGCTCCTTTTGGGGGTATTTGCTTCTTTTTTTTCCAATTCACCCAGTTTGGCTGTTAATTCGTTAAAATGACCTGTCACAATTTTCTTTTTGAAGGCACTTAGTGCTATGAATTTTCCTCATAGCACTGCTTTCATTGTGTCCCATAGGTTTGGGTATGTTGTGTCTTCATTTTCATTGGATTTTAAAAAGTCTTTGATTTCCTTCTTTATTTCTTCCCTGACCCAATAGTCATCTAGTAAAGAGTTGTTCAATTTCCATGTGCATGCAGCCTTTCTGGTGATTCTTTGCTGTTGAAATCCAGCTTTATTCCATGGTGGTCTGATAAGATACAAGGGGTTATTTCAATTTTCTTGTATCTGTTGAGACTATCTTTGTGTCCAACTATATGTTCAATTTTGGAGAAGGTTCCATGAGGGTGATGAGAAGAAGGTGTATTCTTTTGTGTTTGGGTGAAACGTTCTGTAGATATCTGTTAGGTCCATTTGGTTCATGATCTGTGTTAGACTCATTATTTCTCTGTTTGGCTTCTCTCTTGATGATCTGTCCATTGTTGTGAGTGGGGTGTTGAAGTCTCCCACTACTAAGGTGTTGGGATTGATGTGTGATTTAAGTTTTAGAAGCGTTTCTTTTACAAATATAGGTGCTTTTGTATTTGGGGCATAGATGTTCAATATTGAGATGTCCTCTTGATGGATATTTCCTTTAATGAGTATGTAATGCCCCTTTCTGTCTTTTTTTATTAACTTCAATTGGATGTCTATTTTGTTCCATATTAGGATGGCTACTCCAGCTTGCTTCCTGGGTCCATTTGCTTGGAAGTCCTTTTCCCAGCCCTTTAATTTGAGATAGTGTCTATCTTCAATAGTGAGATGTGTTTCTTGTATGCAGCAAAAAGATAGTTCTTGTTTACAGATCCAGTCTGTAAGTCTGTGTCTTTTTATTGGCGAGTTGAGTCCATTAATGTTGGTGGATATTAGTGACCAGGGGTTGTTATTTCCCATTATTTTGGTATAGGTGGTCATCTTGTGCTTCTTTTTGTTTAGTTGCTGTGGAGATTTCTATTTCCTCTATTTTCTAGGGTGTAGTTATCTTTTCTGGGTTGGAATTTTCACTCTAGGATCTTCTGTACGGCTGGGTTTGTGGGTAGATATTGTTTACATTTGATTTTTGTCATGGAATATCTTGTTTTCTCCATCTATGTTTATAGAGAGTTTTGCTGGGTATAGTAGTCTGGCTGGGCACCTATGTTCTCTCAGTGTTTGTAGGACATCTGCCCAGGCCCTTCTAGCTTTTAAAGTTTCTGAGGAGAAGTCCGGTGTAATTCTGATGGGTCTGCCATTGTATGTGACTTGGCCTTTTTCTCTTACAGCTTTTAATATTCTTTCTTTGTTCTGTACATTTGGAGTTTCAATTATTATGTGGCAAGAGGAGTTTCTTTTCTGATCTAATCTGTTTGGTGTTCTGTAAGCCTCTTGGAATTTTACTGTCATCTCTTTCTTTAAGTTTGGGAAGTTTTCTTCTATGATTTTGTTGAAGATATTTCCCGGACCCTGGAGTGGGGAGTCTTCTCTTTCCTTTACACCTATAATTCTTAGGTTCTCTCTTTTCATTGAGTCCTTGGTTTCTTGGATGTTGTTGGTGAGAGATTTTTTAGCTTTCTCATTTTATTTGGATGTTGTACCAATTTCTTCCATCGAATCTTCCATGCCTGAGATCCTGTCTTCCATCTCTTGAATCCTATTTTTGGTACTGATATCCATAATTCCTGTTCTCTTCCCTTGGCTCTCCATTTCCATTTTTAACTCTGACTGTGTTTTCTTTATTGTTTCTATTTCCATTTTCATGTCTTGAATGGTTTTATTCGTTTTGTACATTTCCTGCTCCAAATTGCTTGTCTTTGCCTGGAAGTCTTCTATTGCCCTGTCCTTTTCATGTTCAAGCTGAGTCACCTTGTTTTGAAGTTCTCTAATGGTGTTCTCCATAGTTTTTGTTTGTGAAATCGTGGCCTCTTTGAATTCCTTCATAAAATTAAGTTCTTCTTGAAGGGACTCTATCACTTTCCATAATGTAGAATTGTTATCGTTTTCATGTGTTTCAGTTGTGGTGATGTAATCCGGGTTGGCTGAAATGGCATTGCTTTCTTTTGTTGGAGTCATTCCACCTTGAATCCTGCTTTTTCTGGGGCACTTGCCCATTTGTCTTAGCCCGTCTGTTACTGTTGTCTTCTATTCTTAGATCCAAATGGGGCACTTTAGTGCAGCAGTCGAGTTGCCTGACTCCACTCCTGTAAGGTTTGTTTTTCCACCCCACCTCTCAGGTGGAAACTTCACTTATCAAGGGGGCGGAGCTGTATACACTTAAGCTCTGGCTCCCCACCGGAAATGTCCCTAGTAGCTAAGAAAGACCAATAATAATGGAAGAATTCACGGTTTGCCCAGGATTGAATCCTATGGTGGGTGAAATCTGCCTTCCCACCCTGGAGCCGGCTCTGGAAGCTGGGGGGTGGCCTCACGGTCGACCAAGTTTCAGTAAGTTGCAGTGGGTTGCAACCTACAGCCTGATGGGTATTCTGCCACAGAGCCGCACATGCTCTGGCGGGTGTGCAAGCCTTTGCCAGATAGCCAGACTGTGGCTTTGTGAGACCTGGCAGGGGTGGGGGGGTGGGGGGTTGGGGCAGCCAGTTGGCTGTGTGGGGTCTGAATCTGTCAGCTGGGTATTAGAATGGAACTTACCTGGCGTGTCTCTCCTGGTGGGGGAGGGGGATCCCGATTCCGGGGTTCAACGGCTTCCCTGCGTGTCCGAGAGTGGGAGGGAGCATCCTGCCCAGGGACTTTTAATGGTCCCCGGGTAGTTGGGTGAGACAGGGGTGTGTGGGGGGGTCGGGTCTCTTAGATATTTTTGTACAGAGTCTTATAGCATTCGTGGTTTTCCCCAAGGTTAAAAGGCATCCGTATGGGCGGCCATCATCTTGAGTTCCCTGAAATTTCTTTTAATACATCTTTTAATTCCATATTTAATCAAATAACAGTAGAGACTAAATGGAGAAATTACATTTAGTACCATTTAGTACTGGAAACAAAAATGATTGCTTTTATGGGCAAATAAGATTTATGATGTTAATATTTTTCTTTTTTCTCACCATGGAATTTAGAGACAGAAACCACAATGGAGTCTGAGATTTGGAAATTTGGGAAAGGAAACAAAGTATAGTGCTTAGGTCTTCAGGAGAAGGGTATTAGCCAAAACCATACCTTTTACCTCAAAGGAGATAAAAGAAAATATATACTAAGCTAGTATAAGTGGTCATGGTCTGGGAACATGGTCTATTTTTATCTCCAAGACCATGTTCCAATGGTTACAGGTTCATGATGTTTTTCTAAGAACAGGACTAAGAAAGTCATAAATTGAGACACTTTCTAAATACGCTATTGGAAATATTAACAGGAAGACTAAAAGAAAATGGAAAATCTCTATTATAGGATTCAGATGATACCTGATGGCATCCTTAGCCTTTTCTTTTGTGGAAACTAGGGTTTATTAAATTAGTACATTAGTAAAGGTTTTATCTGTCAATCACAGGATGTTTTATTAGACACACAGATGGGCTGGGGATTGCTATTTTAGAGACTAGTCATAGTCCAGGACAAATCATGACTAGACTCAGAACCTGCAATATTTTACCTTTCTATAGTCATTGAATTTCTGGTAAGTTAACATGCCTTACAGAAGGTTCAGTGGATTCTTTATCAGAACTGCGTACACATGGGTGACATCAAAGCCAGAAACTAAGGAATAGACTAGGCCCTTCCATGAGGAGGTGAAGAAAAGGGCTGATTAGTATCTAGTATTAACTTCTTCTCCCTTCCTGCCAAAGTGTTCAGCAAAGTCAGATATTGGCAGTGGGGTGGGGACTGCACTTCCTAATGCCCTCTAGCACACTCATCAAATCCCACATTTCCATCCAGCTCATTTGTAGTGCTGATTGTTTAAAAACAAGCGCTTCAAAGATGACACACAATTTCAATACTGTTAAATGACCCACTATTGTCTTCCATGTTTCATTGTCTATCGCTTCAAGAAAGCAAGACTGGAGCAAGTCTTTAAAGGTCATATTAATGAAAGATTACAAGAATCAGTATAACTTATCTTTAGCTGTAGAGACATTGCTTTTTCTTCCTCCCAGAATCAGGCTTTAATTACAGAGTAAAGAATAAACTAGACTCCATTGGTCTGTGGAAAGACTAATGTCTCAGAAACTCCCATGGAATGCCCTCAGAGTACAAAGGAGCTTTGTGCTGACAGCAGTTGAGGAAGCATCCTTTGTCTGCCTAACTTAACTGTTTTGATGTGGAAGTCAACAAGATTAAAAAAATATTGCAATACAACATTATCATTTTCACAACTGATCTTGTGGCTATGCTTTAAAAAAAAAAAAAACATCCCCAAGAAGACAATTGATGTTTTGAGATGATACAGGAAAAAAAGCAAAAACAAAGAATTCAGTCAACAAAACTGACCATATCCCAAATTCATACTTAGCAAATGTACTATTTACAATAATAACTTTATAGCCATATTCTCTACACATATTGAAAGATATATACAGAATTATCATTCAAATAGGAAAGAGTAATTCTTATTCAAAATATTTGATGACACCTAAACTATTTTTAATTCATGGTTTAGGCTAATTAAAATGCATGTGAAGTGTACATATGAGGGAGAAAGGGAGTAGGAGGGGGGAGAGGAAGGGAGGAAGGGGGGAAAGGAAGGGAGAGAATATGAATTCAGAGATAAAATAGTCTGTGGGTCTAAATATGTCAGAATTCCTCCCCATAGAAGAGAGTGGATTCATAACATGTCATTTTTAGAGATATTCCTACAAGAAGGTTAACATGTGCTATTAGCCCAATACAGATGGTGGACAGTTCAGGTTAATGCATAAATGGAGGCAGAGCCACCGGGACACATTTTTTTTTAGTACACTGGTAAAGGGACCCTGACAGTATCTTGAAACAACATAAGCAAAGACCTTCATGGAAGAATACAGCTAGCTGGAAGTATTTACATATGTTTGATTGCACTTTCTTAACTCTTCCAAATGTTGAGAGCTTTTCCTCTTCATTAAAAGAGTAAATCTCATCCAGATAAAGTCGAGAAGATGAGGAGAAAGAAGTAGGGGGACAGAAAATATGTTTCATTAATTTTTTGGCAACACAAAAGCAAGAGCTTTTTTTTTTAAAAAAATCATTATTTTCCAACTGAAATAAACCAAGATCTTTAACAAAATAAAAAGGCAAAGAAAAACAATCTATAAAATCCACACAACTTTTCAGCATTCCTCAAGAGAGTATGATGTTGATAGGAAGAAGTGAGGAATCTAAAACAAGAACTCAGTTCCAGTTAATTTTGGCACCCTTGAATTCTCGTCATTCTCAAGTGCACAGAAGGGGTGCTTTAAATAACTCATGAAAGTGGCAAAGCAGAAGAGTTTCAGATTCAAAGATGTCAATGTGAAGCCATCTAAAAGAACAGCATCAGAACTGTCTTCATCAGCCTCATCAATTGTTGGGCACAGAACACAATGAGGACACAGAGAATCAACCTGTACCCACTGTTTATTGTTTCCATAAATTTATAAAATGAAATCCTGAAGATAAACAATATATTCTAGAGATAATAAGATAATAACGATGTTTGAAGATAACTAGTGGTGTGAATTAACATAAAGGTTGACTTCCTACAGGAAATTTGCAGTATTAGGCTTACATTCAACAATGGAGGCTGGAATGTGGTTAAAAGCATGTACTACTCTTGTAGAGGACCCAAGTTTTGTTGCTAGCATACCTATGAGATGGCTTACTACTATCAGTAACTCCAGCTCCAAGGGATCTGACACCCTTTTCTTGTCTCCCACAGCACCTATACTAATGTGCACATAATTAAAAATCAGAGTTATGTTCAATAAGTTTTAAATTTATAACATTATTTTTTATCATTGGCTCCAATAGTAAGCTAACAATTTAAAACAAAAAAATCTGAGAAATTGAGCTCAGTGATTTAAGTGTCAATTGAGGAAATGGTTCCAATCAAGAGAAATATTGATCATATATTGTTCCTGGGCAAATTATACACAGACTATGTCAGCCTTGTGATTTCAGAAGATATTGGTTTGGTGGGCATTCTAGATAGGTTCCAAGTTAATGTGCCCATGAAGAAGAAACTAGACAGAGAAAAGAAGATAAGAGCAATGAAAATTGAGAGAATTTATTAAAAAATAACACATTTCCAAAGGAGGGAGAAGGCCAAAGCAAAGCAGAAGTTGAGCAGTTTAAATGTTCCTACATAGAGTCCTGAGCTGTATGTTGCATAGTGTGAACTTTTGGGGTCACATACATAGGTCAGCATTTTTGGCTCATTTACATAGGAAGGAATTTCTTGAACATGCTCTGTTACATGTAGCTCTACATACAACTTCTTACATCACATGCCTCATTCCCAACATAAATATCCAGACAAGGATCAGTGTTTTATTATTGTAAATGAGTCACAGGTCACCTCCAGACACTCTGGAGCATCAGTTTTCATAGAGAGTGCTTTAGGGAATGCTTCTCAGACAATAAGAGTGTTCTGTATATTAACATACTTATGTATGTACATATGTATGCATCTACATACATACATACATTCATACAAAAATGCATATATACATGCTTGCGTGCATGCATGCATACATACATACATACGAGACCCTATCTGTCATTGCCCCGGGACTGAGTAGAACAACTAGAACTTCAAGTGGGAAATTCTCCCTGAAGTATCAATCCAATTATTGCTTTCCAGTTGTGGTGGTTAGAATATGTATGGACTCATATGACCCCATAGATTCATATGTTCGAAAGCTTGGCCCATAGAGAGTGGCACTATTAGTAGATATGGCTTTGGAGGAAATGTCTGTCTGGGAAGGCTTTGAACTCTTGCATGTTCAAGCTACACCCAGTGTGGCAGACAGTCTCCTTCTGCTGCATCAGGATCAAGATGTAGAACTCTCAGCTCCTTCTCCAGCACCATGTCTGCCTGCATGCTGCCATGCTCGCTGCAATGATAATAATGGACTAAACATCTGAAACTATAAGCCAGTCTCAATGAAATATTTTCCTTGGTAAGAGCCATGGTCATGGTGTCTCATCACAGAAATAAAACACTAACTGACAAAACCAATAAGACACCAGTCTGAACTCACAGGTGCTGTGATATTGTAATGATTACCAACTCCAGAGGTCCTAGTGGCTCTAGTCATGCTGCTAACATTTTTTTAATATTTATTTATTACTTCAGGTTACATCTCCATCACAGTGTTCTCATTCCACCCTTCCCAGTCCTGTCCTCCCACCCTCTACCCCCTTTCCCTTCCATCACACTCCTCTGAAGTGAAGTGTCCCTACATAAAAGTCCCCACCACCCCAGTTCACCAGTCATTTGAGGGCCAAGAGCCTCCTCATACACTGGGGGCCTACAAGGCAGCACCACTAAGGCAAAATGTCTCATTGACAGGAAAAATGGCTATGTTCATGTTCCCTTTGGTACATTGGTTGTATACAGTTTTCCTGTAAGATGGCTAAAATCCAATTATAAGTGAATAGTTGTCATGTGCATCCTTCTGAGTCTGGGTTAGCTCACTCAGGATGAGCTTCTCTAGTTCCATCCATTTGGATGCAAATTGCATGATTTCGTTTTTTCTGATAGCTGAGTAGTATTCCATTGTGTCAGAATGGCTAAGATCAAAAACTCACATGACAACACATGCTGGCAAGGGTGTGGAGAAAGGGGAACTCTCTTCCATTGCTGGTGGGAGTGCAGGCTTGTGCAACCCCTATGGAGGTCAGTCTGGTGATATCTTAGAAAACTTCAATAGCTCTGCCTCAGGACCCAGCCATACCACTTCTGGGTTTACATCCAAATGATTCCTCACCAAATCACAAGGAAGTTTCCTCATCTATGTTCATAGCAGCCTTATTTGTAATAGCTAGAAACTGGAAATAACCCAGATGTCCCTCCACGGAAGAATGAATTAAAAAACTGTGGTACATCTACACGATGGGATACTACTCAGCAGCTAACATTTCAACCTGTAAGTACTTAGCTGTTTGTCATATTGCCACATAGTATCCAGACTAAAACTGGATAGCTAGTAATCATTTTTTTTGATGGTTAAGATAAAACCCAAAACATAACATAGAAAAATAAAACAGTAGCATGGAACTGCAGTGAAAAAAGTTCACTGTCTCTGAAGTAACCTTAAGATAACTACATTCTTTGAAAGAGTTATGATAACTATAATCCTAAACTAATACTCTTTTACAATAGACTGACTTGTTCTGTGGGCCACTATTGTAGGCCTCAGAAATAGGCTCTTCTTAAGTTTGTAAGGATCAAGAAGAACTGGAACATGCACATTTGCTGTAGTACATTGAACTTTGCTTGACTTAAACTCAGGCATGACAAATACAATATAGATGAGGTACATTATCAAAATAATCGGTCACCTATCTACATTACACAATTCATGTTATCATTGTCATTTATTATGGTTGATGACTCAAAATGTGCAGGAATATCAAAATACCAAGACTGTACTTTGATTTTTATATACTAATCAAGAAAAGGTGTGTTGAATATTGAATATTAGTTAGCTTCATAACCTACTTTTCTTGTTGCTGTGACTATTGTGACAAAAGTAGTTTAAAAAAAGAAGAACTTTTTTCTTTTTCTTTTTTTTTGGTCTAAAATTATTTTGTCTAAAATCAGGAAGCAGAGAGATGAATGCTACTGCTCAGCTTACCTTCTCCTTTTTATTGAGTCTGGAACCCCAACTCATAGGACATCTCTGCCTAGAGTTACCATGTGTCTTTCCATCTCAGTTAACCTAGTCTAGAAAACTCCTCACAAATATGCCAAGAAGTTTGTTTTCATGGTGACTCTAAATCTCATCAATTTCACAATCATGCTTTAAATTATTTGGATTTTTTCTATATATGAATGTTTTATCTACAGGTATGTGTGTGCATGCCTACATGTGTGCTAATGTTCACAAAATTCAGAATTGTGTTGCAGATTCCCTGAAACTGGACTTATGGGTGATTGTGAACCACTATGTGGAAACTGGGAAGTGAGCCCAAGTCCTCTGAAAGAGCAACAAGTCATCTTAACCACTGAGATATCCAGCCTCTGCCAATCAAGATTAGACATCACAACAAATACTGGGTTTGTAACACACAGTTCTATAGTGAGAAAGCGTCCTGGAATGTGACAACATCTGCTTTCTCATCTGTGGCCACAAAGTCATTTTGCAACACATAAAATTGGAATAAAACAATAATTCAAAATTTTCTTCAATATTACCAAGTCCCAGCAACATAAGTCTCAGTGACATTTGATGTTATGACTTCTTCCTGTTGAAACTTTTTCTGTGAAAATATAGAAACACTGTGATGGAGTGGCCATTTTATGATGGAGGCCTACTGTTATCTTTTATCATCTTAGTCAAATTACTGCCTTGCTGTACCTCTTCTTTCATTAAAGAAATCAAATTCAAGAGTCAAGTTCCTCTATGAGCTTTATCCTCAAATGAGAGTCCTTGATGCCAATGAGATATTAAAATTAATCTAATATTTTTATCTTCATTTTGGCATGGGCATTGTATGACACTGGGCATGTGATGCTCTTTTTGTGTGCCATAGATAACTACTGGTGACTACTCTCCACAGCGAAGGCTGAATGTTTTAGAAATAATTTTGAAAAAGTATTTGGTAAATAAAATGGATGTTTGTTTACATCTTGTTATTTATCAGAAGTAGGTAGGTATGCAGTGAAAAGTCTAGAAATGGGTTCTACAAACACATTCTAAACTAAACTTTTGTTTCAGTGGTAAGTAATATTCATATTATTTACTATTTGGAATGTGAATCAATATATTATCCAGACAAAATCAGTGCCAAGAAGGTGAAAAGATATCCGCACAGCTTAATTCCTTTTTTCTGTATCTGGAGTTTTGCCTTTCTGTCATTCTATGGATTCTGAACTTTACTAGGTTTCAGTATTTATGAAAAAATAGAAAGGATACTTGTGTCATTTTTCTCCACAAAGCTAATTAATAGCAAGCTAAATCAATTATACCAAAATTTGAATGGCAAAGGAATTAAGATTACCAGTCTGTGTGTTTATAAAAAAACTAAAAACCAAAAAACCAAATCTAGTATAACCCTTTCACTGGTGCCCTGGATGGAAAATAAATGGCTAGATTACTAGGAATTGCTGGAAGAACTGCATTTGCAAAACCTGCAATAGAAAAGGAAGTAGAGTTTTGATTTACACTTTAAAGAGCATTTCTTCTCTTTCATAACCCGACCAACCATGAGTTTAACAATGATGCTGGGCTTAATCATCCCTTAGTATTGCTCTCCTTTGGATTACAGCAGCTCTTGTGCTTCTTTAAAAAAAAATAAAGGAAAAGATAAAAGCTACCTATTAATTGGGCTCTGGAAGAATAAACCAGGATCCGATTTCATAGTTTAGTGATCAAATTAATTAGTGATTTCCAACATTTTTAAAAGTACATGAACTAAGGCATTGAACTCCTGCCCCTGGTGAAACTTTTAAGACCCTTTTGAGACACAAATGCAGAGAAAAATAATACACAATATAATGAGAAGCATTTCATGCTATTTAGTGATGTTTACTTCTGAGAATTCAATTATTTTAAGAGAGTGGCTTGCAACAGTCATTGCATTAAGAAATTGGGCAAACAACAGAGTTTGATTATTTCTGCTACAGCACTGAAATCGTCACCACACACACACACACACACACACACACACACACACACACACACACACACACTTGTGAAAACCAGGAAACTATTCATAAGTTGTACTCTTGTATTCAAGGCTATTTCTTCCTATGATGTCATAATTTCTTATCCCAGTTTACCTCCTTTCTATGTCTGTTCTCAAAAGGGATCAACATTGCATTGCTATGAACACTCCCCTGAAAACCCAGGTCTGTGTAAGAAATGCATGTGGATAACCCACCAATATAATTCTTTCTTAGAAATACTCCTCAATATTTGCTTAGTACCTACACAGGGTAGGTCTTCAACATGTGGGGTCATCTGGAAAGCTAAGAGGAATAACACAAAACTGTTGATGTTGTCTAGAATATTTCATACTTCTAGAATTATTCCACACACTATCTCTGCACACCAAATACAAGTCACTGATTACTTAGACACTCAGTTCCCAAACTCTTTCTATAGATTTCAATCAAAATATGACCCAAATAAAACAAATGCCAAAAACTTCAACCATGGTTGATATTGTTGATATTCAGTGTACCATGAAGAGAAGAAGAAATACTCCTCTTCCTCTTTCTCCTCTTCCTCATCTTTTTCATCCTCCTCATCACGTCTTATAATCAGTAAAATAATTCAGTCAGAACCATCCAAAATGAAACAAAATCTGTTCCATAAGGGACTGATGCTCAACTAAACTTTCTCTTCTGATGTTATTACTATTTATCTAGATTCTGGAGAATTCAAAATGTGTACTTCTGCTAGAGTTCTCAATTTTTAAAGGGTCCTTGTTTGTGGGGGTTTGAAGTTACATAAATGAAAACTATTAATTCTTCCCTTCCAGATCTAGGTTTTTTAAAATCATTGTGTGGCGCTCCCTCCAAAAGGTTCCATAGAAAGGATACAAAATTCTTCCCAGAGTATCAGCTCATCAGGCAGATATGTGCCATCCTAAGGAGCATGAAAGATTTCTGTTATGACTGTGCTTTATAACATATTTTTCATTACTGAGCCTGAAAGCCAAAAACTTACTGAAGAAGTAAAGAAAAACTGAGACAAGGTTAGAGTTTAAGCTCTTTACCCATGCAATCATGAGCAGCATTGGCAACCATTGAGAGAAGTTTGATGAATAGCAAGTGACTGATATAAGTTAATGTATATTGACCTATGGGCAGTTGGGTGATGATTGTGTGTGATGCTGTCAATGGGGGAAACTGTGATGAAAGATACAAGGACCTGTTTGTTGCATTTATAACCTTTTGTATTACTAAAATCGTTTCTTTTAAATATGATTGTCTTTATTTTTAAGGTTGTGTTTAAATTTACTTTGTTTATTCCCAGTGTCCTGTGAAAATGGCTGCCATTAGTTCATAGGGAGTGGCATTATTTGATAGGATTAAGACATGAGGCCTTATTGGAGTAGATGTGGCTTTGTTGAGAGAAGTGTGTCACTGGTGGTGAGCTGGGGGTTCCAGAAGCACAAGGCAGACTCAAGGTCTCTCTCTCTCTCTAATCCTGCTACCTGTGAATTCAGGTGTGGACATCTCAAGCTCCCTCTTCAACAACATGTCTGCCAGTGTGCTTCCATGCTTCCTGATGTAATGACAATGAAGTTTCTGAACTGCAAGCCAGACCCAATAAATACTTTCCTTTACAGGAGTCTCCATGGTTATGGTGTCTATTCACAGCAATAGGACACTAAACTAAGACACTCCCCATTCTGTTTTCTTCCTTCTGATTGTGTCTCCCCTTTCTAGACTTCTGATTTTCCTTATTGTCTGTTTGGTTTTCTGTAAATGTCTAAAAATCAACTCCTGATTCCCTTCTGAGTCATGAGATTATTATGTTTGTGTCTTAAATTTCAAGGCCCCAGGTCTCTGCAGTACCAGCAGTGAAAAGTGTCTCATTGGCAGGGAGAGAAAACTAAAAAAAAAAACACACAAAGAAACAAACAAACAAATAAAAGTTTATGTCTATGTTTCCTTTGGTGCCTTGGTTGTAGTATAGATATCCTGTATTATATAGCTAAAATTTGACTATAAGTGAATGGATGCCATGTGCATCCTTCTGAGTCCGGGTTAGCTCACTCAGTATGAGCTTCTCTAGTTCCATCCATTTGGCTACAAATTGCATGATTTCATTGTTTCTGATAGCTGAGTAATATTCCATTGTGTAGATGTACTACAGTTTTTAAATCTATTCTTCAGTTGAGGGACATCTGGGTTGTTTCCAGTTTCTAGTTATTACAAATAAGGCTGCTATGAACATAGATGAGAAAACTTCCTTGTGATTCCATGAGGAGTCATTTGGATGTATACCCAGAAGTGGTATGGCTGGGTCCTGAGGCAAAGCTATTGAAGTTTTCTAAGATATCACCAGACTGACCTCCATAGTGGTGGCACATGCCTACACTCCCACCAGCAATGGAGGAGTGTTCCCCTTTCTCCACACCCTCACCAGCATGTGCTGTCATTTGAGCTTTTGCTCTTAGCCATTCTGACATTTGTGAGATGGAATCTCAGAGTCCTCTTGTGTTGCATTTCTCTGATGATTAAGGATGCTGAGTATTTCTTCAAGTTTAGGAATTCCTTTGTGAATTCTTTGTTTAGCTCTTTCCCCCATTTTTAATTGGATTATTTGGTTTCTTGGCATTTAAATTCTTGAGTTCTTTGTAAATTTTAGATATTAGCCCTTTGTCAAATGTGGGGTTGGTGAAGATTTTTTTCCCAATTTGTAGGCTGCCGTTTTGTTCGAATGACAGTGTCTTTTGCCTTACAGAAGCTTTTCAGTTTCATGAGGTCCCATTTATTGATTGTTGGTTTTAGGTCCTGAGCTGTTAGTGTTCTGTTCAGGAAGTTGTCACCTGTGCCAATGAGTTCGAGGGTTTTTCCCACTTTCTCTTCTAGTAGGTTTAGTGTGACTGGCCTTATGTTAAGGTCTTAGATCCACTTGAACTTAAGTTTTGTACAAGGTGATAAGTATGGGTCTAATTTCATTCTTTTACAAGTGGACATCCAGTTGGACCAGCACCATTTGTTGAAGATGCTGTCCTTTTTCCATTGTGCAGTTTTGGCTTCTTTGTCAAAAATTAGGTGGCCATAGGTGTGTGGGTCCATTTCTGGGTCTTCAATTCGATTCCATTGATCTACTGGTCTGTTTCTATACCAGTACCGTGCAGTTTTTACTACTATTGCTCTGTAATATAGCTTGAAATCTGGGATGGTGATACCTCCAGATGTTTTTTTATTGTACAGGATTGAAAAAATCAGAAGCCCTTCTTTATACAACAAACAAATGGGCTGAGAAAGAAATAAGGGAAACAAGCCACTTCACAATAGCCACAAACAATATAAAATACCTGGGTGTAACTGTGTAACCAAGCAAGTAAAGGACCTGTACAACAAGAACTTCAAGCCCTTGAAGAAAGAAATTGAAGAGACCTTTAGAAGATGGAAAGATCTCCCATGCTCATGGATAGGTAGGATCAACAAAATAAAAATGGCCATCCTACCAAAAGAAATATATAGATTCAATGCAATTCCTATCAAAATACCAACACAATTCTTTATAAATCTGGAAAAAGCTATTTCAATTTCATATGGAACAACAAAAAACCCAGAATAGCTAAATCAATCCTGTGTGATTTTTTGGTTATATCACATTACCTAAAAGTCCATTGATAAATTTCTTTCTGCTTTTACAGCCTCCCAGTACTTTGGGAAATGTTGGAAGGATATTTTAGGAAAGAGAATATAACTCATTCACTTAGTTTTATTTGACATAGAACATCCCAACTACATGAAAAACTCAATACAACTTATTAAAGTTTATAAAAGAAAGAAATTCAGGCCCTTATTTTTCCTGAATGAGGTCAAATTCTCTTGCCGATCTTGCTTAATCAGAAATCAGAGTGGCTTCAGACACTGTCCACCTCACTTTGTACCTAACGGATGAACAAAGTTATTCATCTAAGAATCACTCCCAGCTTACATTTTTTCTTAGGAACATTAGGAGTCCAATTTACCGTCTCTCTCAAGTCAATTTGCTAATGAATTCTATCTTATGCACTATGCCAGTGGTTTTCAACCTTCCTAATATTGTGACCCCTTAATGTACTTTCTTATGTGGTGGTGACCTCCATACATAAAATTATTTCAGTCACTACCTCACAACTGTAATTTTGCTAGTTACATTTACTGTATTTGTAAATATTTGTGTTTTCTGATGGTCTTAGGTGACCCCTGTGAAAGGGATATTCAACCACCTAAAGAAGTTATGACCCACAGGTTGAGAACCACATCAGTATGCAAAGGTAAGGTATGTTATGTTCAAGTTCAACCTTCAAACGCCTTTTCCAACTTCTCTCTCTCTCATGCAAGTGAAGAGGAAG
Organism: Lophiomys imhausi; assembly: GCA_907164525.1. Classification (NCBI taxonomy): domain Eukaryota; kingdom Metazoa; phylum Chordata; class Mammalia; order Rodentia; family Muridae; genus Lophiomys; species Lophiomys imhausi. The sequence goes on along the minus strand of CAJQZJ010034102.1, from coordinate 1,091,548 downwards.
ACTCTGCTGCTAGAGGCAAGATGCCTAGAAGAACATGGGAATATCTGTGAACAATGGCCGTACTTTATTAATCCCTTGGGAATGTGAGAGATTGCTCATTACTACAGCAATGGCTCCCCTAGCCTGACTTTAAATAAACTGTGACTCATGGCTGTTTTGTCATTTACTTTGGTTTACCCAGGTGCTGGACACTTTGTTATTACTAGTAATGCAAGCTAAGTGCCCCAAGCATAGTAAGTCATTGATCTTTATAAATATTTGTTTGTATCAAAATAGACTCAGTCTTTGAAATAATTCCTTAATGTTCTAACAGGAGATGAAAATCTTTTTTCTGAACTTTCAGAAATCCATATAGGAAAGGGGCCTAGAAATAGTGATATGGAAAGGAATGGAATGTAACTGGACTGAGAAATGACAGACACAAGTCATACTTTAATATTCTCAAATTTAATATTTACTTTTGTAATTAAATCCACTTATTATTTTATGTAAAAATCATAAATTGAGTCAGAGACAGTGAACATGGTTTAGCAAGTGTCTGTGTCAGGATGAAGCATCCTTTAGGTATATAATCAAGTCTGGTATAGCTGAATCTTGAGGTAGATTAATTTCCATCTTCCTGAGGGGCTGTCACACTGATTTCCATGGCGACTGTACGAGATTGCACTCCCACCATCCATGCAGTTTCTCTTACTCCATGTTCTGACATGCATGCGCTTTTGATTGTTTTATTGATCTTAGCTATTCTGAAAGAAGAAAATGGAATCTCAAAGTAGTTTTGATTCGCATTTCCCTGAAGCTTAAGGATGTTGACCATTTCTGTGTTTCTCAGCCATTTGACTTTCCTACATTGAGAATTCTGTTTAAATTTGTACCTCATTTTTATTTTATTTTTTATTAATTTATTGATTTTACACTCCAATTGCCATGCTCCTCCTTCCTCCCAGTTCCACCCTTGCACCCCATTTTTACCATACCCCAGACACCTAATATCAACCCACTCTAGCATATTGAATTGAATCAGGACTAAGTTCTTTCTTCTTCCACTGAGTCAAGACAAGGCAGCTCTGTGGGAAAATGGGATCCAGAGGGAGGCAACTTCATCCAAGTCAAAGATAGACCCCACTCCAATTGTTAGTGGATCCACTTGATGATCTAGTAGTTCATCAGTTTCATATGTGTGTTGGACCTAGAACTAGTCCAAGCATGTTCTCTGGTTGGTAGTTCAGTCTCTATGAGACCCTGCATGTCCAAGTTAATTGGCTATGTGGGTCTTTTTGTGGTGTCCTTGATCCATGCTGCTCCCACAAACTTTCCCCTAACTCTTCCTCAAGACTCCCCGATTTTTGCCAAATGTTTGTCTGTGAATCTCTGCATCTGTTTCCATTATCTGCTGGATAAAGCTTCTCTGATGGCACTATTGTTGAGTTCTTGTCCAGATCCCTCTCTCCATCCACTTCTGATGTCCATTTTATTCCCCCTACTTAAAGGGATTCAAGGATCATCCCTTGTTCCCTCCTTGATACTTGTGTCTTTGGGTCTGTGGATTGTAGCATTGTTGTCCTGTACTTAGTGGCTAAGATCCACATATGAATGAGGAAATACCATTGATGTCTTTTCGGGTCTGCATTAACTCACTCAGGATGATCTTTTTCTGGTTCCATCCATTTGCCTGCAAATTTCATGATATCCTTGTTTCTGATAGCAGAATAGTACTCCAAGGTGTTGATGTACAACAATTTCTTTATCCATTCTTCAGTTGAGGGACATCTGGGTTGTTTCCAGTTTCTGGATATTACAAATAAAGCTGCTTTAACATAGCAGAGGGTAGTCTTTGTGATTAGGTGATGCATATTTGGGGTATGTGCCTAGGAGTAGTATAGATGAGTCTTGGGGTACAACAATTCAAATTTTCGGAGGTAACACCAAATTGATTTCCAAAGTAGTTGCACAAATTTGCACTCCACTAGCACTGGAGGAGTGTTCACCTTTCTCTACATCCTTGCCACAGTGTGCTATTGCCAGAGTTTTTTAACTTATCCATTCTGACATGTGTAAGATGCAATCACAGAGTCATTTTGAATTGCATTTCCATGATGACTAAGGATGTTGAGCATTTCTTCAAGTGCTTCTCAGATGGCCATTAGAGATTCCTCTGTTTTGAATTCTCAGTTTAGCTCTGTACACCATTTTTTTATTTGATTAATTGGTTTCTTTGTGTTTAATTTCTTGAATTCTTTATATAGTTTTGGTAATAACCCTCTGTCAAATGTAGGTGGTGAAGATCTTTTCCCAATCTTTAGGCTGTCATTTTATTCTATGAATAGTGTCCTTTGTCAATATGATAGCATACATAAGCAATGCCAAAAATTCCACCAGAGAACTCTTACAGCTGATAAACACCTTCAGCAAGGTGGCTGGATACAAAATTAATTCAAAAAAATCAGAAGCCCTTCTTTATACAACAAACAAATGGACCGAGAAAGAAATAAGGGAAACAAGCCACTTCACAATTGCCACAAACAATATAAAATACCTGGGGGTAACTCTAACCAAGCAATTAAAGGACCTGTACAACAAGAACTTCAAGCCCTTGAAGAAAGAAATGGAAAAGTCCTTTAGAAGATGGAAAGATCTCACATGCTCATGGATAGGTAGGATCAACACAATAAAAATGGCCATCTTACCAAAAGCAATATATAGATTCAATGCAATTCCTATCAAAATACCAACACAATTCTTTATAGACTTGGAAAGAGCTATTCTCAATTTCATATGGAACAATAAAAAGCCCAGAATAGCTAAATCAATCCTGTACAATAAAAAAAATCTGGAGGTATGACCATCCTAGATTTCAAGCTGTACTACAGAGCCGTAGTAGTAAAAACAGCATGGAATTGGTATAGAACAGACCAGTAGATCAATGGAATCGAATTGAAGATCCATAAATAGACCCACACGCTTATGGCCACCTAATTTTTGACAAAGAAGCCAAAATGGCACAATGGAAGAAGGACAGCATCTTCAACAAATGGTGCTGATCCAACTGGATGTCCACTTGTAAAAGAATGAAATTAGATGCATACTTATCACCTTGTACAAAACTTAAATCCAAGTGGATCAAAGACCTTAACATAAGGCTGGTCACACTAAATCTACTAGAAGAAAAAGTGGGAAAAACCCTCGAACTCATTGGCACAGGTGACACTTCCTGAACAGAACACCAACAGCTCAGGACCTGAGATGGTTGAATTAGTGGCAAGCCTATCTGTTGGCAAGAAAAACCCCTTGCTTCAACTGTAGACTGAATGCTGTCCAAAAAGGACAAAACTTGGAAGCAGGTAAGTCGACAGCCTAGCTCTGCCAAGACAGGGTAAGCAAGTCCTTCATAATCCCTGCTCTACAATCAATGTCTATCAGAGAAACTGGGCCAAATGTCTGAATATTGATGTTGTAATTTATGGAGATAAAATGGGAACTGTCCAGGGAGCCACTGGTATGTCATTTCTTAGTTTTGGAAGCTGCAGGCCCTGCACTTCCTATATAATCAGATATATTTATCCCTCTCAGGTCTCTGAGGTGGTTGAAGAATAGATAACTAGAGTCTCATAGTTAAATTTTGAGTTGTTTAGGAATCAAGAGGGTGTTCTGGATCTAAGAAGATGTTTTTAAAATTGGGATGAAAGTTGAGTTGGATATAGAACTTTAAACTCATGGAGATGGGTAGATAGTAGAATGTTAAAGTCAGGTGCCAAATACGTATAGACTGGACATTGGTATTGTATGCTAAGTCATATAACTCTCATAATTGTGGCCTAATTACCTCTGTTGTTTTGTATTGTATTTATTATTATAAGAGAAAGAGCCATTTGTTGGACTGAAAAGGGGAGCTGTTGGGGGGAAAAAGACATACTTTAAACTTAAAAAAAAAAAAGGAAGGGGATGGGTGGGTTGAGTTGGAAGAGGGTGGGAGGATGGGACTGGAGGGGGGAGTAGGGAGGGGATTGCAATTGAGATGTAACTTGAAGAAATAAAAAATAAAGTTAAAAAAAAAAGTCATCAGGAACATGAGACTCTAAAAAAAAAAAAAAAAAAAAAAAAAAAAAGTGTCCTGTGCCTTACAGAAGTTTTAAGTTTCATAAGATTCCATTTATCTATTGTTGTTCTTAGAACCTGAGCTATTAATTTTCTGTTCAGGAGGTTGTCTACTGTGCCAATGAATACTAGGCTTTTTCCACTTTCTCTTCTTTTAGATTTAGTGTATCTGGTTTTATGTTGAGTTCTTTGATCTACTTGGACTTGAGTTTTGCACAGGGTGATAAATATGGATCTACTTGCAATCTTCTATATGTAGACGTCCAAATAGATCAGAACCATTTGTTGAAAAAGCTTTCTGTTTTACATTGTATGGTTTTGACTTCTTTGTCAAAATGAAGTGACTTTAGGTGTCTGGGTTTATTTCTGGGTCTTCCATTCAATTCTGTTGATCAAGCAGTCTTTTTCTATTCCAGTATCATGCAGTTTTTATTACTATTGCTCTATGGTACCACTCAAAATCAGGGATGGTGATACCTGCAGAAGTTCTTTTATTGTATAGAATTGTTTTAACTGTTCTTGGTTTTATGTTTTTCCATGTGAAGAATTGTTCTTTCAAGGTCTGTAAAGAATTGTGTTGGTGTTTTGATGGGATTTGCACCAAATTTACATATTGCTTTCAGTAAAATGCCCATTTTATTATGTTACTCCTACTGATTCATGAGCAAGGGAGATTTTTACATCTTCTGATATCTTCAATTTCTTTCCTAAGGTCCTAAATTTCTTGCCATGTAAGTCTTTCACTTGCTTAGTTAGAGTTACCCCCAAGATATTTTGTGTTAATTGTGGCTGTTGTTAAGGGTGTTGTTTCCCTAATTTCTTTCTTGCCCCCCCCCCTTTTTCAATAAAGAAGGGCTACTGGGTTTTTTTGTTTTGTTTTGTTTTAAGTTTTATTTTTTAGTTAATTTTGTATCCAGCCACTTTGTTAAAGGTGTTAACAGCTGTAAGAGTTCTCTGGTAGAATTTTGGGGGTCGCTTATATATACTATTGTACCATTTGTAAGCAGTGATACTTTTACTTCTTCCTTTCCATCTTCCTTTGTATCTTCTTCACCTCCTTTAGTTGTCTTATTGCTCTGGCTAGAACTTCAAGTTCTATATTGAAGAAATATGAATAGAATGCACAGCCTTGTCTTGTGCTTGATTTTACTGGGATTGATTTTAGTTTCTCTCCATTTAATTTGAGGTTGGTCATCAGCTTGCTGTATAATACCTTTAGTAAGTTTAGGTATGGACCTTGTATCCCTGGTCTCTCCAAGACTTTTATTCTGAAAGGGTGTTGGATTTTGTCAAAGGCTTTCTCAGCATCTATTCAGATGATAATGTGATTTTTTTTCTTTCAGTTTGTTTACATTGTGGATTACATTAATAGATTTTCATATGTTATACCATCCCTGCATTCCTGGGATATAACCTACTTGATCATTGTAGATGATACTTTTGATACTTTTGATGTGCTCTTGGATTTGATTTGTATTTTATTGAGTATTTTTGCATCAGATTTCATGAGTGAGATTGATCTGAAATTCTCTTTTATTTGTTGGGTCTTTGTGTTGTTTAGGTATCAAGATGACTGTGGCCTCATAGAATGAGATTTACAATGCTTCTTCTGTTTGTATCTTGTGGAATAATTTGAGGAGTATTGATGTTAGCTATTTTTTGAAGTTTGGTAGAATTCTTTGCTAAAACCATTTGGTTCTTGGCTTTTTTTTTTTTTTTTTTTTGGAAGACTTTTGATAACTTGCTTCTATTTCCTTACAGGTTATGGGACTATTTAATTTGTTCATCTGATCCTGATTTAACTTTTGTAAGTGGAATCTATCAAGAAAATCATATGTTTCATTTAGATTTTCCAATTTTGGGGGTACAGGCTTTTGATGTGAGACCTTAAGTTTCTTTGTATTTCCTGAGTGTCTGTTTTTCTGCCCTCCTTTTTATTTTTGATTTTATAAATTTGGATACTATATCTCTGCATTTTTGTTAGTCTAAGGGTTTATCTATTGTGTTGATTTTCTCAAAGAACCAGCTCTTGGTTTCAATGATTCTTTCCATGGTTCTCTTTGTTTCTAATATATTAATTTCAGTCCTGAGTTTGATTACTTCCTATCATCTACTCCTCTTGGGTGTGTTTGCTTCTTTTTGTTGTAGAGCATTAAGATGAGTTTTTAAATTGCTAATATGTGATCTCTCTAATTTCTTTATGAAGGCACTTAGTTCTATGAACTTTCCTCTCAGCACTGCTTTCATTGTGTCCCATAAATTTCTCCCATATGTTGTGCTTTCATTTTTATTGAATTCTGGAAAGTTTTTAATTTCTTTCTTTATTTCTTCCCTGATCCAGTGGTCACTGGATAGAGAGATGTTCAGTTTCCAAGACTTTGTAGGCTTCTCTGTTCTTTCTGTTGTTGTTGAAATCCAGCTTTAATCCATGGTGTACTGATAACATAGAAGAGATTATTTCAATCTGCTGAGGCATATTTGTGACCAAGTAAATGGTGAATTTTGGAGAAGCTTCAATGAGATGATAAGAAGAAGGTATATTCTTTTGTGTTTGGATGAAATGTTCTATAGATATCTCTTTGGCCTTTGGTTCATAATGTTGATTGATTTGATTGTTTCTCTACATAGTTTAAACTATTTAGTTTCTGTCTAGATGATCTGTCTACTAGTGAGTGTGAGATGGTGAAGTTTCCCACTTTTAATGTGTGGGGCTTCATGTGTGATTTAAGCTTTAGTAATGTTTCTTTTACAAACAAGACTGGCCTTGCACTTGGGGCTTAGATGTTCAGAATTGAGATATCATCATGGTGTATTTTTCCTTTAGTAAGTATAAAGTGTCCTTCCCCATCATATTTGATTAATTTTAGTTGAAAGTCTATTTTATTGGATACAAAAATGGCTACTCCTGCTTTCTTCTTGGGTCCATTTGCTTGGAAAACCTTCTCCAGCCCTTTACCTTGAGATTATATCCATCTTTGTTGTTGAGGTGTGTTTCCTGTATGCAGCAGAATGATGAATCCTGTTTGCAAATTCATTTTGTTGGCCTGTGTCTTTTTATTGGGGAATTGAACCCATTGATATTGAGAGATATTAGTGACCAATGATTGTTAATTCCTGTTATTTTGATGTTAGTAGTCAAAGATTGTGTGTGTGTGGGGGGGGTGTTACCTTCTTTTGGTTTTGGGGTTATTAATTTCCTGTGTTTAGCTGGGTATAGTTAAACTCCTTGGTTTGGCGTTTTCCTTATGGTACACTCTGCAGGGCTGGAATTGTAGATATGTATTATTTAAATTTGGTTTAGTCATAGAATATCTTGTTTTCTCCATCTATGGTGATTAAAGGTTTTGTTGGGTATAGTACTTTGGACTGATAGGATCTGCAAGATATCTGACCAGTCCCTTCTGGCTTTAAGAGTCTCTATTGAGAAGTCAGGTGTAATTCCGGTAGGTCTGTCTTTATATGTTATTTGGCCTTTTGCAGCTTTTAATATTCTTTCTTTGTTTTGCAAAGTCTGTGTTTTGATTATTATCTGGCAGAGGGAGTTTCCTTTTGATCCAATCTATTTGGTATTCTGTAAGCTTCTTGTGTGGTTACAGGCATCTCTTTCTTTAGATTTGGGAAGTTTTCTTCTATGATCTTGAAAATATTTTCTGGGCCTTGGAGTTGGGAGTCTTCTCCTTCTACTACTCCTATTATTCTTAGGTTTGGTCTCTTCATAGTGTTTCACATTTCTTGAATGTTTTGTGTCAGGAACTTTTTAGATTTAACATTTTTTTTAACCAATATATTGATTTCTCCAAATGTATCTTCTGGACCTGAGATTCTCTCTTCCATCTCTTGTATTCTGTTGGTGATCCTTGTGTTTGTAATTCATGTTCTTTTTACCAGGTTTTCCATCTCCAGGATTGCCTCAGTTTGTGTTTTCTTTAGTGCTCCTATTTCCATTTTTAGATCTTGGGCATTTCTTCTCCTGTTTGATTGTTTTTTTCCTGTATTTCTTGAAGGGATTTATTAATTTCCTTCACTTGTTTGATTGTATTTTCCTGTGTTTCTCTGAGAGATTTATTTACTTATTTCCTCTGTTAAGGATTCTATCATCTTCATAACCTCAGATTTACAGTCATTTTCTTGCACTTTGTGTGTGTTGAGATATCCAGATCTTTTTGTAATAAGATAGCTGGGTACTAGAGGTGTTATATGGCCCTGGGTTTTTTTGTTTGTGTTCCTATGCTGCCCTTTAGTCATTTAATTGTTCCTGGTGTGAGTAGGCCTTGTGGTCCCAGATGGTAGTAGGTCTCTGGGATTGCAAGTATAGCTGGTAGACTCTGGTTTTCTTCAGAGGCAGCAGGGCTCTAGTTTTCCTCAGTGGCACCAGCGATCTAAGAATACAGGGAGAACTGGTAGTCCCTGATATTTTCTAGTTTCTTGTAGGTTCTGACATCAGTTGGATTCTGGTATTCCCTGATGGCCACCTTTATCTGAGGTTGCAAGCAGAAATGGTGCCCAGGAGATGGGGAGTGCTGGTGGTCTCAGATGGCTGCCTGGATCTGATGGTTCCTGATGGATGCCTGGGTCTGGTGGTCTCAGATGACCACCTAAGTCTGGGGTTGCAGGTGGAGATGGCAACCAGGAGATGGGGCATAGACGGAAAGGGACATACCACACTACAGTACGGTTTGCCTACACAGCCAGGCCAGGAAGAGGTTGGGGAAGGGGCCTCACCTGATGGTCCCAGAAAGCTGCTTCAATCTGGGGTTGCAGACAGAGGTGGTGCCAATGTATCCCATTTTTATTGGGTATTTTTTTCAGGAAATCTACTTATTTTGAGTTCTCTATAAATTTTGGATATTAGCCTTCTATTGAACATGCAGTTGGTAAAATCATTTCCCAATCTGTATGCTGCTGTTTTGTTTGAATTTTGGTGTTCTTTGCCATGCAGAAGAAACTTTTTTTTTTTTTTTGGTTTTTCGAGACAGGGTTTCTCTGAATATCTCTAGCTGTCCTGGACTCGCTTTGTAGACCAGGCTGGCCTCGAACTCACAAAGATCCGCCTGCCTCTGCCTCCCAAGTGCTGGGATTAAAGGTGTGCGCCACCACCGCCCGGCTGCCATGCAGAAACTTTTAAGTTTCATTACTTCCCATTTATTGGCTGTTGATTTTAGTGCCCGTGTTAATGGTGTTCTTTTCATAAATTCTTTTCCTATGCTAATAAGTTCAAGACTATTCCCCATTTTCTCTTCTACCACGTTTAGTGTATCTGGTCTTATGCTGAGGACTTTGTTCCATTTGAAGTTCAGTGTTGTGCAGGATGATAAGTATGGACCTATTTGCATTCTTGTACTTGCAGCCATCTAGTTTACCCAGTATGAATTGTAGAAGATGCTATCTTTTATCCAGTGAGTATTGAAGATTTCTTAACCAAAAATCATGTGTCCATAGGAGTTTAGATTTATGACTGGGTCTTCAATTCAATTCCACTGGTCAGCATTTTATTCCATTGATCTGTTTTGCTACAATACCTCGTTGTTTTTTATTATGGAGTTTGTAGTGCAATTTGAGGTCAGGGATGTTGAAAGCTCCAGGAGTCTTGTGATTATTCAGCATTGTTTTTAGCTATCCTGGTTGTTTTCTGCTTCCATATAAAGCTGAAATTTGTCCTTCAAGATCAGTGAAGAATGGTATTGAAATTTTTGTGATGATTGCATTGAATCATTATATTGTTTTTGATAGAATACTATGTTAACCTTACAGATCCATGATCATGGGAGATATTTCCATCTTCTGATATCTTCTTCAATTTCTTTTTTTTTTTCAATGACTTTGTTAATCCTGAGATTCACAAGAGAAAAACCAGTTCCATCATTTTGAGCCAGGTTTGAAGCAAGCTTTATTAACTACTGACCAAGATGGAATTTTGTCAGGGTGACTCCTTGGAACTTCCAGCTGAGTGGCACTGAGACACTTTTTGCAGGACTCTATAAAGACAAATATGCCATAGTAATTTTCTTTGAGGTTTTTGTTATTTTTCAAGAACAACAACTCCCAGCATTCTAGGAAGTTACCTGGTCCTTGGGCAGGTAAGCTTAAAGGTTAATTTTGGGTATTACAACTTCATACTTTTATCATAAAAGTCTCTCCATTTGCTTGGTTAGAGTTACACCCTAACATATGTATATTATATAGTTAGATTTGTAGTCTCCTACTTTGCTCCATTTATCAGCTGGAGGAGTTTCCCAGTGCTATATTTATTGTCACTGTCTGTACTATCTTCAAATAGAGATACTTTGACTTCTTCCTTTCCAATTTCTATTCTCTTGATCTCCTTCAGTTGCTTTATTGTTTTATATAAGACTTCAAAAACTATATTTAATAGAATAGAGGGAATAGACAACCTTGTCTAGTTCCTAATTTTAGTAGAATTGCTTTGAGTTCCCCTTCATTCAAAAGAGGCATGAATTTAAAGGGAGCAAAATCCTTGTAATTATCATCCGTTCCTTTTTCAGGATAAAGACTGTTATATCCAGAACTCAAATTATTTAGTCTAGCTATCATTTTGCATTCTCAGTACGCATCAGCAAAGAAAAACTCAGGTGTAGTTGAGGACAGTCTGCCCTATGTAGAGACAAGTGGACATGCATTTTTAATTGTAGCAAGAATTATGGAATTATTATTTCTTTTATAAAAAACATAGAAGCATTATAAGAATATGTTTGCATTTTAATCCCAGGTGTGGGAATATGGTGCTACTTTGGAGAAACTAACCATGTTCTGCTTCGTGCTCTAGAAGAAGCATGTTTTTCACAGTTGCACATTATTTCTGCAGTTGTGTAATGTTTGGAATTCTGGGAACTTTTCAGATGTTATATAAATGCTAGAGCCCTGATAAGTGTGGTTGGTGGTTTTGGGTCATTCATGGGGGTTGGCTGTGGTTTGTTAATAGTTGTGTTCAAAGAAGAAAGAAGAAAAAAGAAATTAAATTCAGGGATTTCTATTTTTCTCTCTCCCCTCTGTCTTTCTTTTTCTCTGTTCCAGTGCTAGGGGGATAAAAAGTGGGAAAAAGAAGAACCACAAAGTTGCAAAGAGCAGCTACAAGAAAAGAAGAAAAAAATAAATTTGATTCAAAGATCTCTCTCTTTCTCTCTCTCTTCTCTATTCTTCTTTCTCTCCAATCTAGTCACAGGTGAAACCAATGGGATAAATGGTGGGAAAAAGAGGAACCCACAAAGTAGTAAAGACCAGATACTAAAAAGAGTGAGTATTTACATGCTAATCTAATCATGTCCTTGAGACATTTCTACTTAGAACTGCAAAAGTCACACTAAATATCTTAACTCTTTTGCAAATTTCATTAACTTCCCAAAAGTGCAAGGAAATTCAAACCTATGTTTTAAGGTTATATCTTATATTTAAACATTCTTTCCCATTTTCAATCTGTTTGTTCTCATGCAGTTTAAATTTTTCCAAAAGGCTCTTTGAGTGACTGACAGCCCAAACTATCTGTTTCATACAAAAGTAGAGATAAAAGAAATATTTACTTACAAAACCAAAATAATATTTGAGAGGGGGGCCAATGAGCAGAAAATAAATTATAATATTTACTGTTCTACAATGGTTTATAATTTCTACTACTGGACTTTACATTGCCCTAGGACATATAGATACATACAGTATAGCAGGCAATGCCATACTGCTTGCATTTCTGATGGAGAAAGAAGTCAGGGAAGTATGTCTCTCCATGATCTCTAGAGACATCATCAAAGGTCTTTCTCAGCTGGCATAATAACTTTTGTTTTTTTTCCATGACTTTATCTGTAAAATGGAGGGGAAAATATCTATTTTATAATGCAATTATTATAAAATTTATAAATAATGTCAATTTTCTTTACAGTGCCAGTTTTATGCAAATGTCATATGGACACTATAAAACTCATATCTGTTGTTTATTAATACAGAGCATCACATGGATAGGAGATGCTGTGAGAAGGGAATGTTCTGCTGTACTTGGCAGCTCTGTGCAATCACAGGGAGCTGATGATATTTACCCCTCTATATCCAGCTGTTTCCTTCTGTTCCACCTGATGCAGTATAAGGAAATGTCCCTGCAGGTTCCTGCAGAGGCAGCCAGTACTTAGGTTGTAGATTTTTCCTTGAGCTAGTGAGAAATGGTCTTTTTCTCTTGATCTCCCCAATCTAGGGAATAACTTTGCTAACTTTAAAACTTTGTTGGATTCAGTTCATGTTTTGACTTTACAAATGAACAATGATTGTTCATGAGTATATTTGTGCCATAAAAGACTTCATGGCCTGTAGTAAACATTTCCTCATAGCAATTATTACTATGCTGTGTTGTGAGTGCTAATTCTTGCTGCAACTAGTATATCTAGAGACAAATTTGAATTTCTCCAAAGATTGCATAGCTTTCAAGTTTAGTGTCTGCTAAAGCTTTTTTGTAATGCTGAAGCTTAATAAATGTTGGTGTAGTTGACAGTCAGAAATCTTAACTATTCTAGATAAAATCAATTTATTTGTCTTTCAAAACATCAGAATCCTCTAAAAGTTCTGCAGGTTGTATGGCAAACACAGCATACTAATGATTGCCTATAATTAGAACATATCTAAACTATATTCTAAAAAACAAACAAATAAATAAATAAATAACCCATTCGCATTGAGTGATTAGGCTACAAAAGATCCATACCCTAAAAGAAGTTATATTAGGGTCATATCTGAAAATTAATATAATAAAATAAAATGTTGGACTTTGGAGGGAAGATAAGTAGCTAAGAATGAATTCCCCCCAAGTTGTTGGGTACAATAGGTGAATTAGCAATGATATTTAGTTTGTCATATATAAAATATATATAATTCTCAAACAGAGCCAGAATGTCTTCAGAAAAAAAATCTCTGTAAAATGTAACAAAATTATTTAGCAGTCTATCAGAGTATTTCACACATACCCATAAGTCCATCAGAATAGTTCGATGATGAAGGTGTTTCTGACTTCAATTCACTGGGATTTTCTATTTAATAAATGATTCATTTCACTTTAACTTAGCATGAAGTCTGAATGTATTGGTTTAATGGAAACAAAAATTACTTTATTCTGCTAATCACTGCTATTGGTTATATTCAATATAGCCTTTACATATATACATAACATATAATACTGAAATATGTATTTATATATACATATATAAATGGATATATGTTCATTAAAGGCCTCATTTCTGTCAAGAAGATTTTCTGTAATCCTAAATCTGATCCTTATTCTATTTCTTCTTTCAATTAGAATGGTCTCATTTGGGTCTCTGAGACTATGTCTTGTTGCTCTGACACTTTATTATATGTCTAGATATATTTTCTTCCTCTTCCTTTCCACATTTCCTGCCTAAAGTCAAGGGAGACATTAACTTTTCCATCTGCTGCTTAGGTCATCATTATGAAACAAGAGAGTTGGAAGGCATGTCCTCTATTAACTTGACTACCAATCTGATAGATAACTAAAAATTTATCTAATGTAAAGGTTAAAGAAACTAAAAATGTCCTTTGTTTTTCTTGTAGGGTGTCCAAGAAATCCCATTTTACATATTAAGAAGCAGAAATTTGCTATATTGCTACAAAGAACATTTTGCTTTTGTGACAAAAGTAACAACCTTGTTCCATCTTTCTATTTCCTTCTTCCTTAAATGTGTACTAGATACCTAGATTCTGTACACCCATGAGGGTAATACCAAGCAAATCATGGAGATATGAAATCAGGGCCAACAGTTACTTTTTACTAGACATCTTGTTATATAAGAAAAACAATGATCTATTTGTTAAGGCCTTGTGTCATTTGTAGCCATATCAGTTACTTTTCTGTGGCTGTGATTCAATGACCAGAAGCAACTTGTAGATGAAAGAGTTCACTTTGGCTTATGGCCCTAGAGGGAGAATCTGTAATGTTGGGGGAGGCATGTGAGTAGGCAGCCAAAGGAGGAACATTAGAAATCACATCCCATTAAAATGCAGGAAGAAGAACAAGCAAACTCAAAGTAGAATAAGGCTATAAGACCTCAATACTGTACCAGTGATATACTTCTTCAAGAAAGGCTGTACTACCTCACCTAACAGCACCACTATCTAGGGACCAACTGCTCAAATACCTAATCCTAAGGGGACATCTCTCATTCAAACTATCATAGTAACCAAAAGCATTTCCAGTTTATACATTCTAGATGTTTCAGTTATACCTAAAATCACATTTTGGCCAGTGTTAGCCAAACCTCATATCTCCTGCCATCACTGGCTTTACATAGGAAGAGAGACACAGATATTGCAAGTCACCCCTGCAATTGACTGTCTAACTCGTTGGCATTATCCCAGAGGTTGGGAGCCCATTGAAAAAAAAATTGTCCATATCTGTTAGACAGTCCCCAACTGATAGCATCATCATCATGCCTCCTTCCTCTGTTTTATATGTCTCTTTGTCATTCTGTGTAAGATTATAAATCTTATAGCCCTACAGGCAGCAAGTATTTATGTTCCCTATCTATATTTCTGGAGCAGTAAGAACTTTGTAGTGCTGAGTTTCATGTGCACCCTACAATTGTGGTCATCCCTTCCCAAATCATCTCATCTCTCCTTGTTGTGGTGAAAGCAGGCAAGAAGCAAATGCAAAGGCTATGCAGGTAGGGTACAAGGCAGACATCATGTTTTGTGTATGTAGGAGTGATTTATTTATCCATTCAATTCATGAATTTCCCTCCAGTCAGAAGGAGTTTGGTTAAGAAGTATATTTTGGGAGGGCAATACTGTACTTTTCTATCCTTAATCAAAGGTAGCTTTTGTATTCTTCTCTTAACATTTTTCTATTTTCTACCAAAGGATTAAGGAAAAAGTGAAACATTGGATGGCAGCTGTGACTGTTCTACTTGACTGGCACCTGTCAGAGCATTCTTTCAGAGAGGGGTTGCTCAGAAAGATATATTTACCAAACATGTAGCAGATGTAAAATAGTGATTTCTCATTTTGAGTGTGTGTGTAAGTCCACTCTCATATCATCACAAACATTAATGATATACTATATATGAGGACCTTGGGGATTTCTCTTCTTCCACCTTTACTATGACTCCATGTTGTACTTCAATTTTCTTCTCATGGAAAAAAGATTTAAATATAAACATTCTTGTCTGTTGCATGAAGGCTTGTTTTGAGTATACTGGACTTCATGATTTATTATGAACTAATAGGTTGTATTTCCATCACCTTTCTCTTGCCAGTTGTATGACAAGCATGCTATGGCAATGCTTGCTATGAATGATCAAATCTAACATGACCACTGCAGCCTCAATTACAAAGATGCAAATATACTTCATTTCTTAATATGCCACATGATGCTTCAGGATCTAGAGTTTGGGAGATTCACCAACCTCAAATACTTTCTCACTTTCTTTTATTTTGGTGTGTTTTGTGTTGTTTTTCTTTGTTTGTATTGCTGTTGTTTGTTTCATTGGTTGTTTTTGTTAGCTTATTCTTATTTTTGTTTTTATCTTTTAGTCTCCCAATATATAGACACATATATTTTCCAAATGCAAGTGTCAAAAACATCCATCCCTTGATCTTGTTGAGATTTGTTGGACAATTTCATGCAAATATATGTTCTTCCCAGTTATATTATTAAATGATTTTAGAGATAAACTAAGTAAGACAACAGACCAGAATTTGGATGACATCACAGGCTGGGTGGGGAGGGGAAATTTTAATGTATAACTATTTTTCATTTAAAAGAAGAACTAGCAGATTCAGTTAACATTAAATTATATGCTTAGATGGTCCTAGGAGTTTAGAAATAATTCTTCCACAAATCTGGTCATTTTCCAAATTTTTGAACTGTTATTCAGGCATAATTCTGGAAGACAGTCACTTCTACCTGTAGGTTGTGGTTCATCAAGGCCAAAAATTCAGAAATTCTAGTCATCAGTGTGTATGTTATACATGTTCCTCAACAGAAAGTTTCAGAGAACACCAAGAGCTTCTCTGATTGAGTTCAGAGAAGTTTACTTCGTCTTTCACATGAAACAATCACTGATCATAAACTCTACTGCAAACCCAGACCATTCAACTATTTTCTGAGAGAATAGAGCCAAGTAATATTTGACTTAGGTGTATGGGTGTAATTATTTGAGTACACAGTTATACAATGGGTAGTCATTGTTATTCTTTTATTTTATTTATATTTTAAATACTCTATAAAATTATTTATTTTAAATAAAAATAATTTTATTTATATTGAGAAATATAAGCAATTGCTTTCTAATTTTATTCTAAGTAAACTTATTATTTTTAAAGATAGAATCGTCCTGTATTATTAAGCAATTCAGAGGTATGCTATTTCTATTTAAGGCTTGCCTACAAATTCATCAAAAGGACAAGAGATCTAAGGTCTGCTTCCAACTCAGTCAGTGACAGAGCAAATGTACTTAGTGTCACACAGGCACTGTGGCTTGCAAATCTCAATAGCTTTCTATGTTTTTTGTTTGTTTAATTATTTTCAGAAGCTGGACTGACTGTCACTGTGGCACTTGCCACTAGCACATGGTCTCTGAAAAGTCTACCCATGTCTCTTTTGAAGTCTAGGTACAATTGCTCATTTCTGTCCTAACAGACTTCTATCTTCTCACTGTTCTGAGATAACACATGGAGGATACTTAAACTGTTCCCATGTTTGCTTAGGTCATCACTTGTAGAAGGAAAACATTGCACACATCTTAAAGGGGCATAGGTGTAGAAGACTACAATTGATGTGAAGATTTAATATCACCAAAGAGAACTTTAGTTTCATTGTTTTATGTAATCATGGATTGTTTAGAGTAATACAGTTTTAAAATGTTTGTCATATACATATAGAACACAAAGAGGAAAGCTGATGAGGAAACCAGAAAGTATTTAAGAATAAACTGCTGAGCACAAAATATCACAGTACTTAATCTTATTGAGCAACCCACAGAACAAGAACAATTGAACTTGTCCTCTATTGTTCACCATTTGCTACATCTGCTTTCTAGTCTTCTCTTAGCTTGTCTTGGCCAATGGTTATTTTATAAGTTTGAGTACCTGAGAATCAAGTGTACATCATTAATTTGAGAATAAGCTCACAAACATGTTCTGAAGCAAATCTATTTTAAGAAACAAGTATTTATACACATATCCTATATGGTTGAGTGAAAGAGATGGCTTTTAAACCATATTATGTATTTTATTCCCTGAAAGAAAACGTCACGTGAAATTTATGCCTATCCTACTTTGTCTTGTTTCCATGTTAACTAGCTTCTATCTGATAAATATTACCAATTCCCCATTCATACCTTCAGCTTCACAGCTCCTGTGGGAGGCCAGCAAAGCAGCTGTGCAATGGACCAATGTCAGGGAGAAACTATAATATTCACCTGATAGCATTCTCTGTATGTGGAGAACCTCCAGGCTTTCATTCCACTTCCCATTAATTGTGCTAGATTAAAATAAAAGGAGTCTGCTTTCAATAACTTAAGAATGGCTTCTGCTTTGGAGAAAACATCAAGGATATTTTCTTAGGGGTTCACACTTAACTATTATATAGTCCTTTTAAACTTAGATGTCTTTGTTTTAGTCACACAGAAATCAAAATGCAAAAATCTATTATGGAAAGAAGACAGCAACTGCTGGCAATTACTGTTTGGAGAGGGATGCTGAAATCCCCCTGATTCTCTGCCATCCCCACAGTCATCAAAGCATCTGAAGTTCCGGAATTATTTGTTCTTGTGATTCTTCTATTGAAAAAGGCCCAATTAAAGTACAACAATTCTTGGAGAAATACACACCAAGCATGTATTATAAGGCATCTTTGAACTCTGTCTTTGAGAAGCCGAGACTTAGTGACACCATGTTAGACAAGTAGTAAGTTGCACAGGAGTGACAGAAACAGATGTTCAAATGTTCCACATTCAAATTTTGACACATCCCAAATTGCTAAAAATGTATCTGGATTGTATGTTAACAAAATCTAAAATATTTACTTGTTCAAAAATAAACTTTTTGAATAATTCCTGTATTTCGTTTTAATTAAATTCCACAAATATTTGTCAGATATAGTCTATGAGATAACTGGAATGGCAACTTCTGTGAAAATAAGGTAAGACAGCTGCTCTGTTCTAGTAAAAATCAGTAATGAAAGACATTCAAAAGACCAAAGTAGTATAAAGCAAATGCAGTAACACAAGCTGCAGGGAGGAAAAGAAAGGCACTTTACTTTGTTTGGCAGATCTGAAAGATGTATGTGGTAAAAGCATTTGATTTCATCTCTGAATTAAGAGTAGAAGGAAATGGAGGAATGAAGTTATAGAGGTAAAAACATGGAAGACAGGGATTGAAGGTTTATAAATCGACAGGTGTCATGAGTTTTCTAGTATAGCTTCAGGTCTAGATACACTAAAGCATGCAATGGATGAGATCATTCGGTCAATCAACAACTGAGCATTCTCTATTTTTGAATAAATAACTTTGAAATACCACATTAAATAATTTTTAGCAAGATGCACACATATAGGGCAGTCTTATAACCTTTTGCACCACCCCAAATATTTCCCTTCATCTCTTGAACTCCTAGAAGAGATGAGCATAGGAAAATGGGCCAATGGCCTACAGGAATCCAGAGTGAGTTTATAACAAGGGCCTCTGTGTGATTCTGATAAGCAAGGCCGGTAATAACTGTATCGCTGGGAAATGATGAAGTGTTCCACTCCTCTCTAAGGAGATTTGGAGAAGCTCTGATGAAACAGATGTTATTATCTGTTTCAACATTTATTCAGTGAACTGATGGATGCACAGTAGTGGCCTTTTCAGTGCTAGTATGGGACTCGATGGTGCAGATAAATTGTTATGCAGGCACCTTGAATGCTAACCACTTAAGGCGGGGCACTGACCCTCATGATAGGACCTGGTAATGAGAACTTAGCCCCTGCCCCATGCACCTGCCTCTGCCACTCTCCTTGTCCCATAGCTTTCCCAATTCTAACTCAGAAACTCTCTGCCAGGCACCTATCTCTTATATATCCCTGTTCCACACTACTCCACTTTTTCTCCATGCCTCTATTTACACAGGTAGACCCAGTGAAGTCCAAGATGGGGGGGCCAAGATGGCTGGGAACTGCATGGACGCATTTTGAATGTGGGAGAGAAGAGCCATAGAAAACACAGAGTCATTGGACACTGTGCAAAAACCGGAGGGTCTGGCCCCTCCGGGAACACTCACAACTCCCAAGTGACTGTTAAAAGTCCCAGGGCAAGGCTCTCCCCCCATCTCTCGCAGACACGGAAGCCACTAAATCCGGGATTCGGGAACTCCCATTTGGAGAGGCGCCTGGTAAGATCGATCCCAACACACAGCAGGCAGAATCAAAGACCACATAGTGATCACCCACTAGCCTACTGGGCTTCTCACACTTCAGGAGGACCGTATAACTACTTAGGAAACTTTGCAGAATAGTTGAAGTCTTAACAAGGAAGAAACAGGGCGCTCAGCAGGTGATCCACAGCCACTCGAGCTGGAGCAGGAGGCCGGCAGGCAGAGCAGTCGGGGTGGGAAGCAGGCGCAGGCGGGAGGGGCCAAAGCCTGGTGCACCCACGGCAAAGCAGCTAGGAAGTGAGGCTGGCTCAGTCGGTGGGAGGGGCGAAAGCCTCACGCAACCATGGCAAAGCAGCTAGGGAAGGAGGCTGGCTCAGACGGCAGAAGGGGCTGAAGCCCCATGGACCCACGGCAAAGCAGCTAGGGCGTGAGGCCGGCTTAGACAACAGAAGGGGCCAAAGCTCCGCCCACCCACAGTGGAGCAGATAGAGAGGGAAGTGGCGAGGCCTGTGGCAGAGAAGCCTAGTGGATAACCAGAAGCCAGGGGACCGTATTCTGGTAAAAACAGACATATTAGGTGTAGAGCCGGGCCCTGTCAGCCTCCTTGATGACAAACAAAGCCCACAAAATCTGTGCCTGGGCAGAGAGGTACACACCATCAGAACCATTACAGGCTGATCACTCAGTGTGCAACATAGAGAAGTCTGAACTGGGACCAGTGAAACAATCCCGGACCATTACTCACTACCTGGGAATAGGCTGCACCAGCTCACAGTGCTTCAGGCTATTTAAACCACAGTGACCCTGAGATCCCCCTGTAAGCAACGAAAGATAGCCAAGCAATTCGACTCCTTCACCAAAGCATCCCCTGTGGATCCAAGCATAGAAAACGACAAGAACAGACAGCTAAACACACACACATGGCCAAAGGTCCAAGAAAAAAATAGAAATCAAGGAAATATTACTCCAACAAAGCAGAATTATCCTAGCTCATCCAATTCGGATGACCTCACACCAACAGTAACACATGAAAACGATGACAATTCTTCATTATGGAAAGTGATAGAGTCCCTTCAAGAAGAACTTAAATCTATGAAGGAATTCATTCAAAGAAGCAACAATTTTACAAGCCAAAACAATGAACAACACCATTAAAGAACTCCAAGCCAAGGTGACAGAGATTGAACAGGAAAAGGATAAAGCAATGAAAGATTTTCAGACAAAAACAAGCAAGCTGGAGAAGGAAATGTACAAAATGAACAATACAATACAAGACATGAAAATAGAAATAGAAACAATAAAGAAAACACAGTCAGAGTTAAAAGAGGAAGTGGAGAACCAAGGGAAGAGAACAGGAACTATGGATGTGAGTATCAACAATAGGATGCAAGAGATGGAAGACAGGATCTCAGGCATGGAAGATTCGATGGAAGAAATCAGTACAACATCCAAAGAAAATGAGAAGGCTAAAAAATCTCTCACCCACAAAATCCAAGAAATCAAGGACTCAATGAAAAGACGGAACCTAAGAATCATAGGCACAGAGGAAAGAGAAGACTCCCAACTCCAAGTTCCAGGAAATATCTTCAAAAAAGTCATAGAAGAAAGCTTCCCAAACCTTAAAAAAAGAGATGTCAATAAAAATCCTAGAGGCTTACAGAACACCAAACAGATTAGATCAGAAAAGAAACTCCTCTCGCCACATAATAATTGAAACACCAAATGTACAGAACAAAGAAAGAATATTAAAAGCTGTAAGAGAAAAAGGTCAAGTCACATACAATGGCAGACCCATCAGAATTATACCTTACTTCTCCTCAGAAACTTTAAAAGCTAGAAGGGCCTGGACAGATATCCTACAAGTCCTGAGAGATCATAGGTGCCCAGCCAGACTACTATACCCAGCAAAACTGTCTATCAACATAGATGGAGAAAACAAGATATTCCATGACAAAATCAAATTTAAACAATATCTACCCACAAACGCAGACCTACAGAAAAACCTAGAAGGAAAATTCCATCCCAGAGAAGAAAATTTCACCAAAGAAAACAAAAGGAATAGAAAACCCCTCAGCAACTAAACCAAAAGAGGCACAGGACCATCACCTATACCAAACTAATGGGAAACAACAACCCCAGGTAACTAGTATCCTTCAAAATCAATGGTCTCAACTCCCCAATAAAAAGACACAGGTTTACAGAGTTGATCCCCAAGCAAGACCCGTCCTTTCGCTGCATACAAGAAACACATCTAACTACCAAAGATAGACACTACCTCAGAGTAAAGGGCTAGGAAAAGGTTTTCCAAGCAAATGGACCCAGGAAGCAAGCTGGAGTAGCCATCCTAATATCAAACAAAACAGACTTCCAACTGAAGTTAATGAAAAAA
>CAJQZJ010034102.1:1033219-1067082 GCA_907164525.1 Lophiomys imhausi | reverse complement strand
CCAACCCCACATCTGATAGAGGGCTATTATCTAAAATCTACAAAGAAATCAAGAAACTAAATGCCAAGAAACCAAATAATCCAATCAAAAAAATGGGAGAATTCACAAAGGAGGAATCCCTAATGGCTGGGAGTCACCTGAAGAAATGCTCAATATCCTTAATCATCAGAGAAATGCAACTCAAGACGACCCTGAGATTCCATCTCACACCTGTCAGAATGGCTAAGATAAAGAACTCAAATGACAGCACATGCTGGCGAGGGTGTGGAGAAAGGGGAACCCTACTCCATTGCTGGTGGGAATGCAGGCTTGTGCAACCACTATGGAGGTCTGTCTGGAGATATCTTAGAAACCTTGGAATAACTTTGCCTCAGGACCCAGCCATACCACTTCTGGGTATACACCCAAAGGACACCTCACGGAGACAAAGGGAAGGCTCCTCATCTATGTTCATAGCAGCCTTATTTGTCATAGCTAGAAACTGGAAACAACCCAGATGTCCCTCAACTGAAGAATGGATTAAAAAACTGTGGTACATCTATACAATGGAATATTACTCAGCTATAAGAAACAATGAAATCATGCTATTTACAACCAAATGGATGGATCTAGAGAAGCTCATCCTGAGTGAGCTAACCCAGACTCAGAAGGATGCACAGGGCATCTATTCACTTATAGTAGGATTTTAGCTATATCGTACAGGATATCTGTACTACAACCAACACACCAAAAGGAACATGGACATATACTTTTTTTTTTCATTTTCTTTTTCTTTTTCCTCTCTTTTTTTTGTTGTTGTTCTTTGTTTTTGTGGGTTTGTGTGTCTGTTGGTCTTTTTTTTAGTTTCCCCCCGTAGCAAGGAGACACCTTTCATTGGCAGTACTGCCTCCTAGGCCCCAGGTGTATGAAGAGGCTCTTGGCCCTCATATGTCTCCTGATCTGTCGTGAGAGACTGTTATGCAGGGACACACCACCCCAGAGAATCATGACGGAAGGGTCAGGGGGTAGAGCATGGGAGGGTGGGGCTGGGAAGTGGGAAAAGAGGACAATATGTTAAGGATGTAACCTGTAACAACAAACAAATTTATTAATTTTTAAAAAATCAGGTAACAACGTTAAAACACTGTAAATAAAATAATGCATACAGCCGTTCAACCTGGTTTTATAAACCTCCAAGTGTCAAAAAAACGTAGAGCTAAGGTAAAATACAGGAGAAATGTGGTGTTAACCCATGCCTTTAACTTCAGAAGAGACGGGAGGAGCACCATAGAGTAAGTGGACTTATAAATTCTAGAGTTACACGGAACAGGGTGGTGAGGGTACACACCCTTAATCCCATCATTCAAGAAGAGTACACCCTTAACCTCAACACACTAGAGACAGAAACAGGTAGATCTCAGAGCTTAAGGTCAGCCTGATACAAAACCAACTCTAAATAGAGAAAACCTTCGATCCAGGAGTGGTGTAACACATCTTTAATCCCTTCAGATGGGAACCACAGGTCTCTGATCCCAATAATTAGAATGCAGAGACAGACACATAGGATTTGGAAGGATCTAAGTTTAAAAGCTACTTACAAAAGGCCCACTCAATACAAACAAATTTTCCTTCGAGATCTCAAAATATATACACTAAAGCTGGTTTAGCTCCAAAATAACAAAATAGTTTATTCTTTAAACCAGATTGAAAGATAACACTTTATATATTGTCAAAAAACCAAATTTGATTCAGGAGAAATATTACCTACCCCCCCCCAAAAAAAAGAAAGGGGGGGTTTTCCCTGAGTGAGGATTAGGGCAGGGCTCTGTTCTTATCTTTCCGGGAGAATCAAAGCATCCGTTCAAGGAACCCAGGGACAACTGGACAACGGAAACCTCAGCAGAAAAACAGAATCAGACACCAAAAGAAGACGAGTGACCCAGATGATTCAGCCTGACAGACTCCCTCAATAGCTGTCTCCATCAAAAGCCTACAACCACAACAACTCAATATCGCTAAGACCGTTCAGCTCTACACAATGCCCCAGCCAGAACCTCAGTAAAGCCTGGAAGTTCAGCTTCTGCCTACAAACTCCTTAGGACATCTAAACAGCTGAGAACAGAAGGACTGAACATAAAAGGATTGTACTAACATTTTTAACCATTTTTCCATTTTGGTTCGGGCCCCAAACTGGTTTATTAAGACCCAAATCAGCAGGAAGTCATTTTAAGAGAGGGACATCCCATGCCCAGAGGGAGGGGAGAGTGTTTCTCCGCACCCCCCCCTTTTGGTTATTTGAAGGACAACTGAAAACTCTGTTATTTAGGGGAAGAGATTACAAATTGTTAAATGGTCCTGTGTAATGGGTTTTGGAGGTTAGACCCAGGGTATTCTTTCTTTCCCTTTTCTGTATCCTTCTTTATCTCCTATGTAGGAATGCACGGACTTGAGAAAAATTGAGACATAGACATAGCACAGGAAGGACCAAGAAGAAGGGTCAGATTATTGAATATGTCCTTATACCTTTGTATATTGATACAAAATTAGTAGTATATTTGGCTAAAGTGGTATTGACCATTGTTTATTGTGCAAAAATAAGATTGTATTGGACTACGTCGGTATTGATATTTGTATATTGATACAAAATTAAGATTATAGTTGGCCACAATTGTATTGACCCTTGTATATGGACGCAATATTAAGATTGTATTGGGCCACATAGGCATTGATCTTTGTACATTGATACAAAATTAAGCGTATATTTAACCACATTTGAATAGATGTTTGTATATTGATACAAAATTAAAGGTAACACTTCCTAATGGTATCGTACCTAGAGATACTTAAAAATGAAATGTGAAGCTCTGGCCTCTTGATACCAACCGTCTTAAACTGTTTAGGATAGTTAAGAAAAACAAACTCCTAGTCATGCATGCATGTCACCTTGTTAGCTACTATGACAGTCTATCACAGATATTCTCTAAGCTACTCAGTAATCAAGTTGTTAAGAGACAAGCAACATTTGCTTATCTAAATAAGAGATAGATGGGGCATCTTCAAAAACCCCAAGAGATCTGCAGAATATGTCATTCAAAGATGTGGTCTTAAATTAAGATTTTTTTTGATATCGTGACATATCAGCTCCTGACAGCACCCCCTATTCCACTCCAAATAGAAGAAAAGCATCGAAGAATCTCCAATGTGAGATGGTTGAATTAGTGGCAAGCCTATCTCTTGACATGTAAAAACTCCTTGCTTCAACTGCAGACAGACTGCTGTCCAAAAAGGACAAAACTTGGTAGCAGGGAAGTCAACAGCCTAGCTCTGCCAAGACAGGGTAGGCAAGTCCTTCATAACCCCTTCTCTACAATCAATGTCTGTCAGAAAAACAGGACCTAAAGGCTGAAGACTGATGTTGGAATGTATGGAGAGAAAATGGGAACTGTCCAGGTAGTCACTGGTTTGTCATTTCTTAGTATTGGAAGCTGCAGGCCCTGCACTTCCTATATAATCAGATATATTTATCCTTCTCAGCTCTCTGAGGTGGTTGAAGAATAGACAGCTTGAGTCTCATAGCTAAATTTTGAGTTGTTTAGGAATCAAGAGGGCGTTCTTGATCTAAGAATAGGGTTATAATAGTGATGCAAGTTAGTATGAAAGCTAAGCCAGTTATAGAACTTTAAACTCATGGAGATGGTTAGAAGGTAGAAGGTTAACGTCAGGGGCCAAATATGTATGAACTGGACATTGGGAAGTTATACTGGGCCATTTAACTCTCATAAATGTGGCATATTTAATTCTACTGTTTTGTATAGAAATTACTGTTATAAGAGAAAGAACCATTTGTTGGATTGAAAAGAGAAGCTGTTGGGGGGGAAGAGGGTGGAAGGGTGGGACAGAAAGGGGGAATAGGGAAGGGTTTGTGAGTGAGATGTAACTTGAAGAAAAAAAAATAAAGTACTTATATAAAAAAATAACAAGATGATTCTAAGTATGAAAATTTAATTCAAACAAGAGCTAGAAATAAGGAAGAAAACCCAAACAGAAACAAAGCTGCAAATAAAAAAACTTAATATATCTGATTAAAAAAGAAAGTCCTCACTGAAAAGCTTCACCAACAAAATGTATAATGTAGAAGACATATAACCAAAAAGTCTTGGAGGCCCCTAGCATTGAAGTTTGGCTAATAAGCCCCATTTTATCCTATGTTATTTTTCTTAAACCCTGTTTTATGGAGATAGCCCTATCTTTCAGAAAATAAAACTTGTTTTAATTCAACTTAAAGAATTTTTGTAATGGCCTTTACTCTTGTTTTGGTGGGAGTAACACTAAAAAGTTACATCTCTAAGAGCCTAAATATTAAATCATCAGAAAGAATATGAATAAAGAACTTCATGAAGCACCTCAAGAGTTTGGAAAAACAAGAACAATGACTAGGCATAGAAAAACAAGTCTTTAATCCCAGCACTCAGGAAGCAGAGCAGAAAGAAAGAAAGAAAGAGAGAGAGAGAGAGAGAGAGAGAGAGAGAGAGAGAGAAAGAAGGGAGAGAGAAGAAAAAGAATAAAACCTCAAAAAAATACATAGAGAGAAAAAATCAAAATCAAAATAGAATTAATTAGATAACTAAAATTTTAATAAATCAAGAGTTCTTTGAATAGATAAGCAAGGTTGAAAAATTGTTACAAATATTCACCAAATGAAAGAGAGAGAAGACCAACATTTAATTAGAGAAGATAAGGGTAAATCACTACAGATATCAAAGTAATTTTAAAAAATCTTAGGAGCATACTTTGCAAACCCTTATTCTGATGACAGAGATTGTTTAGTGGTTAAAAGTGTTAAAAGATGCTCTTGAAAATTTCTGGGGTTCACTTTCAACACCCATATGGGGTCACTTACAACCACATATAACTCCAGCTTTTGAGGATCCAATATTCTCTTTCAGAATCTGCTGGTGAACACACACATACATACATACACACACACATACACGGGTGGGGGGGGAGAGATCAATAAAAAATAAAAATAAACGAATATTACACTATGTTGGAAGTACTAAAGAAATGGACAAATTTCTGGATACAACTTACACACCAAAGTTAGGTACAAAGATATTAAAAAAGCAATAAAAGGAATAAACAAGATAAATGAAGTTCAGGACAGAAATTACATGATTATATATATAAAAAAAAAGGACAATTAAAATCCTGGAGAGAATAGAGTTGTTACCTGTAAAGAAAAACGAAGTCATGAAAATTACAGACTAGATAGAGACGTATAATACTGAGTGAAGTTACACAGGCTCAGAAAAACAACCTCTGCTTGTTTTCTTTCATATGTGGGCCCTATGGTTTCAAAATTTTTTATCTGTGTGCTTAGCATGTAGTACCTGTACAGTTAGAAAACTAAAAGGGGTCATTGTGATGATATCTTGAGGAAGGAAGGATAAGGTAACTAAAATTTTTTAAAAGCATACTTTGTAAACCATTATTCTGATAATAGAGGTTACTTAGAACTTAAATGTACTTGATGCTCTTGCAAAATTCTGTGACATGAAAAAAGAGAAATAGATCACTCTAAATACAAACCTTCAATCACGGATGAGAGTTGTAAACGAAGATGATGAGTGGGCAACACAGTGGTTTAATCAGAACAAAGAGTACCTTAAAAAAAAAACCTTTGACTTTGTAAACATATTAAAAATATAATTTTAAAATCATAAGTGAGATAACCTGCATAACTAGACAATGCTGCTACTAAAATCTATGGCTTATAACAAAATTCCAAGTGTCAGATTCTTACAACTCTAGCTGGCTTTGTCACTCTTGGAGGGTGGGGTCTGAAATGAAGCAGAGTAAAGTCTCATTAAATAGGCAACTTTATTGACAGCATCAGATAATTTATTTTCTTGGAGTTTTCTGAGGGTTAAGCAATGTCACATGAGCAAAGTTCATGTAAGATTAGGCTGAATTCAATCACAAGAACAACCTAACCTTGCAAATAATTTGAAAAACAAATGATAAGTAATCTGAAGCAAACCCCACACCCATTTACTATACCAGGGAGGGGCACAAAAAGCACATTCTAAGATAAGAACAGCCCATTTTGTGGAGAAATAGAGGTGACAAGAATTTTACCTTGTTGCCTTGGAGTTATCTCACATGTTCTCAAAACTCTCCTTAAACAGCTTCATTTAGGGAGGTCCCTGATATCTTGTAAAATAAAACTCTTTCCATGGTGTACCATGGGAACTATTTTAGTAAGCCTCTATTGTTGAAGACTATACACACCTTTTTTATAGAGAGATGTCATTCTGAACCTGAGGTAAAAATTTTCTTCCTGTTCAGTAACTTTTATGACCTGGAAAATGCAATGGATGTGACTAGGCAGGCAGGAAGGCATCAGTAGTCTTTCTCAGGTATGAACCCCATGAACTACAAAACCAACCTGTCCATTGAAATACATCTATTGGTATAATCATTACTCAGTTGTTATTGTGATAATCAATCAGCTACTCTGATTGGTTTAGAAACCTACTCCATCAGAATGAACTGATGCCATATATCATAATTCCAGTTAAAAAACAAACAAACAAAAAAACTGAGGAAGTCTTTGGCCATAGGGAAAAAAGTCTATAGAGCTAATAACATGGCCCCAACATACATTCTAAATATTAGTATTACAGATCTAATAAAAATTATAATTTCAAGTAAAAAAGTAATGATGAGGAAACTAAGGATTAGCACCTTGCTGGGAATAACCTATAAGAAATAACTTTTAGAAAGTTAATAACCTATAGAAATGTTTTGTTTTGGTTAGGGATTCTTCTAAAAAAATCATAATAACATGACATGAATAACAGATCGGAAATAAGAATGGGGCTACCTTGACCTAGTTGAAGGTCCTTCTCCTTCATCAGCATAGCAACAGATGGGTCCACTCCTGGGACACAGCTTTAGGCCATAAACTTCACTTTTCTTTACAAACAACATGAAGTCCAGAAAAATAGCTACATTAATATACTTATTAACATTTAGAATACCACAGATTTCCTTTTCAACAAAATTTTTTCAGATTCCACAAAGTATCTATAACCCATCAAATGACCAAAAACAATCACCTACCTCACCTTCTAGGAATGTGGCATAGCTCTTTTAAAATTGTTTCCTGCTGATTTGGGACAAAGGAAACTTGTTTGGGGGCCCAAATAAGAATGAAAAAATGGTTAAGCAAATTAATAGTAACATTTGTTGTCTGGTCTTTGTGTGCTCAACCTTTGGGTGAGAAAGTTCAGGGCTTAACTGAAGTCCTGGCTGGAACAATCTGTGAGGCTGGACCACCTTAGGTAGCTGTTTTGAAGGTTTTTTGAGGAAACAGATATTGAGGCAGTCTGTGAGGCTGGAACTTCTGGGATACTTAACTTTTCTTCAGAAGTTTCAGTTGTCTAGTGGTCTCTGTACTCCTTAGTTGGATGCTTTTAATCTCCTGCAAAGATAACAGAACCCTGCCCTAATACTAATTCTGGGGTGCTACTTTTTTGGCATGTAATATCTTTCCTGAAATAAATTGATTTTTTTTGGCAATAGAAAAAGTATTATCTTTCAATTGAGATTAAAAGAAATTCTTTTGAACTTTGGAACTAAATATACCTTTAAGTGTATATGTTTTGAGATCTAAAAGGACATTCACTTTGAATTTTAGCCTGCTTTTGCAAGCGGCTTATAAACTTAAATCATTGTAAACCCTATGTGCCTCCCTCTGCCTCCCAAGTGTTGGGATTAAAGATGTGAATCACTACACTTGAATCTAAGTTTTTCTCTAATTGGAACTTGCTGACTTGAACTCAGAGACCTGCATGCTTCTGATTCCAGTGCGTTGGGATTAAATGTGTATGTCTCTCAAGTGCTGGGATTAAAGGTATTTAATGAACCACTTTGTTCATTGTAACTCCAGAATTTAGAAGACAACTAACTCTATAGTGATCCACCTATCTCTGCTGGGATTAAAGACATAGGCTAACACCACCTTGCTCTCATATTTTATCTTAGCTCCAAATTAATTAA
This sequence comes from Lophiomys imhausi, assembly GCA_907164525.1. Lineage (NCBI taxonomy): Eukaryota > Metazoa > Chordata > Mammalia > Rodentia > Muridae > Lophiomys > Lophiomys imhausi. The sequence continues at coordinate 1,059,039 of CAJQZJ010034102.1, read as the reverse complement.
ACTCTTGGGGATTTAGAAAACAAGTTTAAATTATAGTAACCCTAATTTACTTACAATATTTTAAATAACTGCATTTTTAATACCAAACAACAAAAATATCCTTTATATATAAGAAGACTTATAAGCTGGTATCCAAGAGGGTGTGATCTATGTGGCAATCTACAATCTAACATGCTAACATGAAATTAAGACCATTTTTCATTTCATGCCAGTAAGACAAGAATGCCTTTTGCAATTATTGTTTGATAATATTACTTTTATTTTTATTCTATTTTATTCTTAGTTAATCATTTTTAATTATTTTTTTCCATTTTCATCTTGATCACTGTCTCCTCCCTTCTCCCCTCCCAGTTTCTCCTTCCCTCTCTTCCTCCCTCCATCTCTCCCTCCTTCCCTCCTTCTAGGTTCCTGTGTGTTTGGGTCTGTGGGTTGTAGGATGGTTGTCCTGTGCTATGTAGTTAATATTCAATTATAAAAGAGTACATACCATGAGTATCTTTCTGGGTCTGAGTTGGCTCAGTTAAGATGAGCATTTACAGTTAAATTCATTTTCTTCCAAATTGCATGATTTCCTTTTTCTTATAGATGTGTAGTATTCCATTGTGTAAATGTACCACAGTTTTTGTTTGATTGTTTTTTTTTTTTGTTTACTTGCTTGTTTGTTTTCTACATTCTTCAGTTAAAGGACATCTTGGTTGTTTCCAGTTTCTGGTTATTATGAATAAAGCTGCTATGAACATTGTTGCAGTGATGTCCTTGTGGTTTGAAAGAGTATCTTTTAGATATATGTCAAGGAGTGGTATGATTGGGTCTTGAGGTAGAATTATTCCCAATTTCCTAACATAACAGCAGATTGTTTTCCAAAGTCACTGTACAAGTTTGCAAGCCCATCAGCAATGGATGATTGTTCCTCTTTCTCCACATCCTCATCAGCATGTGCAACCTCTTGAGTTTTTGATCTTAGACATTCTGAGAGGTGTGAGATACTATCTCAGAGTCGTTTTTTGTTTTTTATTTATTTATTTATTTATTGCTTCAGGTTACATCTCCATCATAGTTTCCTCTTTCCACCCCTCCCAGTCCCACCCTCCCACCGTCTACCCCCTACCTCTTCCATCCCACTTCTCTGGAGTGGAGTGTCCCTACTTAACGGTCCCCCACCCCAGTTCAGCAGTCATATGAGGGCCAAGATTCTCCTCATACACTGGGGGCCTACAAGGAAGCACCACTAGGGAAAAGTGTCTCATTGACAGGGAGAAAAAGAAAAATTCTATGTCCATGTTCCCTTTGGTATATTGGTTATAGTATAGATATCATGCACTGTATAGCTGAACTCCGACTATAAGTGAATAGACCATGAACATCCCTTTGAGGCTGGGTTAGCTCACACAGGATGAGTCTCTCCAGTTCCATTTATTTGTCTGCAAATTGCATAATTTCATTGTTTCTGATAGTTGAGTTGTATTCTATTGTGTAGATGTACCACAGTTTTTTAATCCATTCTTCAGTTGAGGGACATCTGGGTTGTTTCCAGTTTCTAGCTATTACAAATAAGGCTGCTATGAGCATAGATGAGGAATCTTCCTTGTGATTTGGTGAGGAGTCATTTGGATGTATACCAGAAGTGGAATGGCTGGGTCCCAAGGTAGAGCTATTCCAAGTTTCCTAAGATATCTCCAGAGTGACCTCCATAGTGGTTGCACAAGCCTGCACTCCCGCCAGCAATGGAGAAGGGTTCCCCTTTCTCCACACCCTTGCTAGCATGTGTTGTCATTTGAGCTTTTGATCTTAGCCATTCTGACAGGTGTGAGATGGAATCTTAGAGTAGTCTTGAGAGAAATGAATCCACACACCTATGGTCACCTAATATTTGACAAAGAAGCCAAAACCAGACAAAGGAAAAAAGACAGCATTTTCAACAAATGGTGCTGGTCCAAGTGGATGTCCATTTGTAAAAGAATGAAATTAGACCCATACTTATCACCTTGTACACAACTTAAGTACAAGTGAATCAAAGACCTTAACATAAGGCCAGACACATTAAATCTACTAAAAGAGAAAGTCGGAAAAACCCTTGAACTCATTGGGACAGGTGATAACTTCCTGAACAGAACACCAACAGCTCAGGACCTAAGACCAACAATCAATAAATGGGACCTCATGAAACTGAAAAGCTTCTGCAAGGCAAAAGATACTGTCATTCAAAAAACAAAAACAGCTGCCTACAGATTGGGAAAAAAATCTTCACCAACCTAACATCTGACAGAGGGCTAATATCCAAAATTTACAAAGAACTCAAGAAATTAAATGCCATGAAACCAAATAATCCATTCAAAAAATGGGGAAAAGAACTAAACAGAGAATTCACAGAGGAGGAATTCCTAAAGGCTGAGAGACACTCAGTAAATGTGCTACCTCTTGAGTTTTTGATCTTAGCCATTCTGAGAGTTGTGAGATAGTATCTCAGAGTCGTTTTTATTTTTTTTAAATTTATTTATTTGGGTTTTTCCCTCAGTCTTTTAGTTAATTTGGCAAGGGATCTGTCTATTTTGTTGACTTTCTTGAAGAACCAACTCTTGGTTTCATTGATTTTTTGTACAGTTCTTTTTGTTTCTAAGTTTTTGATTTCAGCCCTAAGATTGATGATCTCCTGACTTCTGCTCCTCGTGGGAGTGTTTGCTTCTTTTTATTCCAATTCACCCAGTTTAGCTGTTAATTCGCAAATATGAGCTGTCACAATTTTATTTTTGAAGTCACTTAGTGCTATGAACTTTCCTCATAGCACAGCTTTCATTGTGTCCCATAGGTTTGGGTATGTTGTGCCTTCATTGTCATTGGATTTTAAGAAGTCTTTGATTTCCTTCTTTATTTGTTCCCTGACCCAGTAGTCATCCAGTAAAGAGTTTTTCAATTTCCATGTGTGAAGGGAGTTAGATAAATTAGATTTAGAAAATATATAGGGGTTTCTGATACTGTCTCTTAATTCGGGGCATAAAGAGCATTATCAGCATGTGGACTAAAAACAGGAAACAAACAGGAGACTTAATAGACTGAAAAACAAGGTTGAAGTCAGGAAAAAGAGGAAAGACTCAATAGACTGAAAAACAAGGTTGAAGTCAGGAAAACAGGAAAGACTTAATGGACTTGAAGAAACAAAGTATCTGGCCTGACATTGTTTTCAGCTGCTAAATGGGCAGAGCCCAAATTAAGCTGAAACAGAGTTCCTCCTATTTAAGGACAGTGCATGGAGCCCAGAAAGAGAAGAGGCCCCTGATGCTAGAGAGCTCCAAGAGTCCTGCTGAAAAAAGTGCTGGCCATCATTTGATGGCCAGATTTCCCTGAAGCAGAAAGAAGCTGGTGAGCAAAGAAAGCCTGAGCAAGACACCAAAAGGCCAAGGACTAAACCCTGTGGCTCAGCTTTTGCCTAGAGGGGTTTGACCTGTCCGAAAATGGCCTGAATGAAACTGTGGCTGGCTTTAAGGACTGAGGCAGAGCAGCTGAGTTCCTGATGTGAAGGAAAATAGTTTGTCTACAGATGGCTAAGGTCTCCCAGAGAGAAGAAAGCCTCAAGCCTATTTAAGGTGAGAGTATAATAACCAACTTATCCTGACGAACCTGCATCTGAGAGATCCAGAAAAAGGACTGCTAAGTGCGTTAAAGAATCTACAACAAAGACTGTGTTTCTGACTACTGAGGACCTGCCCCAGAGACTGTATCATTCTAAAAGGTTAGAAAAATAATTATCAATAGGTTTAGTGGATAGGTTAAAGGGGTTGTAGGAATTTATAGGATTAATAGTTAAGAAATTGTTGGTATTTGTTAAAAGTGAATTTAGTAATAAATAAATAAGAGTTAAATAATAATTTAAAAGTTCAGTTACACATGTGCGTGTAGGCTTTCTGTTTATTCTTTTGCTGTTGAAGTCCACCTTTATTCCATGATGGTCTGATAAGATACAAGGGATTATTTCAATTTTCTTGTATCTGTTGAGACTATCTTTGTGTCCAACTATATGGTCGATTTTGGAAAAGGTTCCATGAGGTGCTGAGAAGAAGGTGTATTCTTTTGTGTTTGGGTTAAATGTTCTGTAGATATCTGTTAGGTCCATTTGGTTCATGATCTCTGTTAGACTCATTCTCTGTTTGGCTTCTGTCTTGATGATATGTCCATTTTTGTGAGTGGGGTGTTGAAGTCTCCCACTACTAATGTGTTGTGATCGACATGCAATTTATTTTTTAGAAGTGTTTCCTTTACAAATGTAGGTGCTTTTGTATTTGGGGCATAGATGTTCAATATTGAGATGTCCTCTTGATGAATATTCCCTTTAATGTGTGTGTAATGCCGTTCTCTGTCTTTTTTTTTATTAACTTCAGTTGGAAGTCTATTTTGTTTGATATTAGGATGGCTACTCCAGCTTGCTTCCTGGGTCCATTTGCTTGGAAAACCTTTTCCCATCCCTTTACTCTGAGATAGTGTCTATCTTTCATAATGAGATGTGTTTCTTGTATGCAGCAAAAAGATGGGCCTTGTTTACGGATCCAATCTGCAAGCCTCTGTCTTTTTATTGGGGAGTTGAGTCCATTGATGTTTATGGATATAAGTGACCAGGGGTTGTTATTTCCCATTAGTTTGGTATAGGTGATCGTCCTGTGCCTCCTTTGGTTTAGTTGCTGTGGAGTTTTCTATTTCCTCTGTTTTCTTGGGTGTAGTTTTCTTCTCTGGGTTGGAATTTTCCTTCTAGGATCTTCTGTAGGGCTGGGTTTGTGGGTAGATATTGTTTAAATTTGATTTTGTCATGGAATATCTTGTTTACTCCATCTATGTTGATAGAGAGTTTTGCTGGATATAGTATTTCTGGCTGGGCACCTATGTTCTCTCAGGGCTTGTAGGACATCTGTCCAGGTCCTTCTAGCTTTTAAACTTTCTGAGGAGAAGTCAGGTGTAATTCTGATGGGTCTGCCATTGTATGTGACTTGACCTTTTTCTCTTACACCTTTTAATATTCTTTCTTTGTTCTGTATATTTGGAGTTTCAATTATTATGTGGCGAGAGGAGTTTCTTTTCTGGTCTAATCTGTTTGGTGTTCTGTAAGCCTCTTGGACTTTTATGGGCATCTCTTTCTTCAGGTTTGGGAAGTTTTCTTCTATGATTTTGTTGAAGATATTTCCTGGACCTTGGAGTTGGGAGTCAGCCATACCACTTCTGGGTATACATCCAAATGACTCTTCACGGAATCATAAGGAAGTCTCCTCATCTGTGTTCATAGCAGCCTTATTTGTAATAGCTCGAAACTGGAAACAACCCAGATGTCCCTCAACTGAAGAATGGATTTAAAAACTGTGGTACATCTACACTATGGAATATTACTCAGCTATCAGAAACAATGAAATTATGCAATTTGCAGCCAAGTGCATGGAAATAGAGAAGTTCATCCTGAGTGAGCTAACCCAGACTCATAAGGATGCACATGGCATCTATTCACTTATAGTAAGATTTTTAGCTATATAGTACAGGATATCTGTACTACAACCAACACACCAAAGGGAACATGGACATAGACATTTTTTTGTTCATTTGTTTGTTGTTCTGCTTTTTAGTTTTCCCTCCCTAGCATTGAGACACTTTTCACTGGTGGTACTGCCTTGCGGGCCCCTAGTGTATGAAGAGGCTCTTGGCCCTCAAATGACTTCTGAACTGGGTTGAGAGACTGTTATGTAGGGACACTCCACTCCAGAGGAGCAAGATGGAAGGGTTAGGGGTAGAGGATGTGAGGGCGGGGCTGGCAAGGGGGGAAAGAGGACACTGTGATAGAGATGTAATCTGAAGTAACAAATAAATAAATTTATTAATAATAAAAAATTATTTATTTATTGCTTCAGGTTACATCTCCTTCATAGTGTCCTCTTTCCACGCCTCCCAGTCCCACCCTCCCACCCTCTACCCCCACCCCTTCCATCCCACTTCTCTGGAGTGGAGTATCCCTACAGAGTCATTTTAAGTTGCATTTCCCTGATGACCAATGTTGTTGAGCATTTCTTTAAGTGCCTCTAGGCCCTTAAATTCTTGGTTTAGTTCTGTACCCCATTTTTGATTGGATTATTTGATTTTTCTTGTTGTTTAATTTCTTGAGTTCTTTATATATTTTGGATATTTGGCCTTGGTCTGATGTGGGGTTGGTGAAAATCTTTTCCCAATCTGTAGGCTCTTAGTTTGTTCTAATGACAGTTTCCTTTGCCTTACAGAGCTTTTCAGTTTCATGAGTTCCCATTTATTGACTGCTGGTCTTAGAGCCTGAGTTATTGGTGTTCTGTTCAGGAAGTTGTTACCTGTGCCCATGATTTTGAGACTTTTTCCCACTTTCTCTTCTATTAGATTTAATGTGACTGGTTTTATGTTAACGTCTTTGATTTTGATCCACTTGGATTGAAGTTTGTGCAGAGTGATAGACATGGGTCAATTTGCATTCTTCTACGTGTTGACATCCAGTTAGATCAGCACCATTTGTTGAAGATGCTTTCTTTTTTCTATTTTATGATTTTGACTTTTTTGTCAAAAATTAAGTGACTGTAGGTGTGTGGGTCTATTTCAGAGTTTTTGATACAATTCCACATATCTACCAATCTGTTTCTATGATGGTACCATGCTGTTTTTATTACTATTGCTTTGTAGTACAGCTTGAAATCAAGGATGGTGATACCTCCCAATGTTCTTTTGTTGTACAGGATTGATTTAGCTATTCTGGCGTGTTTTTATTGTTTTTTTTTTTATTGTTTTTCCATGATTTGAGAATTGTTGTTTTTGAGGTCTATAAAGAATTGTGTTGGTATTTTGATAGGAATTGTACTGAATCTGTATATTACTTTTGGTAGGGTGGCATTTTTATTATGTTGATCCTATATATCCATGAGCATGAAAGATCTTTCCATATCTTCAATTTTTTCCTTCAGGGACTTGAAGTTCTTGTCATATGGGTCTTTTACTTGCTTGGTTAAAGTTACCCCTCAGGTATTTCATATTATTTGTGGCTATTGTCAAGGATGTTGTTTCACTAATTTCATTCTCAGTCCATTTATGTTTTGTGTAAAGAAGAGCTACAGATTTTTTAGAATTAATTTTGTATTCAACCACCTTGCTGAAGGAGTTCATCAGCTGTAAGTATTGTCTGGTATATTTTTTGGAGTCATGTATATATACTATCAGATCATCTACAATTAGGGATACTTTGACTTCTTTCTTTCCAATTTGCAATCCATTGATCTTATTTAATTGTCTCATTGTTTGGGCTACAACTTGAAGTACTATGTTGAAGAGATATGGAGAGAGTGGGCAGCCTTACCTTGTCCCTGATTTTGTTGGAAATAGTTCAAGTTTCTCTCCATTTAATTTGATGTTGGCTACTGGCTTGCTGTATATTGCCATTAGGTTTAGATATGGTCCTTGTATGCCTGATCTCTTCCAGACTTTTAACATGAAGGGGTGTTGAATTTTGTCAAATTCTTTTTCAACATCCAATGAGATAATTATGTGGTTTGGTTTGGTTTTGTTTTTGTTTAGTTTGTTTATGTGGTAGAGTAAGTTGATATATTTTCAAATGTTGAACCATCCCTGTATCCCTTGAATGAAGCCTACTAGATCCTGGTGTATGATAATTTTGATATGTTCTTGGATTCAGTTTGCAAATATTTTGTTGAGTATTTTTGCATCCATGTTCATGAGGGAAATTGGTCTGAAATTCTCTTTCTTTGTTGTTTTTTTGTGTGGTTTAGGTATCAAGCTATGCCCTCATAGAATGAGTTGGGCAGTGTTTCTTCTGTTTCTATTTTGTTGAAGAGTTTGAAGAGTATTGATATTAGCTCTTCTTTGAAGGCCTGGTAAAATTCTCTACTGCAACCCTCTGACCCTGGGCTTTTTTTTTTTTTTTTCGGGCGGGGGGTTGGAATATTTTTAATGACGACTTCTATTTCCTTATGTGTTATAGGACTGTTTAATATGTATGCTTGATCTTGATTCAGCCTTGGTATGTGGAATCTATCGAGAAAACTGTCCATTTTTCTTAGGTTTTCCAATTTTGTGGGATATAGGTTTTTGAAGTAAGGCCTAATGATTCTTTGGATTTCCTTAGTGTCTATAGTTATTTACCCCCTTTACATTCTTGATTTTGCTGATTTGGATATTTTCCTTCTGCCTTTTGGTTAGTTTGGTTAAGGGTTTGTCTATTTTGTTGATTTTTCTCAAAGAGTCAGCTCTTGGTTTCATTGATTCTTTCTATTGTCCTCTTTGTTTCTAATGTATGATTTCTGTCCTGAGTTTAATTATTTCCTGCCATCTGCTCTTCTTGGGTTTGTTTGCTTCTTTTTTTTTTTTTCCTAGATCTTTCATGTATGGTTTTAGATCATTAGTACGTGAACCCTCCAATTTCTTTTTGAAGTTACTTAGTGATACGAACTTTCCACTTACCACTGCTTGCATTGTGACCCATAGATTTTGGTATGTTGTCACTTCATTTTCATTGAATTCTAAGAAGACTTTAATATCTTTTTTTTTTATTCCATCCCTGACCTAGTGGTCATTGAGTTGAGAGTTATTCAGTTTCTATGTGAGTGCAGGCTTTCTGTTGTTTCTGTTAGTATTGAAGTCTAGCTTTATTCCATGATGGTCTAATAAATTACAAGGGGTGATTTCAATTTTCTTGTATCTGTTGAGGCTTGCTTTGTGACCAACTATATGGTCAATTTTGAAGAAGGTTCCATGTGGTGCTGAGAACAAATTATATTCTTTTGCATTTGGGTGAAATGTTCTAGGTCCATTTGATTCATGACATCTGTTAGGTTCATTATTTCTTTGTTTGGTTTTTGCATCATTGATCTGTCCAGTGGTGAAAGTGGTATGTTGAAGTCTCCCATTATTAATGTGTGGGGTTCAATGTGAGATTTAAGCTTCAGTAGTGTTTGTTTTACAAATGTTGGTACTCTGGCTTTTTTGGGCATAGATGTTCACTATTGAGATGTCATCTTGGTGAATTTTTCCTTTCATGAGTACAAAATGTCCTTCCCCATCTCTTTTGAATAACGGTTGGGAGTTTATTTTATTGAATAACAGAATGGTTACTCCAGCTTGCATTTTGGGTCAATTTGCTTAGAATATCTTTTCTAGTGCTTTACTCTGAGATGATGCCTATCTTTTTTGCTGAGGTACGTTTCTTGCAAGCAGCAGAATGCTGAATTCTGTTTTCACGTCCATTCTGATATCCTGTGTCTTTTTATTGGAAAATTGGGTTCATTGATATTGAAGGATATAAGTGACCAGTGACTGTTAATTCCTGCCATCTTGATGTTGGTGGTAGCAGTGTGTGAATGAGCTTCTCTTTTGGTTTTAATGAAGTGGGGTTATTTGTTCTCTGGGTTCTCTTGGGTGTAGTTAAACTCCTTGGGTTAGAGCTTCCTTCTAATATCTTCTGTAGGGCTGGATTTATGCATAGATATTGTTTGAATTTAGTTTTGTCATGGAATATCTTGTTTTCTCCATCTACGTTGATTGACAGTTTTACTATATATAGTAGTCTGGGCTGTAAGCAGTGGTCTTTTAGGGTCTGCAAGACATCTGTCCAGGCCCTTCTGCTTTTAGCATCTCTGGTGAGAAGTCAGGTGTGATTCTGATAGGTGTGCCATTATGTTACCTGACCCTTTTCTCTTAAAGTTTTTTATATTCTTTCCTTGTTCTGTACATTAAGTGTTTGATTATTATGGCAGGAGGATTTTCTTTTCTGATATAATCTACTTGGAGTTCTGTAGGCTTCTTGTATGGTTATAGGCATCTCTTTATTTAGGTTTGGAAAATTTTCTTCTATGATTTTGTTGAAGATGTTTACTGATTCTTGGAGCTGGGAGTGTTCTCTTTCTTCTATTCCTATTATTCTGAGTTTTGTCTTTTCATAGTGTCTTTGATTTCCTGAAGATTTCATGTCAGGATGTTTTTAGATTTTATATTTTCTTTGACAGGTATATCTATTTCTTCAAATTTATCTTCTGTGCCTGAGGTTCTTTCTTCCATCCCTTGTGTTCTGTTGGTGATGACTGTGTCTGTAGTTTCTTTGTTTTTCTAAGGTTTTCCAGTTCCATGCATGTCTCAACTTGTGCTTTATTTATTGCTTCAACTTCCCTTTTCAGGGCTTGAAACATTTTATTCCTTTCCATCTCTTACTTAACTATATCTTGCATTTCTCTAAGGGCTTTACTCATTTCCACCACCCGTTTTGCTGTGTTTTATTGTTGTTCTTTGTTTTCCTCCTTTAAGCCCTCTAGTATTTTCATAATCATAGAATTTAGGTCATTTTATTGTGTTTCAGTTCTGTTAATATTTCCAGAAGTTTCTGTAGAATTATAGCTAGGTTCTGTAGATGCCATATTGCACTGTTTTTTGTTGTTGTTGTTGTTGTTGTTGTTGTTGTTGTTTTGTTTGTTTGTTTTGGGGTGGCTTTTTGATTATTTTTTTGTGTGGGAGTTGTTTTGTTTTGTTTTTTGTTTGTTTGTTTGGCTTTTTTTTATATAGTGTTCTTACACTGGCCTTTAGCCATCTTTTTGATTCTGGTGTTATCTGGCTGTTCCTTGTACCCACTGGCCTTGATGTACTGGGAAGACCCCTGTTTCAGAGGCTTGATGGTTTTTGAACCGGATTCCTACTTCTGGATCATTGGTAGGCCCCTGTGATAGAGACTGTATGGCAGTGAGAGCTGGAGAATCTCCTCAGAAAGGCAGTTTAGTTGCGGGTCAGAGGCTGGATCTGTGTGTCACTGGGGTCTTGGTTCTCTCCTTCCCAATACTGTTGTTTTGGGCTTAGTAGCTCCTCTGCTGAATCATTCAGCAGTTATTGAACTCCACTGGAACCATGGTCTGGGACCATACATTGTTCAAGCTTGTAGCTCCCCCCAGAACAGAGGTCAGAGTAAGTAGTATAGTGGCTGGCTATTGCATGAGCTAGGGTGCACAGATGGGTGACCAATCCCAGCTTTTGTTTGGGAAACCCTGACACAGGCTGCTTTTGCAGTCAGCACAGGTTCCCAACTGCTCTTATGTAAAAGGATTTGGTTCCTGTCACTCAGATATGCATGCTGGTTTCCGCCATGTTGGGCAAACCCTGCGTAAGAGATTCTCACTGACCTGTGCACTCCCATGGTCTAACTGTTCCACCGATCCTCAAGGAAGGAAGGCAGGTTCACAGCATGGAGACTGAAACTCCAAAATTCTGGCAGGGCTGCTGACATTGGATGGAGTTGTGGGCTGGAACTCCTTGTGACTTGGTTTGGAGATCCTTTCCACAGGGGTGCCATAGCCGGCTGTTCCTGGGGGCTGAGTGTGCTGTTTTGGAATGGTGACCCAGCTCACTGTGGAAATCAGACGTTGTCTGAGTTTCACCATCAGTTGGGTCTTCACCTTCTCTCCACAGTGTTTAGTCTCAGCCTCCCAGCACTGAGATATAGTGCTCACAAGATGTTGCCATCTTGGAAAGTCTCCCAACAGAAATACTTAATCCCTTCAACAATCCCTCCTCTGTGTTTCTCATACCTCTCCACAAGTCATGGCTCTAACTCAGAGTGAGATTGATGGCAGTTAGATGGCACGTGGTACTCAGGACACAAAACCACCAGTAGTACAGCCACTTGGATAATGATAGAATAAAAGAAGCTCTTCATTTCAAGTTCTCTAATTTCTTATTATCATATTGAGCATCATTTTAATGTTATTTGAAAGGCAGTGAGGGAGGAAGCTGAGAGATGCAGTCTTCAGGAACTCTGGCTCTAAAGCATAGTGCTATGAGGGATGAGTCAGGGATATAATTAGGAATGAAGAAATAGCTGACTTGTATATACACATATGTCTTTATTTACCATTCGATAAAGTAATATATTATATACATAAAAATTAAATTATATACTCTCAGATACAGAATATATACTGTCTTCCAAATATTGTAAAATACAGTGAAGCTATTTCATGCATATTTCTTTTTTTACTCCCCCACTGCACAAATTAAAAGGGGATTCAATATCTCAAATTTCAAAATATTTTGAATTTTGAATCATAATCTCAATGCAAGCAGTGATTATTATTTATCTAATTTCCTGTACAATTAAATCCAGCATTTATCTGCATAGTCCTCATACTCTGGAGTATCATTTAGACTTGCTTCCTGTATTATATAGGTACTAGAAGCTGAACATTCTCTCCTCCTTTACTTACCCCTTAGAGCATCCATCTGAGTACTCTGCATATGGGATTATTGATTTAATGTTACTTGATGATGATGCTGTTAATTGCAAAGCTCCTGGTAATCTGCTTTCTGTTTGCTGCTTTGGATCAATGCTCTGATACCAAAAAAAAAAGAAACCCCTGTTTCAACTCCCTATTGACAAAATGAAAAAACTTCTCAAACACCACATGTGCTATACGTAGATTACCAGTGTTGAGATTAGAGAAAATGATAATGTCATAATTCATTGTGTAACTCAGATGCTGGAGATATGGTTAAGCTGGTAAAGTGCTTGCTGCACAAGTTCAGATCCCTGGACCCATGGAAAATCCAGCTATACATGGGGATAGCCTATCTGCAGTCCCAGTGCATATGAAGCACAGACTCGGTAAGATGACTAACCACATTAGCCTGAATGGAGCTCTGGGTTCGGTGAGAGACTCTACTTCAGCAAGAAAAATGGAGAGCAATGGAGAAACACACTTGATGTCAAATTCAGGCCTCCATACACAGGTGCACACACATGCATATCCACCCACAGATGTTTATGTACCCATACATATTTGAACAGAGAGGGGGTGGTGAGAGGGAGGAAGGAAGGAAGGAAGGAAGGAAGGAAGGAAGGAAGGAAGGAAAGAAAGAAAGAAAGAAAGAAAGAAAGAAAGAAAGAAAGAAAGAAGGAAGGATTCAAAGGCACCATAACGCTGACAGTCTTATTCATATAAATCTCTTAGTAGTACAGAATCTCATCTGAAACCATTAGAAGCTCAGCTGATTTTTTTTTTACTTTTATTGCTACTTAAAGGTGTGTAATAGGAGCTGAAGAAATGGTTCAATGGTTAAGAGTACTGGTTGCTCTTCCAGAGGGTCCAGATTCAATTCCAAGCATCCACCTGTTTCCTTACAAACTTTCAATTGATTTTATGTCCTCTTTTGGCCTCTGTGGGCACCAGACATTCACAAAGCACACAGACATAATTGCAGATAAATACCCATACACATAAAATAAAACAAAGTAAAAACTATTTTTTAAGTAAGTAATACTTAAATGCAGAGAAACAGTGTTTCTTGGTAGTAATTCAACACTAGTTATAATTTTTAGAGGAGCAGCCATGCTGTTTTCTATAATAGCTTCACTGATTTGTAAGCTTTTCAGAAGTTCATAACATGTCCCTTTCCTGCACATCCTTACCCACATCTCTTACCATTTGTCTTCTGAGGTTAGTTTCCCAAAAGAATCTGTTTTCTCACTAGGGCTTTAATTTGTATCTCCATGATGATTAATGACCCTGCGTATTTTTAATATACTGTTGCCATTTGTATGTCTTCTTTTGACAAATACATGCATTTCTTTGTTCATTTATTAAATTAGTTTGTTTTCTTGCTGACAAGTTGTTTGACCTTGTATAATATACTATTAACCTCTATCAAATATGCACTTTTAAATATTCTCTGCCTTTACATGAGTTGTTTCTTCAATGTAATGATTGATTGGTTCTTTTGTTGTGCAAATCTTTCTGGTTTGACATAATCCAATCTGTCTATTTTTGCTTTTGATATCTGTGTGCTTGGGGTAACACCTAAAACCTCATTACACAGGCCATTATCATTAAGAATTGCCACTATTTCCTTTCAATAGATGCATAGTTTTGGTTATTACTAGTGATTAAATCTTCAGTCCACTTTAGTATATTATATTATTTAATTTATTTGTTTAGATGCCAAGTGGGAACAAACAAACTTAGGTTACAAATTGGCATAACAGACTTCTCTATCAACCTGAACTTCTACTAATCTAATATTGGTAAATTGGGCCTCTGTTCTTCCCAAAGCAATGGAAAGTGTCAGCAACCAGAATTTCAGGCACACTAAGGTACCAAGTTGACTATAGCAGCCTAGATTTAAGGATCAACATAGACAATATACCTGGAGTTTCAAAGTAAGTTGCCAAAGGACTTTCCTGCACAAAGCCAAATTGTTAAAAGTGGAATGAATACCCATTTCTTTAAATACACAAACAGCAGCACACAGCCTGTCAAGGAATAAAGCCCACCAGGGAAACAAAATCAGCCAAACTGACAACAGAAAGAACCAATGATCCTAAAGAAGTGAAGGTCCATAAAATAGCTGACAAAGAAATGAAACTAATGATCTTAAGGAATCTCAATAAATTTCAGAAACAGAATATCAGTCAACAAAGTGAAGAAAATGTTTCCAGAAGACTAAAAAATTTAATAGAGATTTTAATAATAATAAAAGTGAAATAGAAATTCCAGAGCTGAAAATGTCATGAGTAGGATGAAGAATGCAATAGAAAAGCAGTAAGAGCAGAATTGAGCAATTAGATTAATCAGTAAACACAAGATCCACACACTCAAAATATAAAAACGTGAAAAAGAATTTAATAAATGAAAAAGTGTATGCAGTTTATGAGGTAGCATTAAAGGAGCAAATTTTCAAATAACAGGAATCTAAATAAAATAAGAAAAAAGGTGTAAGAAATTTGTCAATAGTTACAGTGGTAGGAAGTATATTATCTGGGAGAAATGTGTTAATATCTAGCTACAGAGAGGACAGAAATCTCCCAACATTTTCTCTTTAAGCAAGACTACACTATGGCATATTATAACGAACCTTCTAAAAGTTGAAGACAAAAAGAGAATTGTGAAATAGGAAAAAGAAAGAGCAAATGGCTTATATGGGAGTCCTAGAATTGCTAGCAGAGAACTTGTAGGCCACAGACAGTGGAATAACATGGCCCAGTTATGGTGGAAAAACTCCCAACCAGCAAATCCATCCTTCAGAAACAAAGGTACAGACTATCCAAACAAAAGTAGAGGAAGTTAGTGTTTACTGGAACTGTCTCATAAAAACAAACAAAGGGAGTTCTTCAAGCTGATGGAAAAGAGTCCTAATGAGTAACATGAAAGCACCGAAAAATATGCCTCACTAGTAAAGCACATGATCAAGTTTAGCTGCGTGTCATGTTAAACCACTTTCAGCTTGGGAGTAAAAGGACAGCTATTACAAACAAGAGGCTTGTTCTCTAAAGGCTTAGATTGTGAGATGAATTCGTTAAGAATTTTAGGAGACTCATTCCACTGTTTTTTCTTCTGTTTGCTTCTGCAGTTACCGTTAAGTCGCTGTTGGCTGAAGAACTCTACTGAAGCCATAGGATTCATTTATACTCTCATAGTGAAAAAAACAAAACCAGTAATAGATACACACAAAATGAAAAGCAAGGAATTAAAATCATCTCCTTATTGAAGTGAACCATCATTTTGAAGATGTAGGTGTGAAAGAAGCCAAGTGTGGTGGTTGACAGATTAATGACCACAGGACTGAGCCTCTGCAATGCTGGCTCCATCATTTTGACTTGAACTTCAAGCTCAGGTATTTATATTCTCTCTCTCTCTCTCTCTCTCTCTCTCTCTCTCTCTCTTAACTTAGTGTCAATGACAAAATTGGCTTCTCTAAATTCATATATATGTAAGATTTGCAGAATACCATTTAGATGAAAGTAGATTACAGAGGGACAATAAGCAGAAAATTCTATTTTAATAGTATATACCTATAGATATCTTAAAAGTATCTAATAGAATACAGAAAACATTAAATATTTCTGAAAGGTAGAAGAATGACTGGTTGAATTTTTTTCATAGCTGTTGATAGGGAGTAAATTTTTTCCCAATAAGTCCATGATGCTTTTAGGAATCAGAAATTCTCTTCTATTCACCACCCAGGGAAGTAAAGGATGGTACTTAATAGACTCAAGTACATAACATAACTGGAATGTGGCAATTGTATTTGTTTTTCAAGTATGTGTACCATGAATGAACAAATAAATGGACGGAAGAAGCATGAGTACATATACAGTATATGCATATACAGTATATACTGTAATATATATGCATGTATATATGTAGAGAGAGAATATAATATAATTACATCAATTTCTCCTTCCCTCCAAATCCTCCCATGTAAAGCCTACACACACACACACACACACACACACACACACAGTCTTTCTAATTTATGGGGTCTTTTCCTTTCAGTTTTGTGTGCACCCTTCTTTGTACTTAAATGTGCTCTTTGGTGAAAATCTTGTTACTACCTTGTTCTCAGACACTATCAGTTACTAAAAATAGTTACCTCTGCAACCAAAATATCTGACAGTGACAATTTGAGGAGGAAAGCTGCATTTAGAGAACACAGTCTATCTCTGCAGGACTGGCATCTTATAGTAGCTCACTGGGAACAGCAGAGTTCCGTGTGATCGGAGCTTTGCCCAGTATGTAGGACTGGGAAACATGAGAAACCAAGGACCAGGCCAAGCTTTAAAGGCCTGGCCATAATGACCTACTCCCTCTAGTCAGGCCCAGGAACTAATGTCTTCAGAGCCCATCAAAGCACAGCTGCAAGCTGGGTGGGCATAGACCTGTGGGACCTATGTAATGACTCAGTGTGTAAAGGCTCTTGCTGCTAAATCTGAAAACACATGTAAAGATGGAAGGAGAGGATCAACTCCTGATAGGTGTGTTGTGATGCTGATACCATACATCATAGCATGAGAGCGTTCCCTCATGAACATATGTCCACCCATTAATAATAAATAAAATTTTAAATAATTTAAAAAACCATGAAAGTCCGTGGAACATTTAAATTCAAAGTAAATTACAGTGTCCCAATGGCCCATGGTGAAAGGGAGAAGATGGAGGAAATGAAACGAAGTAGATTGAGACACTTTCTATTATCTTGCTACATTACCCCAGCCCCAAATTCCAGGTCATGCTAACTTCTGAAATGTCCACAAAGTACTTTTATGTCACAAAGTACTTATGTCACAAAGTACTGTCTTCTACCTTTTTGTTATACTGCAGATAGTTCTTAATCATAGCCCCAATCAGCAGGTACTAGAGAAAAATGTAAATGTGGTTGAATTTTGCATACTCTTAAGATGTGTTTCTTCATAAAATGTTAATTTACCATTTATTTCCTGTCTTCTTGAAAACAGTAATTCAGAAAGCAGAGTTATATTCTGATTGTGAATGATGACTAAAACATATGGTGCTATCTTCAGTAAGCTGAAAAGATTTTCTCCTTGTTAGTATCCCCCAGCAGAATTACAGACTGTGAAATCCCTGGTGCCCTTAGATTGTGCCTTTCCCAGGGATCACAACTTTATTATGGCAATGGGATTTTTTTTCATCTGTCACAGAAATCAGTATAATTGTAAAAATAAAATATACACTAAAAATGTAATGTGGTTTAGTTAAAGGAAAGTCCAACACATGCTTCTTGTTGTTTCAGGTAACTTTAAAGATCATGTAAGGATCCTAGGGCCCCTCTGAGCAGTTTTCATAACTGCTGAGTAGTCCAAGTTCCATATTCTACATGTGTTGAATCTGAGCTGCAGAAAGGCTGTGGCTCTCATTGTACTGCCGAGTTAATGTGCAGAAAATCCACCTCCTGAATATTTAATCATGATGATGAGTGGATATTAAATGGCCTTATCCAGTTTGTGGATTCATCTTGCCATCTGTTTCATCTATTGTTCTCTAAGGCTGCCTGCCCTCTGGCCATTTCACACTCATTAATGGCCCCATCAGAGGTCTACTAAAGGGAGAAGGAGATGGAAAATTCAAATCCCTTATTAGATCTTATCTAGAGGAAGAAAGATTGAAACTAATGAATATGACAAGATTGGATATAAGCTCTGGCTGGGCTGGGAATGTGGTCAGGCTGTTGCTATTTCAGTGCATTGCTGTAGATCCAAGTGTTTGCTCATCCAATGTTAGGCAGTCTTGTGCTCTGACCAGATGTGAACTATCTCAAAACAAACACCAAATTTAATGTCGAACCCAGTCTCACTTAGATAGGGGCTTAGTAGTTGGTGCCGAATCCGCTCACCCTTGTCTCCTTACTAAGACATTTCAGTAGCTTATGTATCCCTCCTATGTAGCTCTGTGTTTTGAATTTTGTTTGAAAGTGGCCTTTTCCTTGAAGATTTGTTGAAGCAGTTAGGAGAAGTTTTAGTTTGACCTTCTGTCTCAAAAGGTCTCTACCATCATCTTTGAGGTTCTATTTGTTAAGATTAATTTGCCATTCCTTAAAGGAATGCCCTGTGGGATTCTGCCCCATTATCCCTAGTACATTACTATATACTGCACTTCCTTTGAGCTGCTGACGGACTTTTTGCATGTTTTTTTCACTTTGTTGCTGACACATTAAGACTAATGTCTCTATCTTGCATGTTTGACCTAAGGAACAAAGTCAGCAGCTCAACCCACTTAGTATCTATTTTGTGAGTTAACAGTAGCAACCTCAAGTATGCATACAGTCTATACTACCCCAGCTTAATATGCATCAAGACAAAAATCCAAAAATGGGGAGGGTTAATATTGCTGAGTATTGGCTGCACATAAAATATAGACACTTTCACTTTCACAAATACATATTCATTAATTCCATGTCAGTTTTTCTCTCAATCAAATTTGTGTTTACATACATATGTATGAGTAAATGTATATATGCATATAATCAGGTTGATTATATGTAGTTGGGTGCAGCCTCAACTGCTTTAAGAGAAACTGTATTTCAAGGGCTTAAATAAAACAAAAGTGTTTCTTTTCAGACACCAGATCTCAAATAATTTGATTGTCCTAGTCCTCTCAGTTACTAACTAGGACACCTGAGACATCCTCTCTCCTATATGAGACTGAGTGGTTTTGTTGTTTTACTCACAAGTAACAATCTCCTCCCAGCATAATACCATATATAAGGAATCATTTAATAAGCCTTACCCCAAATAGCTCTCTCTCTCACTCAAGCTTATCTAATGCATTTGTTCTTTTCCTTTGGTAGATTGTATGTTCTTTGCAAGTGGAAATTGTGTCTTCTATAATTTACCTTGAGAGGTCTTTGAATGTGTAGATGGTGGTTATTACTTTTTTCCCTTATTACCATCAAGGATAGAACAAGGAGAAATAGCTTCAAGGGAAAGTAGATAATCAGATAAGCTGTTCATATATTAAAGCTATTTGTTGAAGGAATTAATTGAATCTTCTTCCTCAAAAATATTTCAAACAGAATAGAAAATTTTATGATCTACAAGTTTGGAAATAAGGATGCCTAGACTTAAATATCTAAATTTTAAAGTAAGTAATTTTTGATAATTTGGGTAAACTCAGCTATGCTATTTTCTCATTAATTGCCCAGAAATAGATAAAACTGGTTTTAAAATGTCAGTAAATTTAGCCAGATGATGGTCTCTCAATTCTCTGTCTTTTGAGTTAAGTTGATAAGAGACATCTCCTATAAATCACAGACTTCATGCCATTTAATCATGCATTCAGTTAATTCACAATAAAGAATTATTCTGCAGCACACACTAGATGCTAATGGCAGACACATGAAGTTGGGAGCATTATAATCAAAAGTGGTAATTCTTGGCTATACCTTTAACCTAGACAGCACTTGTGATTTTCAGAAACATTATGAGTTCCCCATCCTGTCAAGCTCAAGAAAATAAATCCCACATATCTCTAACTTGAGTGGAACTTAATTTCTTAGTATCTCAGTGCCCTGACAACCTTGCACCAAAAAATGAAAATATAATAATAATAATACAGTTTTTGCTTATCTGGGAAAGTATGGATACACATAATTAACATTCCGCAATAAGATTTATTCAGAGAAGGAGCCTCAAGACCATCACTGAGCCTCAAAATGGGAGGGAAAAATGGGAGGGAAAGCATGAGATAGAAAATGATACTATAGATGTGAGAGGTAAACATGACGGAGGCTTTGAGGGACAAAGGAACTTCCCTATAAAATATCAAGAGGAGACTTATTAAGAGTTAAAATAAGAGGGTTGGAGAAGGAGGGCATGAAAGAGATGAGGGAGAAGATGAAAGCAAAGGAGGTAGAGAAGTACTTCAGAGGAAATCTAGAGAGAGATCCCACTATAAGGGGACACATGACTTGCATAACCTTTTAGAGCTAGGATTCTCAATATGTGGGTAGTGACCCCTTTGGAGGATCACATATCTGATAACCTGGATACCAGATATTCACATTACAATTCATAACAGTATCAAATTTGCAGTTATGAAATGACAGCAAAAATAATTTTATGGTTGGGGTCATGACAACAAAAGGAACTGTATTAAAAGGTCACAGCATTAAGAAGGTTAAAAACCACTGTTTTAAGGATTTTTTTTTCTTAACATTTTACATCTGGATTGCATCCCCCTCCCTCTTCTCCTCCTGGTCTGTCCCTCCAACCCTCTTTCCTCTTTTAGCAATAGCCTTCTTCTTATAAAAAGGGAGCCCCCCGCCCCCAGATCAACCCACCTGGCTCATCAAATCACATCAAGACTAAGACTAAGACAACAGCTCAGGACCTAAGACCAACAATGAATAAATGGGACCTCATGAAACCGAAAAGCTTCTGTAAAGCAAAAGACAGTGTCATTCGAACAAAACGGCAGCCTACAGACTGGGAGAAAATCTTCACCAATCCCACATCTGCCAGAGGGCTAATCTCCAAAATTTACAAAGAACTCAAGAAATTAAATGCCAAGAAACCAAATAATCCAATCAAAAAATGGGGAACAGAACTAAACAGAATTCACAAAGGAAGAATTCCTAATGCCTGAGAGACACTTTAAGAAATGCTCAGCATCCTTAATAATCAGAGAAATGCAACTCAAGATGACTCTGAGATTCCATCTCACACCAGTCAGAATGGCTAAGATCAAAAGCTCATATGACAACACATGCTGGTGATGGTGTGGAGAAAGGGGAACTCTCCTCCATTGCTAGTGGGAGTGCAGGCTTGTGCAACCACTATGGAGGAAAGTTTGGCACTATCTTAGAAAACTTGGAATAGCTCTGCCTTGGGACCCAGCCATACCACTTCTGGGTATACGTCCAAATAATTCCTGACCAAATCATAAGGAAGTTTCCTCATCTATGTTCATAGCAGCCTTATTTGTAATAGCTAGAAACTGGAAACAACCCAGATGTCCCTCAACTGAAGAATGAATTTAAGAACTGGTTCATCTATGCAATGGAATACTACTCAGCTAACAGAAACAACGAAATCATGCAATTTGCAGTCAAATGGATGGAACTAGAGAAGCTCATCCTGAATGAGCTAACCCCGACCCAGAAGGATGCACCTGGCATCTATTCACTTTTAGTCAGATTTTAGCCATATAGTACAGGATAATATACTACAATGAATGAACCAAAGGGAACATGAACATAGACTTTGTTTCTTCTCAGTGAGACACTTTGCCCTAGTGGTGCTGCCTTATACAGCCCCATTGTATGAGGAGGCTCTTGGCCCTTATATGACTGCTGAACTGGGGTGGGGGACTGCTATGTAAGCACACTCCACTCCAGAGGTGTTGGATGGAAGGGATAGGGGGTAGAGGGTAGGAGGGGTGGAAAGAGGACACTATGATGGAGATGTAACCTGAAGTAATAAATAAATAAATTAAATTAAAAAAGAAAAACTAAGACTCTTCCACTGAGCCCAGACAAGGTGCCCCATCTAGGGTAAAGTGTTCCACAAAAAGGAAATAGAATCCATATCAGAGACAGTCTCCACTCCACTTGCTAATGGGTCTTCATGAAAACCAAGCTACCTATCAGCAACATATGTGTAGGGGGCCTAGGTCTAGTTCATACATGCTTTTTGATTGGTGCTTTAGTCTCTAAGCCCCAAGGGGGCTAGGTTGGTTGACTCTGTTGGTCTTTTTGTGGAGTTCTTGTACCCTCCTGAGCCCTCTATTCTTCCTCCCACTTTTCTACAGCACTCCCAGAGCTGTACCTAATGCTTGGCTGTGTTCATCTATCTCCTTTACTTCAATGTAACCAAGGACCATTGGAAGACTGAGGTATTGACTTGGATCATAAACTCAAATGACAGCACATGCTTGCAAGGTTGTGAAGAAACGGAAAAACTCCTCCATTGCTGGTGGGAGTGCGAACTTGTATAACCACTATGGAAATCAGTCTGGCGATATCTTAGAAAACTTGAAATAGCTTTACCTCAAGACCCAGCCATACCATTTCTGGATATATATCCAAATGATTCCTCACCAAACCACAAGGACATAGTCTCATCTATGTACATAGCAGCCTTGTTTGTAATAGCTTGAAACTGGAAACAACCCAGATATCCCTCAATCAACGAATGGATAAAAAACAAAAACAAAACAAAAACTGTAATACATTTACACAATGGAATACTACTCAGCTATCAGAAAAGAAATCATGCAATTTGCAGCCAAATGAGTGGAACTAGAAAAGCTCATCCTGAGTGAGCTAACCCAGACTCAGAATCATGCACATTGCATCTATTCACTTATAATTGGATTTTAGTCATATAGTACAGGATAACTATACTACAACCAACACACCAAAGGGAACAGGAACATAGACTTTACTACTTGCTATTGAGACACGTTGCCCTAGTGGTGCTGCCATGTAGGACCCCAGTACATAAGGAAACTCTTAGCCCTCATATGACTGTTGAACCGGGGGGAGGGTACTGATATGTAGGGACACCCCACTCTGGAGGAGTAGGATACAAAGGAGAGAGGACAGAGGGTGGGGAGTGGAACTGAGAGGGGTGGAAAGAGGGCACTGTGATGGAGATGTAACTTGAAGTAATACATAAACACACACACACACACACACACACACACACACACAACGTTTTAAAAGGTTAAAAAAAAAAAAAAGAGTGACAGGTTGGGGCTGGAGACGTGGTTCAGTGGTTACAAGCAATTTCTGCTCTTCCAGAAGCCCCATGCTCAGGTTCCACCACCCACCATTCTGCTCAGATCCATTTTTAACTTCAGATTTAAAAAAGTTAACACACCCAAAAGAGTCAACACACATTTCTGGGTTTTTCAGCCAAGAGAATCCACATCTATATATACATGTAGACAAAATGTTCATAAAATAAAAATAAATTAATATTTAATTTTTAAGTGTGAGTACTGCCTTAAAGGGACAGGGGGCAATGTTTTAGCAAGGCTAAAATTGGTGTTGAGATACTGTAAGAATCAGCATCCTTACTCTGATTTTTACACAAAATGCTTCCTAGCTTGTGATTTAGTACACAGATCCCTCTCTCCAATTGGGGGTCATCTGAGCAGAATCTCAGCCCTGAAAAGTAATAATAATGTTTAGGTTTTCTTTGTCCTCTTTCCTCTGTCTGATTGATGGAGAATGGAGGAAGCACAGTAATAGTGCATAACAGTTTCCTCCAAAGTGAACATTTTCTTCCTTTTCTTCAGAAAGGAGGTAGTGAGGTTTAAGACTTAGGAAGCAAACTCAGAAATTTTCTGAAATTAACAAGACTCACAAGTTCCCTCCTGGAATTTAAGGAGGCCATAAACAACTGCTAGAGGAGAAATCTCTCTCTGGCCTGTTGAGCTGCCTGGGAATTGTACCAGGAGCTCAATAGTCACATGTCTCATGGCTCATCACCCCTGCCTACATGGGCTTTTCAGTAACACAGCTGGCTTTGAGTCACCCATGCTCCTGTAAGTAACTCCAATAAACTCATTAGTTCACCAAGTTAGACTTCAGTGGAATCAACACTTAGATTTGCCCTTGGTTTGCTATCTGGTATAAATGGATATCTGGCACATCTGCCCAAGTAAAATCTCACAGATAAAATAAGTAGAGTCTGAAAAGCATGTAAGTTTTAAATTCCAAACATATTCTCAAAGATTATTTCTGGCTCTCCAATTTAAATCTATCTTCACCTGAAAAGGAAATGACTAGATATTTGGGGATAGATAACTGGAGTTTTGTTACTGCTTCAATATTTTCCACATATATTATATGTAACACAATGATCCAGATGCCTTTAACATCTCTCTCTAGTCATCAAAACCACCATAGAAAGCAAGAAACTGAGACTAAGAGAATCTAAGTATATTGGTTAGGGAGGGATACTTGCTAACATAGAACCTAAAATTTTAGTATCTTAACAAAGCACAACATTATTTACAATGTTATTCAAGCAATAGCTCACTGCAGTTTCTTTGTCTGGAAAGCCTTTAAAGACTGCCCCGGGGGTCCAGGACATAAATACCTAAAAGACATGTCCATCTAGTTAATGGAGAGGAAAATGGAGGATTGCATACAGCACTGCAATGTTTCCTCAGTTCCACTGCTCAAGTCACAATCAGCAGACTGTACCTATTTGTGGGGAAGAATGAGCACAGTTGTGCAAGCAGGAGAGAAGGAAAATGTGTTGTTGAATAAATAGCTATTTTTCAACACAGTATTTATCCATGTTATACAATTAAAATGTATATTAGTTTCTTTTCCACTCTGTGATAAAACACTGTGACAGAAACAACTTAGAGGAGAAAGGGTTCATTTCACTCACAATTCAAGGTAACAGTTCATCTGGCAGGGAATTAAGAGCATCAGGGATTTGAACCAGCTAGTTAAGTTAGGTTACAGTTCATCTTGCAGGGAAGTGAAGGCAGCGGGAATTGAAGCAGCTGGTCACATTATACACATAGACAGCAGCAGAGAGCAATGCTTTGCAGGCTACTGCTCATGTTGCCCTTTCCATTTTATATAGTTTAGGAGCCCCTGCCCAGGGAATGGTCCAGCTCAAACTTTAAAAGCAACAAAACAAAACAAAAAACTTTCAAAGGCATACATGGAAGCTATTCATAATCTAGAGGATCCTTCATACATGTCCCACAATGGCTCCTCGGTGTTGAGCTGACAATTAATACTAATCAGCACAGTGTATGATGGAACTATGATCTAAATCTCCTGACCTGAAGCCTAATTGTGTTCATGTGGTTTTGTGCTTATAAAGCAGAATAATGAAATGCCTTGAGAAAAGGATGTGGTTCTTTGGAGAAATGGTTTCAGTTCATCTTTGGAAAAAAAAAAAGTACATTGGAATCAGGGAATTCTTTATCATTCCTAAGCATGAGATGGTTAGGGGAGGCTGTGCTACTATGCTTCCATGACCCACACTGATTGCAAATGGAGTCAGCCTTTGCATTAGGTGGAGTGGGAGCAGGAAAAACTGCTATTGCGGGGGATCCAAGATGGCAGCGGCCCACCTAGACACATCTTGATCTTGGGGAAAATAGACACAAAGCCACAAAGGCTGTGCAAAAAATATGAGTGAATGGAACCACTTGGGTTTCACCCAGCTACCCAGGGAACATTAAAAGTCCCTGGGCAGGACTCTCCCTCCCACTCTTGGACACACACAGAAGCCACTGAATCCAGGAACCCAAACACAAAAGAATAAACCTTCTTCTCAGCAACTCACGGAACCTTCTCCAAAATTGACCTAATAGTTGGACACAAAGATAGCCTCAACAGATACAAGAAAATTGAAATAATCCCTTGTATCTTATCAGACAACCATGGAATAAAACTGGACTTCAACAGCAAAAGAATCAACAGAAAGCCTACACACACATGGAAATTGAACAACTCTTTACTGGAGGACTACTGGGTCAGGTAAGAAATAAAGAAGGAAATCAAAGACTTCTTTTTTTTTT
>CAJQZJ010034102.1:1016789-1028219 GCA_907164525.1 Lophiomys imhausi | reverse complement strand
TGTTGGTCCAACTGGATGTCCACTTGTAAAAGAATGAAATTAGACCCATACTTATCACCTTGTACAAAACTTAAGTCCAAGGGGATCAAAGACCTTCACATAAGGCCAGTCACACTAAATCTACTAGAAGAAAAAGTGGGAAAAACCCTTGAACTCATTGGCACAGGTGACAACTTCCTGAACAGATCACCAACAGCTCAGGACCTGAGACCAACAATCAATAAATGGGACCTCATGAAACTGAAAAGCTTCTGTAAGGCAAAAGATACTGTCATTCGAACAAAACGGCAGCCTACAGACTGGGAGAAAATCTTCACCAACCCCACATCTGACAGAGGGCTAATATCAACAATCTACAAAGAACTCAAGAAATTAAATGCCAAGAAACCAAATATCCAATCAAAAAAATGGGGGGCAGAGCTAAATAGAGAATTCACAAAGGAGGAATCCCTAATGACCGAGAGACACTTGAAGAAATGCTCAGCATCCAAAATAATCAGAGAAATGCAACTCAAGATGACTCTGAGATTCCATCTCACACCTGTCAGAAAGGCTAAGATCAAAAGCTCAAATGAGAGCACATGCTGTGGAGGGTGTGGGGAAAGGGGAACCCTCCTCCATTGCTGGTGGGAGTGCAGGCTTGTGCAACCACTATGGAGGTCAGTATGGCGATATCTTAGAAAACTTGGAATAGCTTTGCCTCAAGACCCAGCCATACCACTTCTGGGTATACACCCAAATGACTACTCACCTAATCATAAGGAAGTTGCCTCATCTATGTTAATAGCAGCCTTATTTGTTATAGCTAGGAACTGGAAACATCCCAGTTGTCCCTCAACCAAGGAATTGATTAAAAAAACTGTGGTACACTTATACAATGGAATATTACTCAGCTATGAGAAACAATGAAATTATGCAATTTACAACCAAATGGATGGAACTAGAGAAGTTTATCCTGAGTGAGCTAACCCAGACTCAGAAGGATGCACATGGCATGTATTTACTTATAGTAGGATTTTAGCTATATAGAACAGGATATCTATACTACAACAAACTCACCAAAGGGAACATGGACATAGACATTTTATTTGTTTTATTTTTTGTTTGTTTTTTAGTTTTCTCTCCCTGGCAATGATATACTTTTCACTGGTGGTACTGCCTTGTAGGCCCCAAGTGTATGAGGAGGCTCTTGGCCCTCATATGACTTCTGAACTGGGGTGAGGGACTGTTACATTGGGACACTCTACTCCAGAGGAGTATGATGGAAGGGTTGGGGGTAGAGGGTAAGAGGTCGGGGTTGGGAAGGGTGAAAGAGGACAATATGATGGAGATTTAACCTGAAGCAACAAATAAATAAATTTATTTATTAAAAAATGACAGTAATTTAAAAAACTGCTATTGCAACATTTAGGAAGGGACCTCCTGACTGTGTGCTTCATTGAGAGGTTGTGTGCTTTTCTAAAAAAACCTGTGATCTCTAAGCAAGCATATCTATAATTCTTTAAGTGTTTAGAATGCCCTGAGTGTGCTCATGAAGGAATCCAAGTCCAGATAGAAGAGTTTAGGCCAAAATTATTTCACCACTAAAATGAAGCTAAACCAGTCATGGATATGAACCAACACCTGTGAGCCACAGAGCATAAATGGTAAAAAAAAAAAAAAAAAAAAAAAAACAAAAACTGATTATAATGATGATGAGCACTCACTCAAAAGAATTTTTACCAAGGAAACACTGAGGAAAATTTAGAACTAATATTTGTTGTTTGTGAAGTGTTGTCATACTTGACATGGTATTTTTTTTTACATGTAACATCATGTTGTTTATGATAAAATTTATAAATAAACATTAGTTCAACAATAGTATGACAGCAGACAACAGTTTTCCTTGTTTTAGGGAAAGGGTGAAGTAAATCACTTTTGAGAAGCAACTGTTGTCGCAGGTATCCAGAGCTTTACAGTTAAATATTGTAGTAACATAAAGAGCTCAATTTCAGAGGTAAATAGTCTGAGAAGGTTGGATTTCAGAAATGTTTTTATTTTATATTCACAGATTTAAACATCTATATTTAGGCAATAAAGCAAGACTAATCTCACTGAGATGGCTCACCATGTACAACATTTTCTACGCAAACCAGAGAACATGATCTGGAACTCTAGCACCCATATAAAGTAAGAAAGAGAGAAACAAATCCAAAAAGTTACCCTCTGACCTCTACACATGCACCATGGCAACCTTCAAAAATACATCATAGAATACAATATTAACAAATAAAACTTTAATTTAAAAAAGAAATTTTATATTAATAATATGTGGTATCTCTTATCTGAAACTGCATTTGATATGTATTTTCATACCTTTGTTAATCTTAAGCTAATAAATATCTCTAGAGATCTAGAGTGGCATGTCCTTTCCTAAGTCTTAATTATACACTGCACTTAGCAATTCACTATACAGGTAGAGGAAAACCCATAACTATAGTTACATAGGGAACATAGCTATCTTCCTGGCTACAAGTGACCAACCTATTCCTAAAACTGGTTCTGTTTTAATTAAAATCTAATCATGTGCTTGTTGGCTTAGGCAAGGGTTCTCAAATGAGAACTTGCCTCACAGAAATTTGTCTCATTGTAATCTGCCTCACAGCAGGCCCGAGAGATGGCTTCCATCAGATTCTGGGACAAGAGAAAGTCTACAAGCTCAGAGAGTTACAGGGGGAGGCAGTTAATGGACAGAGGTACCTGCAGTTCCTCTCAGTTCATTAACCAAAGTGAACATGGGGATCATTACTGGAGGGAGACTAATTTGGAAGCTGACAGCCTGAGAGTCGGAGTCACCACGCTGACTGCAAGCCATGTCTATCCAAAGCCAATGCCATCACCTATTACTTCTCTTTGCCTAAAACCTAGCTGCAGATCAATTAAATCCTTCACTCTATTTCTCAGGAACCCCCATTTACTCCAAAGCAGAAATGCTCTCTGTTATAAAACTCCTATAAAAACTTTAACAACATTAAAAATTCAACTAGCCTACCTAGTAAGAATTATTTCCCCACCCTACTGTATGTAAATTGTCAGGAATATAGAGGATAAAAAGGATACTATTTCCACACAATTGGTGTTTCAGTCAAGTTGATAAGTTCATTGCAAATGCATAGTTCACTCTGAATACAATGTCATTTTGTGAAGAAGTATAATCTCAACATATACAGATGGATTTACATAAGAGAATATGGAGAAGACAACCAAAAAATTAAAAAATAAACATTGTACAACTTGCAGGGTAGATGGAGTATAAAACCCATTCCAAAAAAGAAACATGTTCAAAGGATTTTATTGCTGTTCTGTCCTCTCCCAGATTACCTGTATCATGATTCAAAGGAGATATTTACACTTTAAATCTGTCCATATGCTCTATTCATTTAATATATACCAGTTATCCTGATTTATCAAAAGAGTCTAAGAGATTATCAGGTAATATAGAATCTGCTGTTCCAACACCTTTCTAGAATTGCTTAGGTATGAATAAATACCCTACTATGTTTCAAATGTTTAGATGCTACTATGATGAACATATTGCTAACTCTTACTAAGAACTACAGTTGAACAGTTGAATCTATATTCAATTATTACAGCTCTTTCACTTTATAGGACTTATATTTTCTGTTGATAAAAATAATTTTACAACTTCTATAAATGAAATGTCAAATTTGCTTTAAGTTTTATGTCAAGTATGGAATATTTTTAAAATGTTTTCAAGTTGTGAGTTTCAAGGTAGTGTTGGAATGTGCCTCCAGAGGATTTGGCATGGTGCTCCTGAGATAACAGCATGATCAAACCCCAGAAATCTCAAAATTGGGGCTTTATGCCTCATCTTGAGAATGCAAGGAGTGAAGAAAGCTCTCTCTCTCTCTCTCTCTCTCTCTCTCTCTCTCTCTCTCTCTCTCTCTCTCTCTCTCTCTCTCTCTCTCCTCCCTGCTTCTGCCTCCCTGAGGAGAAAATGGACATAATCCCCAAAGTGGCTACCTTCCTTGTAGCAAGTAATCCAAACAACTCCCCAGGTGGTTACAGGTGAGTAGTCTCTGGGAACTTTCCCCATGTAAATATGGCATTGCCAGCATCTCAATTTTAGCCAATAGAATGCAGCATTGACTACAAAAAACTCCCTCCCCAATTCCCAAGGTTCCTAAACCCTCACCCATCTCAGAATTGAGAAGATTAAAAGCGATTTTGGGAGAGATAAGACCACCATGATACACTAGCTACAATAAAAGAACTGTTGGTTCAGCAAAGAGCCTCCCTCAGAGCTGTTGTGATTTCGCCTAAAGGAACTTCTGTGGTTCGAGAAAGCTCTCTCCAATCCTGACAGTGCTTCCCTCAGAGGAAGCATCCCAGAATCCTTCACGTTTTCTCCAGCCTGGTGAACTGGTTTCTGCCAGGATAACCCCGAGAGAAGGACATGGCTCCCCAGGACCTCCTCAATTGCAGCTGGCACTACTCTGCCTTTCCTGGTGCCCACATGTTCCAGGAGAGAACCGGCAGATCCACAACAGCAGGCATGCTTCTCTC
Source organism: Lophiomys imhausi (assembly GCA_907164525.1). Lineage (NCBI taxonomy): Eukaryota > Metazoa > Chordata > Mammalia > Rodentia > Muridae > Lophiomys > Lophiomys imhausi. The sequence goes on along the minus strand of CAJQZJ010034102.1, from coordinate 1,023,653 downwards.
TTAAGGTCCCACTTGGCAGTGTACAAAGAAGCCACAACCACTGAGCTTTCTACCCATTTTGGCCCTGTGCACAGTGGGATGTCAGGGAGAAATGCAGCATGACCCTCAGACAGGACTTCAGGGTAGTAATTGGTGACTTGTGGAGAAATAGTTTTTAACCAGCATGTTTCTATTCCTTATTATTTGACTAAGTGGGGCAATTTTAGTAGAAAAAAATATTGTATTAACTTATGAAAATTTCTTTTCACTGGTAAAATTACCTCTGTTCAGAAAAAAATACTAATTGTAACATTATAGCATCTTAGTTGTTTTCATTGTTTTTAACATTGTTCATATTATTAGAAGCAATTAACATGTGTTTAATAACAGGTACAATGTGCAGATATTTCTCTAAATACTATGTCATCTAACACATTATACAAGAAAAAAAAAGGGTGAGGGCTGGGAAGATAGAATAGTTAGTAAAGTACCTAATAGGAATCAAGACTGCTATCTTAAGGACTTGAGTCCCAACCCTTCTATCTACATAAAAAGGCAACCCCCAATACATACTAGCAATTCCTGTGCAGGGAAGGATGAAGTGGAGGGATCTCTCGGATTTGCTGGTCCCTAGTCTAGTCAAATTGGTGAGCTTCAGGTTACCTGAACTCAAAACAAAGGTGGAAATTAAGAAAGACACCTAACATCAACCTCTACTCACTTTATGTACACACACACACACACACACACACACACACACACACACACATGCACACAAACACGCACACACACCAAAATGACTGTCAGTCTTATAACACCATCACTATTTATATTATTGTGAAAAAAAAAGAAAAGATTCTCACAGATAACTCTGAGATAATAAGTGATTGCAGAAGCCATGTTTTTTTCTCAGTATAATAAATGGATAACTTCTGAATAGATTGAGCATACAATATAATTCCAATACATTTCCTTATAGTGTAAAAAGTATCAACATTAGTACAAAATAACAAGGAACGAAATATAGTAAGAACCTGCCTCAGACTTAACCCTTTCTCATCTCTTTCTGTCCAGAATTTGTTTCATCCATTGTCTTCTTTGTCTAAATGAAGTCTTTCTCTGTCTTTGTCTCTCTCTGTCTCTCTCTCTCTCCCCTCTCTGTTTCTGTCTCTCTTTATCTCCCTCTCATTTTTCCTTTCTGTATGCCTTTCTTCCTTCTTCCTTCCTTTATTTTCTCTTTTTCCTTATTCGCTGAGTACACATTTTTAAATGGGGCATCTTATAGTGTAAGGCCTTGAGAATAAAGCCATGAGCAAGAATAAATTTTTGACCTCAACCTCATGAGACTTAGACCAGAATGAAAACTTACTCTGTCACAGTGAAACAAGCACCAGGTACTGTAGAAGCATAAGGGGGAAAACCAGGAAAAAGGCTGAGAAAAATGAGTGGTGGCTAGTACTTAAGGAAAATGGATAGGCAATAATCCCCCCTGTAAAATTGTTTGGGGACTGGCTGAGAGTTCTAACTTCTTTTAGAGACATTTTCCTTGACTCTTCTAGTACCAAAAGTATCAGTCCTATGTTTCCTTATGATATCTTATGGCCTGGTGCCTCTATCATAGGATATGTATCTCTTAACTCCATATCTACCTTTGATGCTAGCCTAATATCCTCCAGAACAGAAAATAACTATATCAACCTTGTCCACAATTGTGTCCTGTATGTTTAGCACAGCTCAAAACTTATAACAGAAGGTGCTTTACTAAGTAATTGTCACCTTGTAATGAAATGTCCATACATTTACTGAGCAATTATTGTGAAATCTAATATGCTGAATGTTTGCAAGCATATTTTTCTGTCCCACCCCCATATCACTGACATCATCTTTATGCATCAGTTACATCTTTAATTTAACAGAAAAGAGAGGCTTCAGTTTGGCAAATGATTTGTTCAAAGTTAATTTGAAAGAAGGAAGTAGAGCTGAAGTGGTCTATTAGACCCTGGAGTGTATGGTTTGATAAATGGATGAGTAAATGGATGATGAATGAGAAAGAAAAGATTTTTTTTTTGCTTTTGTTCTGGCTATTGTAAAATATATAAGTATACTTTCTTTAACATCTCATTATACCTTGTCTCCTTTCTTAATATACTTCTAAAATAATCGTGTGAGACTTTATGACATGTTTGTCTCATTTCTGGGGTTTTTGAAGTCAGTCTGGAAGTTACTATTTGTATCCAATGGACAAAACATGGGGATATAAATAGAAAACCAGACCCATTAAAGAATAGCTCTCTGGACTAAATACAGTCAAGCAGTCACAGGTGTTTAAAGGGAAACTTAGCAATCAGATAGAACATTTTAGGGTGAACACCATGGGCCAGAACCTGTGGTCTTGCTAATTTGGTCCTATTTTTTTCCACCCTTCACATTTTAAATAATCTCTGCCTTTCACTTGAGTCTTACAAGCTGATTCAAAACAGTCATTTTCACTTCTCAGAGGATTACCCAGGTTCCCAAGACTAAATAATTTTTACCAACTTTGTAGTAATGTGACTAACTGTAGCAGAAAAAAGAGGTCACTATCCTATACTTTTTTTTTTACTTTTTTATTTCTTCAAGTTACATCTCAATCGCAATCCCCTCCCTACTCCCCCCTCTAGTCCCACCCTCCCACCCTCAAATCCCCTTCTTCTTCCCTTGGACTGAAAGGGGGAGCAGTTGGGGGAAATAAGATATACCTTAAACCTATACTGTTTTTTTTTTTAAACCACAGCTACATTGTTAGCTAAAAATCCCACAGAAAAAACGGGGAGTGTAAAATGTGTGAATTCATCACCTGTCAATCTGTCACCCTCAGCCTTGAACAGCATAATCTCTGCATAATTTGAGATATGTGAAATATTTGGCAACATTTCAAAAATTACCTCAGGAAATGGAAATGCAGTACCATACTGCTTTTTAAAAGAAGTGACAGACAATTCCTTTCTACTAGAGAAAGAGACAGAGTGAGTGAAATTGAGTTCCAGTTCTACTGATGTACCTCTAGCAGCCCTGGCTGCTGGGGCTATCAGCTCCCTCCTGTGTAGGCTGAGATAAGATGTTCAAATTATTAAACACAGCACTGTATGTAAAAGTCCTCTGTGAACATCCAGAGCACTAAAGCATGTTCATAATTATTAAATGAACGTGCTTTGATAATGCAAATGTGTAAGACTACACTTATGCCTTAAACTGCAGGAAAGATATCCTATCTTGACAAAAGAAGGAACTTTTTGAAATAAGAATTACTAGATTCTGGAGAGTAGTGGATAATGAAGGAAATATACAGGATGTTTCATCTGAACAATTGTTAAGACAGACATGTAGAGTATATAAAGTTTTCTGTTTGAAGTTGGAAAAAAGGATTAGGTGATCTGTGATAACACTCAATGGTAATCAAATGGGAATGTGACAGTCAAGGGCTGTGTTTCATCTGCACCTCCCACCCTTTTTTTCTGAAATGAAAAAGGAAGAGAAAAAAATAATTGATTTTTTATAATAATTGAAATAATACTAGGCTCAATTCCTACTTCACAAGCTTCAGGCAGTGGTCTTGCTACAGGCAGTGGTCACACATACTTTGAAAGATTTTTCCATATGGTCAGGAAAATAATTTGCTCTTCCTCCCTTCACTGGGTTGTCTATGAGTGCAAAGACCCTCCCCTGTCCTGTGATGGCAAAACAAGAAAGCCATAAAGCTGAGGCTGCTCTGTGTATTTCTGTTTGTTCCTTGCTCCTTACAGCACAGTGGTTCCAAGACAGTGTGTTTTAACTCTATAGTCTTTACTTTCTCTGAAGAGCCATTTAAGGAACAGTCAATTGGCATTTGAAAGAGGTTAAAAGAAAAAGAAAATTGTTGCCCTGCTGTGAATTTGTTCATGTGCCCGTTTTATATTTCTAAATAACAGCCTGTGACTTTATTCAATGTAATTGTGAACTATGTTTATAAGTGGCTAAGAGAAAGAAGTTTCTTAATTTAAAATGTGTGTAAGGACCTGAGACATGGGGAACAAGTCTTAATGCACACGATGCTTTCAGTCCTTGCAGCCATTATGTGTCAGCTGTTTACCAGCACACAATATGCACATTGTGTGGTTCTTAGTGACAATTAAGATGAGAGAGTGGCAAGTCTGTCTGGTCAAGCTTTCATTTTGCAAGAGACCTCTGAGAGCACCAGTTATTATGGATTGCCATTTGCTGGAGAATGATTGTGGTCTGCCTGTTTATATCAGGAATGGTCATACATCTTTCAGTAAACACAAAGCATGGCACCCGTACCAGATGAATACTTCTCTAGGCCTGGGGTGAATAAGCAAATCCTAGGTGAGTGAGATGTTGATCATCATGGTAGGAAGCTGTGGTCATCTTTTAAGCAAGGTTTGTGTGATGTTTCAAAATGTACATTTTCTTTGTTTCCTTTCTGTTGATGTAAAAAATTACTCAACAAAAGAAACTTAAGGGAGAAAGGGGTTTCTTTTGCCTAGCAGTCATCACATTCCATCATGGCCAAGAAGTGAAGGTGGCAGGAGCTTGACAGAACTAGTCACATTGTATCTCCAGTCAGCAAATTGAAGGAGAGCAGGGAGTGGATCTGGGCTATAAACCCCAAGGCCCACTCCTAGTGACCCACTTGCCATAGCTAGGCTCCACTTCAAAGGCTCCAAATTCTTCCAAAACAGCACTCTGAGCTGAGAACCATGTGTTGAGACTTGTGAGCCTACGCAGGGACATTTCACATTCAAACTCACAGCAAAGGCTGTGAGAAAATATACGGGATGTATATTAAAGAAAATATATGGGATGTTTCATCTGAACAGTTAAGACAGACATGTATAGTGTATAGAGTTTTCTATTTGAAGCTGGAAGAAAGTATTAGGTGATCTGTGCATTAGGTTGAGCATCCTCCTGTTTGGAGCACGTGTTCTCCCAGCACGTGTTCTCTCAGTCAAGTAAGCAAATGCTCAGTGAGTGTGAGATAAACAGCTGTCAAATTCTACTTAGATGAAAGATGAGCTAATTAAAAATGATAATGTCAATGGATGTAAGCATACATACATTCACTCTTACTATGTGTGTTTATTGAGAGCTTATGTAGTGGTGAGCATGATTCTGTCCACAACAGGCCCAGTGCTAATTGTGTAAGGTTAGCCATACATGGTCTATTCCCTGAGGCAAATGAGTAACTGTAATTGGAGTTTTGTGTGTAGGCCTGTAAATACACTAAGAACCTTTTCATGGCAACATCTGAGAAGAGAAGTGGGGAAGTCACTGAATCATGTGCAAATAATGAGCCTTTCCTAAACATTGAAAAACAAAAGAAAAGCCATTGGTCGTAGTAGAGCAGAGTTTCATAACCTGAGCATTACTGAAATGCGGTTGCATAATTTGTCCTTTGGCGTAACAGTTAGCCTGACTTGTGCACTGTTCAACAGTAGCCCAACCTGCACACCAAGCACCAATCACACCCCTTTCCTACTTGTGACAACTATGCTGGTCTCCAAATGGTGCCTGAAGTCCACTGCAGAGCAAAATTCCCTATACCTTTCGGCATAGCAACCCAAAGAACCGCTGCCTTGTAGGTCCTCAGTGTATGAGGATGCTCTTGGCCCTCATATGACTGCTGAACTGGGGCAGGGGACTGATAGGTAGGGACACTCCACTCCAGAGGAGTGGGATGGAAGGGATAGGGGGCAGAGAGTGGGAGGGCAGAACTGGGAGGGGCAGAAAGAGGACACTGTGATGGAGATGTAACCTGAAGTAATAAATAAATATTAAAAAAGGAAAGGAATAATTTATATGAATAAAACATCCAATGGGCATCTTAGTAATTCTTGCTAAGTAATGCTCGCTATGGCTTTATTGAGTAGTCCTTTGACCATACAATACCTTGATCTAACAAACAGGAAGAACCAATTTCTCAGGTCTTCAACTTCGAATGTTACTATGGTTTATATTCTAAACCCCCTAGCTGGGATCTTTATTTCTCCCCTAAGAATATAAAATGGTATTTTGTGGCTTTTACTTAACCAGGTAAAATATTTAACAATCTACTTTAATGATAACATGATAATCATTATTTGGGAAGAGTATAAAACAATGTTTCATTAAGCTCATAAATCCTTGATGCTTCTTTTTTAAGCAAATATCGTATTTATTATTAGTAACAACTGAGTTGAAGGGCATTTGATGTACATTTCAAAAAGTTAGTGGAAAGTTTTTACTAAAAAGAAATGGATGTTTGAAGAGTTATGCATATTAAACCTGCTTTAAGTATTATACATTGCATATATGAATTGAATCACATATATCATTTTTTCATATTAATATATACTTTTGGGTTTTATTTATCCATTTAAAAAGAAATTTTAATATAAAAATATAAAGAAGAATCACTTTCTCTCTTTTGTCTTGAAAGATGAAAATAGTTTTTTGGTTTTTTTTTTTTTTTAGCTGAGCTTAGAATAAAACTTAAAGTGAACAGGCTGAAGTTACAAGGGTGGTAATGGGGAAGTAATGATGTGTATTTACAGCCTTTCCCCCAAGACAGTTCCCCATTTTGACAGAATTACAGTAAATTGTGCCTCTTTTCTGACAATGTTGTATACTACTTTTGGAGGCACTTCACTTGGAAATATTTTAATAAAAATTAGTAGTTCAACAAGAAGTGTCTGGTGCTGATATTTTAATAAGAATAACCAGAAATGAGACTTACATCTGAGTGGAAGTGGTGCTAGTTAAGATCATCTCTAACTTGACCCTAGTGATTTGGGACTTCCTTTATCTACCTTAGTTTTTCATTAGATGTGGCAATACATTGACCAGGAATCAATTTCTTGAGTTTTTATA
>CAJQZJ010034102.1:972746-996789 GCA_907164525.1 Lophiomys imhausi | reverse complement strand
GTTTTTAATACAGTGAATCAATGTCTTTTATAAGAATGTGTGTTTTTATTAAATTACAAAGTAAAAACATGTTTGTTCCAAAAAATAATGCAAAATAAAATGTGAAAGTCAGTCATCCACCCAATTCCATTCCACAATGTAAAGTTAACAACTGGAAGATATGAAGATAGATAGATGATAGATAGATATAGTTGATAGATCATAGACATATGATAAATAGATGGATATAGAACAAAAATTGATAGATAGATGGTACATAGATGATCAATAGATGATAGTTAGATGATAGAGAGATAGATAATAGATAAATGAATGATAGAAAAAACATGTTTCTGAAAAGATATTTCTTTGCATCTATTTAAGTACTTTCATGATTTCCTGTTGCAATAAAGATATGATTTTCTATAAACTACAGTGTGAAGTTCTAAACCTGCAACTAAGTTACCAATTATACTTATTCATAAGCTGGCATAGCATCTGGTAGCCTGGTGGGAGACCTGCAGGCTTAGATTCCTGTAGGCCTGGCAGGGCAGCCAGGTGGGGAGGCCTGGTAGGGCAGCTGGCAGGGCAGCTACTGGATGTTTATTAATAAATATAAACTGTTATATTAGGCTAGTGGAACAGCTGGTAGTGGCCTGGCAGGGTAGCTGCTGTGGCCTGCTGGGAGCCCTATGGCCAGAAGTCTGTAGGCCTACCTTAGCTAGTGGCCTGTAGGCCTTTCAACCTTAAACCCGTGGCAACCTTTTTCCCAGTAATTAAATACACCAAGACCTTTTAATGTTTCAGTGCTTAGCACTTAGCTGGGAAAACTCTCAACTAGCTCATCTAAATTAATCCCAGAGCACCTAATCATGTGGTTTGTGGCTTGTTGTACATCCAGAGCTCTCAGACACATCTGTGTGCTTCTGTGTCTCCTGGCAGAAATAGAGCTTCCTATGTGTAAAACCCAGGGTTCCTTTCTTGATTCCAGGAGGTCTCATATTCCTATAATTTTTATGCCCAGCTAGTTGGCCATCAATGACTTATATTGACCAATCAGAGAGTGCCTCAGGAAGGGCACTCTGAGCACTGAAATCAGTCTCTGAGAAACAATGTATTCGACCTTCCTCTAACAAGGTTCTTCCTCTTCTCTAACTTGTATTTCTAAATCTTTTCTTTATTTACTTAAACTCCATATTCTTGTCATAGAACACCAAAGGAACATACTAATGGTTCCTAATTGGAAAGAGAAGATAAGAGGAAATGAAAAGATTTCAGAAAAGGTATTTATCATAGGCATTATGTGCTGTGTGTGTATGTAAAATATGTGCCTTAATCTATGTAGGTATGTTGATTGGGTTTTTTGTCAACTCAACACAAGTGCAGGTCATCTGGGAGGAGGGAATCTCAGTTGAGAAAATATTTCTATCAGTTGGCCAATGAACAAGACTGTGAGGAAAGTTTTACTAATGATTGACTTGAAAGGACCCAGCCCACTGTAGGTGGTACCACACCTGGGCAGGTCTTCACCTGAAGGTGAGTCTGAGAACAAGCCAATAAACATCACTCCTCTGTAGTCTGTATAAGTTTCTGCCTCCAGGACCCTTCTGAGCTCTTAATCTGACTTCCCTCAGTAATGAGTGGTGATATGGAAGTATAAGCCAAACAAATCCTGTGCCTCGAGTTGCTTTGGGTGTGGTGTTTATTATAGCAAGAGAAATAAAAGTAGGACAGTGTAATACATTATAATCCCTGTCTATAAACAGCCTCTGTTCCAATGTATCTTCTTCCCTCAACAGGTCTCAAGATACTTAGATGAGATACTTTTTTGTCAAGTGTATTTACAACTTGACATAATATCTTGCCTGACTCCACTATGTTATCCTTCACTGAACTCAAAATAAATATGTTCATTCAGGAAGTCTGATGGTGAGAAGGGAAGGGGTGGAGAGAAGCTATGATCTAAATTAGTTTCTATAAAGACACGCCTAGATCAGTGCTGACTACTTGATATCAGTTTCTCCTTATTTACTTCTTCTGCCTGATCTCCCATTTCCTGCCTTTTGATTCAAATACCTTCTCCCTACCAAGGAAAGTCTTAATGATTAAGTTCTCTTGTCTTCAGCCACATGTCATGTGTTGGGCTCAAATACCTCACCATTCTTTGTTACATTATATTGTCATTTGAATTTGACTTTAAAAATTCTTACACAAAGCTAAATTTCTTCTAGCAGCCATTCATCTCTGTCTCACCAGTATAAAGCACACTGTGATATATAGCAGTTACTCAACATATGTGAAAAACATGAATGAGGTTTGGTGGTCTTTAATGGTAACACTATCAGAACATTGTGTCCTTACCTAACAATCTGAAACCTTATGACATTGGTATGCCTCACCTGATGCACATACTGTCTGATGTCATAAATGATCTCAAACAATCTCCATTAATTTTGGACAGAGTGATTCTAAAGAAAAAAAAATGACAGAGATTGTCATTTGGAATAGTGTAGCCATCTTTAATCCAAAGCTTCTTACAGTAGGAGGTTACAGCTGTTTTTATTGCAGGAAATCTGACCTTCTTCTCCAAGATGCAACTATGTGGATCATTTCTCTGTCCAGTAAATCACTATTTGGAAACACAACTGAGTTTCCACATTGAGTTGTGGAATTGAGATGGATGTTCTTTTATAGCCAATAAAAGATGAATCACTGGCATCAATACAAGGGCTAGGCCTAATGCTGTGCTTGTATGTTGATTTGAGATAGGTCAATATTAATCCTCTTATAAATAACCATAACCAATAAATAGACGTATGCAGAGTAATAAATAAAACATAATGAGTTGTGCTCTAGGATATTTATCTATCTTGTATTCTGATGCCCAACACATATTTTATTAAATAATATTCCTTATAGTTTTCAAGACATTGATGGTAATGTACATTTATTTTTCTTATCAGAATTGTGTACTTTATCTTTTCTTTCTTTATCTCTCCCATGAACTTCATTTTTATGAGAACAAGAGATAGAACAGTTTCTATCTGTGAGGCAGGGACCTCTGAGAATATCCTTTCTGGAGATCTTAGTGCACCAGGACACACTCTGCTTCCTGCTTTTATGTTTTTTCCTGAGCCCTTCAACTTATTTGTCTGCCTGACAAAAACTTAGAAGAGTCATCAGAAAACCGGGTTGGATCCCTGGTCTGGTCCACTCACCACCTTCCTAAGCCTCACCCAAGATTATTCTATAAGTCCTAGAAACTTAATGGTACTCTATTCCCTGGGATCTCTCTTGCTACACAGCAGCTCTGTGTGCCCCCTGACTCTTTAACTCATATCTATGTGTCTATAATAAACTTCTCTCTGAATCTCACCTTTCGTAATCCCTGCATTTTAGTCTTGGAATTCACAAAACCTGAAAGACAATGGCTGGTGACAGCTGTGCTGCCTGTGGGGTTTTCCAGAAGTCTAACTCCCCAAATCAATAATGGTTCCATACTTCTGAAAGACACCTCAGTATTCCACATACAAACAGAAAACTCTTGAGTTACCCTCTAATGCTATCACCATTTGTGACAAAATACTTTACAGAATCAGTTTAAAAGAGTTGGGATTTACTTGATTCTAGGGAGTTCAGTCCACCATGGTGAAGAAGGTGTGTGAGGAGCCCAACAGCCTGTGATATCCAGGAAGGGAGGAAGAGGAGAATGAATGCACTCTGATAGTTTTCTCTCTTTTCTGCTTTTCTGCTTCCCCAGCCTCCAGCCAATAGGATGGTGCTGCCAACACTCAGTGTGGGTCTCTTCACTCAGTTAATCCTGCCTGAAACCACTTTTACAAACACAGCCAAAAATGCATCTTAGTTTCCTAGGTGATTCTAAACCCAGGCTGGAAGACAATGAAAGTTAATCATCATATCTGACAATTGTCAAAATATAGAGACTAATCACAGTGTAAAATGTAAAACACAGCAGTTTTAGTAAAACCAACAATTTTAAAACACATGTACATATTTTATATGCATATACACATGTATTAAATAAATACATATATACATACATAAATATATATACAGGCATATGTATATGAACAAACACACATGTATATATATATAGATGCATGTACACACATGTGCACACACACATATAAATATAAGCACACATAAAAATTTCAACTTGAAATGTATACTTCAGCATGAAAATTACCATGGCTTTCTCAGACATGTTGTTAACTAGACTCTAAAAGATGTAATTATTCTTTTAGCTTCATCTGTGTTGTACTGCCTGCTGCAACCTAGCTTTTGAAGCATTCTGTAGCCCTTACTAGCTCAATACCTCAGGGTTTTCGAGAGCCATGGTGCACATCCCTCATATGACTTTGGATAAGAACACAGTTCCTTCTCAGTTTAAAGCCAAATGGAACCAAATTCGCTTGGTTCTTTTCTATGGGTGGAGGAATCATTACTCACTCCTAATGTTCTGTCTTAACTGAAAAGCTCATGCTAAAAACGGTACAGAAGAGAAAGTTGTATGGACTTAATTTTCTTCCACACCAAAAATCCACTTAGGTGCACTGGAAATAGTGTGGTATCTTCTAGCTAACTGCACTCACTTTTATACAGTTGGAAAATGGGACCAACTGTTCTGAAAAAAAAAAAGGCAAAATGTATTTTTATGTGAGCATTGACTACTTTTTTCTAGTTTCAACCTTTGACCTTGGCTTCTGATTGAGTTTTAGTGATGAGCTCATTGAAATCAAGATTCTAGCTACTATTTCCGCTGCTGGTGGAGAAGGGTCTGATGCTTTCTTTATTTCTTCCCATTCCGTTTCCCAGTCATGGAGGCAAAGGAACCTACCAGCACATCCCATGTTCCTGACCTCACTTCCTTCTCCAAATTTATTTGAGCAGGTGCGCATGTTTTAAAAGTGAGTTTAAAATATTTGTTTAACATTTTTAGAGTTTGGAGATCTTAACAATATATGTTTCCGTTCAAATGTGTGCCTTGTTACTTTATCATTCTTATTTGCCATACTTTTTGGTTATGCTTTTTATCCACTTTTCCTTCCCTCCCTCCCTCCCTCCCTCCCTCCCTCCCTCTCTCTCTCTCTCTGTCTTTCTTCCTTCCTTTCTACTTTTTTTTTTAGTTTTTTAGAGACAGGGTTTCCCTGTATAGACCTGGCGGTCCTATAATTCACTCTGTAGATGAAGCTGCCCTAGAATCCAGAGATCCACTTGCCTCTGCCTCCCAAGTGCTAAGTTAAGTGCAAAGATTAAAGTCATGCGCCACCATGCAAAACTTCCCTCATTTCTTATATTTGATGTTTTTAAAAAATAAGTTAACTTCACTGTCTGTCTCCCTTTAGTACCCTGGAAGCCATACTGTCCATTTTTTAAATCGCTTATAGTTTAAATCGTGCTATATATAACATGTAAAGTTCATTTCTTTATCCAAATCAAACACACAGACACATAGTTCTTGCTCTCTCAATTCAAGATTCAGACACTGTAGCTGTCAACATGATTTCTGCGATTTCAACTCCCCTAATGGCACGGTATCTGTCATTAACATTAGTATCATACCATACCAGCAACGTGAGGCTATATTATTAGCATGTTAATCAACTTCTTTGATCACCAACCCTACCTGCCTCTCAGACCTTCTCACTGTGTTCATGTCCTTCTTCAAGTGCAGATTTCAGAGGTTCTTCTATTGGAAGCTGGTGGCTGGTGATGATGCATCCTGTCAGTCCCAGTTAATTCAGACTGTGCAAACTACTTGGGACCTTTCACAACCTGACTCAGGCAGGAATCTCTGCTTCAGCTTTTGACATTTGCTCACTCCAAGCTAGGTGTTTTCTCTACTAAGCTTCTTACCTCACCCCTTGCTGCAATGCTAGTGTATTTACAGTTACCTGTGGCAAAAACCTGAGGGCTTGTTTTGCTTTTGTTTTGTTTTGTTTGTTCGTTTTTTTACAGAAAAAGTAACTTGTAGTTGTTTCATTTCGCTTTTTAAATCATTTGAATATATTCTTATTTAGCTCTAGCAATTTATTAAAAATTGTATTTTCCTGAATGTGGTTACTTTATAAAAGAGGGACTTTCAGAGCATTTAATCTATATTACTGCCTAGAGTGGAAAGTTCTTGATTGATGTGCCTCTTGTATGTTCTAAGGCTATAAATGGCACTGTGTTAGAGCGGTAAACAAGTATCTCTGACACCGGGCCTTTCTAGTGAAGCAGAGATTCATTGCTGAAAAAGAAAGTATCTATAGTTGAGAAAGGGCAACATTTTCTATTCATCCTCACATATGAGCAGAGGCCAGCTCTTCATCTTTGCCACTCTCTATTTCTGCTTATTAGTTTCTTGCCTTTATTTTGGAGGCAGTGAACACTTTTCAGTAATTCCAGACTTTCATGTAAATAAAACATAGTAAAACCAAGTCGCTTGAAGATGCTTGCAGTTTTTCTCTTTATTTTTGGAGGAAACCAGTTTACATTTCAGTGATGAGCGCCAGAAGCAGTAATGAATGTCTATGATATTCTGGATTTCTTAAAAAATATTTCTCTTCCCCCTTTCACCAGAAAACTTCATCCTAGGAGATTATTTCCTAGAAACTGTCTACAGTGTTCTCATCATGAAAAGCATCACAGAAGACGAACTGATAGAAGTAATTCCTAGGAGAGTTGTTTACACCACACTTGTAATGACTACAGGTTACATGGAAACTTTGAAAGAATCTCTGCAAAGTCAAGTCACTATCAACACTATGCTGTCTAGTTTCATGACAACTTGACACCAGTTAGAGACATTTTGGAAGAGGGAAACTCAATTGAGAAAATGTCCACACTACATGTGCCTGTGTGGAAGTCTGTGATGCTTTTTCTTGACTGATGATGATTGATGTGGAAGTGCCCATCCCATTGGGCGTGGTGCTCCCAGTGGGCTGCTGGTCCCGGTTGCCATAAAAAAGCAAGTTTAGCAAGCCATGAAGGAGTACTCCACTAGGCAGCACTGCTCCACAGTTTCTGCATCAGCTCTTCCCTCCATGTTTCTACCTTGAATAGCTGACCTGACTTCTCTGGATGATAGACTACAAGCTGTAAGATAAAATACACCATTTCTTCCCTAAATTTCTTTTGATTATAGTGTTTTCTCACAGTAGTAGAAACCCTAGCTAAGATAAACAGTACATTCTAAAGTACTCTTAGGGTCTTAGAAATTACTTTCAAACTGTATGGTGGTATACTTAAGAGACTATGTTAAGGATAGTCACCTAATCAAAACTGAGCTAAATGAACACTCTTTTATGGAATTAAACTGGAAAAAAAGCACTTAAAGAAAATTCAGTAACTTTTTAAGAAGAAATAGAAAAATAAAGGTCATAAAACACTGCTGCTGTGCTCTAACATTGCCCAGATTCCCACAGTTTTGGAGGATTTGGCTAGAGACAAACAGTCAGAGTCTGTTTTTACTGATAAACATGTACTCCTCACTTGGGCACAAATGATGATTAAAAGCATGTTAAGGCATTGAATACCTTCATTTGGAGTCTGTCCTCACTACTTTGGGTTAGACCATTTGACTCTGCATCCATATGCCAATCAGGAAATGTTTGTCTATCCAGCCCTCCATATCCTTACTTCAAGGCTTGTTGTAAATAGTGTTATTATGATGCTGATGAGAATTTACACTGGGAAATTACCAAGATGTTTTCTTTTAATCAAAACATTTTCTAATGACCATGCCAAGCTTTGAATACTTAAAATATGCGAGTTAACACCTGAAAGGTCCATTTAAGTATTTATGATAAAATATTTAAATGATCACTTTGTAAATCAATAGTTTTTGGCTTAAATGGTAACAGACTTTTTTTCCTCACAAATTTGAAGTTCATGATGGATATGTGAGAAGCGTTGGTTTCTCCTAAAGCATCAATCCAAGACACTTTCTGTAAGCTATCTTTCCCTATCTTTTTACTCACTTTTCAATGCATATTTAACTATTTATATCTTATATTCTTGGACCATTTTGCACACGTATATTTCAGTTATTTTTACCTTGCATTTATCTTGCTCATCTGCCTCTCAAATCACTGAACTCCTTTTCAGACCCAACAAGAACCTCCCTATTTTTTATGCTTTTGCTGTTACTGTAGTTTCATTATTTTGGTGTTTTGAGACCCATTGAGTCTAAGTAGAGTTTATTGCATGTGTGCGGTCAGATTTAAGTAGAAACTGAATTAAGGTTTAAAGCATTTCAGTATAGTAATTGTGATTGTCATTAGTTCTTTTATGTTTTGAAAGACCCAGGAGAGGGAAGTCCCTCACCTGACACTCGGGATATCACAGCCACCCAAAAACTCGCAAGAGACCATCTTGATGCAATCGCAAGAGGTTTATTTCAGGGATCAGCGCTGAGGACACAACGATGCAACTCGTATCCCACACAGGGGTAGAGGAGTTGTAACCCTTAGCTGCTGGGGGTGGGGGCGAGGGTTTTAAATCAAGGGGGTGGGGGAAATCACAAGTGGAAAGTACCAACCCATTATTTAGTTAGTCAGCAGAAAACACACCCTATACTTGTTTTTCTCAGGAATGAATTTAATCTTACTTCACTATCTGCTTTGTGGTCAGCTAGTTCCTGGAGCCTGGGGCTCATGACCTGACTGACCTTCATTCTTGGTTCCACCTTTTTATGGTCAGCTAAGTTCCTGGAACATAGCTGGCCTGGCTCCACTCTGTCTGCCAGGGTGGTCTTTAAAATTTTTCATTCCTTTCAGTTTCATATATCTATTTGCCTGTTGTATTATATAAGCCTTCAAAGATACATAGTTTAAGATAAAATTTTACCAAACTGTGCTTCTTTCAAACTAGTATTGTTAGTGATGTCAATCTTTTATGTGATCTTAAATATTTCATGACCTTTGTCATTTTTCATGATACAATGTTTTATATATTATTTAAGAATTTTATAGATGTATACAATGTATTGATTTTCTACCTCTTTACTCTGACTCCTCTCATACCACTTCAACACCACATTCTCCTCCCAACTTCATCATCTACTTTTTCTAATAAACCACTATCTCCAGTCAGGGTATTATGTGTATATGTGCATACAAGAAGATACACTGGAGCATGGCCAACCTATCAGGAATCACACCCCTAAAGAAAACTGACTCCCTCCCTTAGCACCCATCAATTATCAATTACTCCTCAGTTGTGGTCCTTGTGATCACTCCCATAAATGCTAGAATATTTGTTGGCTTGATCTTGTACAATCTTGCTCAGGCTTAAGTATACCTTCATAAATGTACCTATCATGCCATATCCAAAAACCACTATTTCAAAGCATGTCTCCAGAATCTCTGTCTCTTAGACTATTTTTGGTCCCTCTTCTTCCATGTTCCTTAAAATTTGGGGGAAAAGAATTTGATATAGATGTTCCACTTATGATTGAGGCTTTAACAATCAATTATTTTCTACGTTTTGACCACTTGTGGGTCTCTGTATTAACTGCTCTCCAATATAAAACTAACTTCTATGATGAGTACTAAAAGCTTCACTAATTAATGGGTATAAAATCTTTTAAATAAAAAATTTAAAATGGCCACTTAGCAAAATGAAAGTAGTAGGTTCTCTCCTAGAGCCTATGATCTCCCTAGTCACAAGTTTTTGAGAGGTTTATAGTATCAGACATAAGGTTTTTTTGTTTTGCTTTGTTTTTGTGGTCCTCTTTCAGACAATTGTTTCTATCTCTTTGATTTTCTTGAACATACTTATAATCATTATCATATTTTTTACAATCATGTTTTACAGTGCATTAGGTAAGATCCCTTTTCTCAGACAACATTTTATCTGAGGGGGGTTTCTAGTTTCTGGAAGAGACATTATCTTCATCATTAATTTTTTTTCTTTTTGTGTTTGTTATTTGTACTTGGATGTAGCATCTGAAATTAGATGATTGGTAGTGTTTCTTGGTTTGCATACTGATCTTGCCTTCACTGAGTGGTTGTATGGATCCTTGCTTGCTATTATCCTGCCTTGACAGGTTGTGAGCCAATTGAATGCTTCTTCATGTACAGTTTTGGGACCACTCTGTGTGAGTGTTTGACTGGAGTGTCAGAAGTGCTCTCCTCTCAGCTATCAATAGATGCAACTTTTGAGCCCAGGAGTAAACCATTTCTAGGCTTAGAAGATTCTCTCTGCTGATATTCAGGAAATTGTAGCAATCTCACTGGGTTTTGCAGGTTGAGTATCATATGTTGCTGGTGCATGCTTGTGGTTGGGTATATGACAGGCAGAATAATGGAGAAATTGGTTTGGAAACTTACCAAGAATCTTGAGTGAGACTCCATGTAGTGTCTGTGCTACTCCTTCTTAGGTCTTAACCTAAATGTAATTGATTATCTTGATTATAAGAAAATATGTTAAGTAAGACATTCTAACATTGACAGAGGTCAAAACATCAATGCAGCAAGGATGTTAAACAGATTTGTGAACATTTTGACTGACAGAATGCTGAGGATTTTAATGTTTCCCCTTAAGATATGAGGTAACTTTTATGTTCTATTTGTCATTAACTCCTCATCCTTGATGAAGTACTTTCCAAAGAATAATCTCTATTTTATATATCTTTATAAACTAGACACCCAACTAGGCAGCTGGAATAAAGATTTAGTTTAATAAGTGCTTCCAGACTAAATTAATTTAATAAAATTTGATTGCAAATTCAATTAGTCATATTGTTCTCATAGGAGATTCTCAATTGCACTGACCACTGACACAAGCATGTTCTATGTAAACACTTTGCACCTCCCATCTCTGAAACGTTATATCACCCTTATTCCTTCAAATTGTGCTTCTCATCTCAGCTTCTCTTGCAAAATGCTTCAGTTATCTATAACTTTCTTTTTTAGAGATCTATTTTAGTTTATTTTAGGTGTATGAGTATTTGCATGCACAAATGTGTATGCACCATGAGCATATCTGGTGACCAAGGAGGCCAGAAAATGCAGTAGATTCCCTGGAAGAGGATTTATAGGTGACTCTGAATCACTATGTGGGTGCTAAGACCTGAACCCAGAACTTCGGAAAGACCAATAAATGCTCTTAATTGCTGAGCCATCGCTCCAGCTCCATTTATTATCTTTAAATAACCCTTTGTTAGTTCTTTCCATAGTGAACATGTCATTTGTACTCTTCCCAGTGAATATTCTCTTACATTCACTCACCTCTAAGCTTATCAGGGTGTCTTTTACCTCTCATGACAGAAGAAATTTATGATGATAAGCAAAGATAATTTGTGTTGATTCACACTTATAGTTCCTATTAATCCCAACCGATTCATGAATGGGTCTAGGCAACCTATTGATAGATAGTCTTTGGTCTGAATCCATGTAGTTCCTGTACTTCATCATGTTAAGTAACTTAGATATAGTTAGTTATCATACTTATCACAATACAGGACCAAAGCAAGTGACCTAGAAAGAGGCAAGAATCATAGAAAGAGTTCAGTGTTCTTACAAGAGAATGATAAACTCTTTGTAATGCATATGTCAACATTGAGATTTGGAGAAGAATGAATTCCAGTGATCCAAACATGATTCTAGCAATGCTAAGTCAGGAGAGTTGGCAAGAAAAATTGAAGCAACTTAGTATATCTCAAGTAGTAGGGGTTTGAACAAACAGAAATTGGTTATTTCTTACATAGAAATAAAGAACAGAGAGTCCAAGATTGTATCAACACTGAAGCAGAAAATTCTTAACAGTTTATTGAAAAAATTTGAAAATATTCAGGTATTTTGGAAACTTGCAGTACCTAACTGGTATTAGAGAGAAAAAGAACCAGCTCCCAAACTGGTCAGCCTGAAGAGAATAAGAGAATTCCAAATACTCAGCCCTAAATAGGACATCTATATAACACCCTTCTTCCTAAGGCCTAATGAATCTTGAAGTAAAAAAGGGGTGAAAAAATTATAAGATACACAGGTGGTGGGTAGCTATAGGAAAATAATATTTTTTGGATACAATATGAGAGTTTCACATGTGAATTCACAGCACTTCTTAGAGCACATACAAAACCTACAGAGCTTAAGTCAGACAAAATTTGAGCATGTATCAGGTTGGTGACCATAAACTCAAACACCTAGTTGAATGCTATTGACATTTGATAGGAGATTAGTCGGTTATCTTTAAGAGTGTGACTCCTGGTTGGTCAACAAACTCCAAGGAAGTCCCCACATTCAAGAATATTTGGGTAATGTAAATTGGACTCCATGGTTAAGCAAGAGAACACAAAGTTGCATGGGTAGGGATGTGAGGGGTGATTTGGTAAGGGCTGGGGTGAATAAGATCAAAATATATTTGTCTTAGTGTGTTATTGCTTTGAAAAAACATGACAGCCACAGCAAATCTTTTGAAGAAAAAGTTACTTGTGGATGGTTTGCAGTTTCAGAGGTTTAATCCATTATCAGAATAGTGGGAAGCATGACAGCATACAGGCAGACATGGTGGTGGAGAAGGAGATGAGAATTCTACATCTGGAGTGGCAGGTAGCAGGAAAAGAATGCCATATTTGACATGGTTTGAGTACCTGAGATCTCAAAGCCTAACCCAAATACCACATCTACTCCAACAAGGTTACACCTGTTAACAGTGCCACTCCCTATGGTCTTATGAGGAGCATTTTTATTCAAAACATAAAGTTCCTCTACTTGGTCTCCATAAGCTGGTAGCCATATTATAATGCAAAATGCCTTTATTCTAGCTTCAAAAGTCCCCATAGTCTTTAACATTCTCAAACTTGTTTAAAACTCCAAAGTCTCTTCAAAGACTCATGATAATTTTTACAGGCAATTAAGGAATGCTGAAAGTAGGAGAAGTGGTTTTCTCATGGGAAAAGCTCCGCAATTGGTTATCCAATATTAAATGTTCAGCTCTGGAAACATACATACCAAGAAAAAAAGGTAACATTTTAGATACTTATAAATTTGTACTTCTGTGTTTAGGAATATGTGTGCATGTATATGTATGTATATGGAACAATTATTTAAAAAGGGAAAAATTGGAAAAACAGCAAGGAAGGGTATAATTAAGGTTTAGAAGGGGGAAATGGAAAGGAAAAATTAGGTAATTATTTTCTAATCTCAAAAAAGTGAAATAAATTTTAAAGATAGATGAAACCAAAATAAGGAATATTTCTAAAAGCAGGGGTCCTGCTTTGACACCATACATCTGCATGTGGACATGAATACATTTTGTAAGACCTTCCAATTTTCATATGAATGCAACTAATGGTGAACATACTGGAACAATAAAGACAGGAGAATATTTGGAAGTGAAGTTCTTAGCTTCTAAAATGAAGTACAAAGATGAATTGGCAGAAGCTGGTCATAGAGGAGTTCATACTGGTGAGGATTTATTCAGACTGTATACCATTGAACCTCAGGAAAAGGACTAATATTTACAATTAAGTGAGATATCAAAATTTAACTGGACCAATAATTATGTTTTTCATTCTTTTCTTTAACTAAATATATTACTCTTCAATTGCTATGAAATACCATGATCAAAGTAACTTATAGAATGAGGATTTATTTGAGCTTATGATTCTAGAGGGATAAGAATATGTCATCATGGGAATGCATGACAGCAAGGAGCAGAGAGGATAGGTGGGGTAGGAGGCCAAGGGTCCACATCTTGAGCTACAAGGAAGAAGCAGAGAGAGAAACTGGAAGTAATGTGAGGACTTAAGCTCCAAAGACATTGAATCCAGCAGGATCACACCCTAAACTTCCCCAAGCAGCATGACTAGCTAGAGATGAAGTATTTAATTACATGTGACCATTATTCAAACTAGCACACTATGTGTTGTTACAGAAATAGATGAAATACATTCAAACCTCACATGTCCAGGATTAAGCAATTAATGCAGGTAATGTAAAGGAAGCAGTGTTTTTTACCCTATAATATCCAATCCCTTTCTTCAAATTTTATGTAGAACGTGGGTGTTCTTCATCTTTCTACTATTTCTGAATTCCCCTAAAACATTTATTATGTGAATACAAGAATGAATTCTGGCAGGTTTACTGCTTGGAATAAAGCATAACTTAATTTATTTCTACTTAATTACCACATTCAAACTTGTCATATTTTTAATAATGAATATCTGTTCTTTTTAAATGGCGTTGATCACCACTTTCCACTGCTGCTGAGGAAGTTTGACATGACAAATGTCTATCACTGTAAGTTCAGTATTATTGTTCTCCTTCATGTACTTATAGACTAATCAATATTTTATTCAATCTACAGTGCATATATGTCAAAGAAGTTGGTTGTACTGCAAGAACATTTTCCAGCATGTTTTATTGCAACAAGTTTGCCTCAACTTTCATGAACATGAAAAACTAATGCAATTACATTATTTATGTGACATTCTCTCCCTTCTTTCCTCCAGAGGCCTTGTTTCCATACAATGAATGTCATCAAGAACAACTCTGTGATTTCACTTTAAGAGAAATCACCTTGATTGTAGTTTCTTTTAACAATGTTAAGTGGTTGAAAACAGCTGAAGTGAAAGAAATTTACTACTTGCTGTGAGAAGATGGTGTAAATGGTATTGATCTACTATGAAATGCTCATGGTAGAAAAACATCCAGCATATTAATTACTTCTCAAGTATAAGTGTCTATTTTATTTATTAGTTTAGCTGAAAGCAAAAAAAAAAAAGTCAGTACAATTCTCATCTGGCTTTGACCTTTTTCCTCTTTCCATGTGTTGTCACAATAACAGGAGTTAAGGTCTATAAAATCAATTGGATTTCATATTCCAAGTTAAAGGGAAAAAAAGAGAAAATGTAGAAAAGGAAACATTAATAGACATACCCTTTCATCTTAAATTAAGTCATACAAAGTAAGGAAGGCTCAGTTCTTCAAAGTTGAGGCCAAGGAGAAAGGCCAGTGGCAGGCTTTCCAGATGGCATTCATATCCACTATGAAACAGAAGTTTCTTGTCAATTGATGATTTATATGGAACCCTTAGAGAAACAACACATACCCTTTCTAGTAGTTCTAGCTTGTGTTTTGAACATTCTCTTCAACCATCATCCCCCAGGGCCTCAGGTACTTACTTATTCATGCTATATCTGGACTTCCTTGTAATTACATGGATTACAACACATGAATAATATGGATGAAAAAAGTGAATCCTCTTTGCTTGGCAAAATATCTATCTAGCCCAAGGATAAAAATGAGGTAAGAATCATTTAGTATGAGTATGAATGATGATTGACAAAAACCATATCACAATCAGACTGATGAACATGGGAAGGCAAATGTGGAGGAAGAACACAATCCTTCCATTCTGTCATGACTTTGGAAGTAAGGTAGAATTTAGATTTCATATTCTCATTTAGGTTAAGAAAAATTATAGTATTAGCATTTTGAAGAAAAAAAATCTACATATAAGTTTATAGTGAATTTAAGAAATGAATACCTTGGTAATTCTCCAAAGTCTTTGAAGACTAATTTTCACTGATATAACACAAAGTGAGTACTTTTCCTAATTCATTTTATTAAAAAGAAACTTCCATTTATATAAAACATTTTAGTTGATTTAAAGTTAAAATAAATTATAGAAATTTGTTTCTTTGCAATTTTTAAAAATAAAGAACCAGGATTTCTTGGATATTTTCCATGAGATGTTCATCATTCTTATAAATGTTTGCAGTTTTCAAGATGTATATAAAGATTAACTCCAGTTTCTTTCTTATTAACATATTACTGCATAACAATTTTACTGCAAATAATTATTTACTATTTTAGAACATAATTTCTCTGTGGGAATATTTTCTCATAAGAAATTCTTAGAAGTTCAATATTTGAGCAATTGTTTTCCATGTATTTCATCCATGTATTAATTTTGGAAAAATGTATTAAATTACCCAAGAATTTTTGAAAATTCTGTTCTACATGAAAATATAGCTGAGCGTTGATCTTCCTATTCTGATAAGTAGGCCACTGTTAATTTTAATTATTTACTCATTTGATAGAAAAAATCTGATTATTACTTAAATTATAGTTCTATGACTGGAAGGCAGTTTAGACTTCAATTGTTTACTTTAGTCATTGATATATCTTCTACTATGAATTATAGTTATGACATTTTCAATTTTTTATAAAGATTTATAATCAAAATATTGTATTCTCCAGATAACTCATAAACACTGCAGCTTTTTTCTACTGATGTGAAATGTCACTTTTTTCTTGTACTCTAACTTCCCTTTTTGCCACTTAGCTGTTTATTTTTAAGTAATGATTGTCCTTAAATTCATTCTCATTATTTTTCTTTTAATTCATTTAGATTTCCTAAGTAGAAAAGAAAGAAATTGAGTTAATTTATATTTCTACTATTGTTGCTACTGTAGTGCATTGATGACAGCTTTGAGGGATCTTTTAAATAAAGATGAAGTAAACGGATGGCAACAAACATGGATGTACAAATATCTCTGGAGTAAGACAGAAATAGTCCTTTGAATGAATGCTCCAGAGTAGTACATCTGAGTGAAATGGCAGTTAAATTTGTAGGTCTCTAAAAAACCCTACAAACTGTTTTACAAAGTGACTGCACTACCTTACACCCACACATCAGTGTATACGCTGCCTCCATTAATTAAGAGCTACACCAGCACTTACTGTTTGAAGGCCATTCTGTCGAGGGTGGAATGTTAAAGTAGTTTTCCCTGATAGCTAAGGATTTCAAAACTTCTAAAGGTGCTTGATATCAATTTGTATTTATTCTTTTGATAATCTTCTCTTCAGTTCATTGCCTATGTTTATTATTTGGTGTTCCTTGTATATTTTACAAATTTATTTATCTAGCAAAGATTTTTCTCCCAATTCGTAGGCTTTTTTCCCCCACTTGTTTGATGGTCGCTCTGTTTTACAGAAAGTTTTCAGTTTTATGAGATCCCCTTGTTCATTTTTTTTCCTTTGCTACCAGACTCCTTCTAAAAACATCCTGACCTATACTTATAAGTTAATATAAAGACAAGTACAGACATTGAGGAAATCCAGAGAATATTTGGATCCTACTTTAAAAAATCTATACTCCACCAAATTTGAAAACTTAAGTGAAATGGACAATTTTCTTGATAGATTCCACCTACAGAAGCTAAATCAAGATCAGATAAACAGATTAAACAGCCCTATAACCCATAAGGAAATAGAAACAGTCATTAAAAATCTCCCAACCAAAAAAAGCCCAGGGCCAGACGGCTTTACCACGGAATTCTACCGGACCTTCAAAGAGGAGCTAACACCAATACTTTTCAAACTCTTTCACAAAATAGAATCTGAAAGAACATTGCCAAACTCATTCTACGAGGCCAAAATCACCCTAAACCACACAAAGACCCAACAAAGAAAGAGAACTTCAGACCAAATTCCCTCATGAACATAGATGCAAAAATACTTAATAAAATACTAACAAACCAAATTCAAGAACACATCAAAAGTATCATACACCATGATAAAGTAGGCTTCATCCCAGGGATGCAGGGATGGTTCAACATACGAAAGTCTATCAACGTCATTCACCATATAAACAAGATGAAAGAAAAAAACCACATGATAATCTCGCTAGATGCAGAACAAAATCCAACACCCCTTCATGCTAAAAGTTCTGGAGAGAACGGGCATACAAGGGCCATACCTAGAAATAATAAAGGCAATATATTGCAGGCCAGTAGCCAACATCAAAATAAATGGAGAGAAACTTGAAGCATTTCCTCTAAACTCAGGGACAAGACAAGGATGTCCACTTTCACCATATCTCTTCAACATAGTACTTGAAGTTCTTGCTAGAGCAATAAGACACCTAAAGGATATCAAGGGGATAAACATCAGAAATGAAGAAGTCAAATTATCCCTATTTGCAGATGATATGATAGTATACATAAGCGACCCCAAAAATTCCACAAGAGAACTCTTATAGCTGATAAACACCTTCAGCAAAGTGGCTGGATACAAAATTAATTCAAAAAAATCAGAATCCCTTCTTTATACAACAAACAAATGGGCTGAGGAAGAGATAAGGGAAACAACCCCCTTCACAATAGCCACAAACAACATAAAATACCTGGGGGTAACTCTAACCAAGCAAGTAAAGGACCTGTACAACAAGAACTTCAAGCCCTTGAAGAAAGAAATGGAAGAGGCCTTTAGAAGATGGAAAGATCTCCCATGCTCATGGATAGGTAGGATCAACTTAATAAAATTGGCCATCCTACCAAAAGCAATATATAGATTCAATGCAATTCCTATCAAAATACCAACACAATTTTTTATAGACTTAGAAAGAGCTATTCTCAATTTCATATGGAACAACAAAAAGCCCAGAATAGCTAAATCAATCCTGTACAATAAAAAAATATCTGGAGGTATTGCCATCCCAGATTTCAAGCTGTACTACAGAGCAATAGTTGTAAAAACAGCATAGTATTAGTATAGAAAAACACCAGTAGATCAATGGAATCAAATTGAAGATCCAGAAATAGACCCACACACTTATGGCCACCTAATTTTTGACAAAGAAGCCAAAACGGCACAATGGAAGAAGGACAGCATCTTCAACAATGGTTCTGGTCCAACTGGATGTCCATTTGTAAAAGAATGAAGTTAGACCGATACTTGTCACCTTGTACAAAACTTAAGTCCAAGTGGATAAAAGACCTTAACATAAGGCCAGTCACACTAAATCTACTAGAAGAAAAATGGGAGAAACCCTCGAACTAATTGGCACAGGCGACAACTTCCTGAACAGAACACCAATAGATCAGGACTTGAGATCAACAATCAATAAATGGGACCTCATGAAGCTGAAAAGCTTCTGTAAGGCAAAGGACACGGTCATTCAAACAAAATGGCAGCCTACAGACTGGGAGAAAATCTTCACCAACCCCACATCTGACAGAGGGCTAATATCCAAAATCTACAAAGAACTCAAGAAATTAAATGCCAAGAAACCAAATAATCCAATCAAAAATGGGGGACAGAGCTAGAGAATTCACAAAGGAGGAATCCATAATGGCTGAGAGACACTTGAAGAAATGCTCAACATACTTAATCATCAGAGAAGTGCAACTCAAGACGACTCTGAGGTTCCATCTCACACCTGTCAGAATGGCTAAGATCAAAATCTCAAATGACAGCACATGCTGGCGAGGGTGTGGATAAAGGGGTACCCTACTCCATTGCTGGTGGGAATGCAGGCTTGTGCAACCACTATGGAGGTCAGTATGGCGATATCTTAAAAAATTTGGAATAGCTCTGTCTCAGGAACCAGCCATACCACTTCTGGGTATACACCCAAATGCCTCTTCACGGAATCATAAGAAAGTTTCCTCATCTATGTTTATAGCAGCCTTATTTGTAATAGCTAGAAACTGGAAACAACCCAGATGTCCCTCAACCGAAGAATGGGTCAAAAAACTGTGGTACATCTATACAATGGAATATTATTCAGCTATCAGGAACAATGAAATTATGCAATTTGCAGCCAAATGGATGGAACTAGAAAAGCTCATCCTGAGTGAACTAACCCAGACTCAGAAGTACACATATGGCATCTATTCACGTATAGTAGAATTTTAGCTATGCTATATAGTAGAAGGTATCGATACTACAACTAACACAACAAAGGGAACTTGGACATAGACTTCTTATTTTTAATTTTTATTCTTTATTTATTTTTTATATATTAGTTATTTTTTATATTTTTTAGTCTTTTTATCTATTGTATGCTTATTGGTTTGTTTGTTTAGTAGTTCTCTCTCCCAGGCAACGAGACACTTTTCACTGATGGTACTGCTTGGTTGATCCCCAATCAATGAAGAGGCTCTTGGCCCTCATATGACCTCTCAACTGAGATGAGGGACTGTTATATAAGGACACCCCACCCCAGAGAAATGGGATGGAAGGGTTAGGAGGTAAGGAAAAAAAATGAAATGTGATGTTTCAGCCTTTTACTACTAATTGTCATAAACTGTTTAGGATAATTAAGAAATGCAAACTAATGGTTATGCAAGCTGGTCATTCTGTTAGGTACTATGACAGCCTATTATAGATACTTGCTAAGCTAATCAGAAATAAACCTGCTAAGAGACAAGCAACATCTGCTTACCCTAATATAAAAGATAGAAAGGGCCTCTTCAAAAACCTCAAGAGATCTGCAGAATATTGCATTCAAAGATGTTTTCCTAACTTTAGATATCTTTTTATATCGAGACATATCAACTCCTGACAGCACTCCCTATTCTCCTCCAAGTAGAAGATGAGCATTGAAGAATCTCCAGTGGGAGATGATTGAATTAGTCACAAGCCTATCTCTTGGTAGGAAAAGCCCCTTGACCCAACTGTAGACAGAATGCTGTCCAAAAAGGACAAAACCTGGAAGCAGGTTAGTCGACAGCCTAGCTCTGCCAAGACAGGGTAGGTAAGTCCTTCATAACCCCTGCTTTACAATCAATGTCTGTCAGAGAAACGGGGCTAAATGAGTGAAGATCGATGCTGTAATGTATGGAGAGAAAATGGGAACTGTCCAGGCAGCCACAGGTATGTCATTTCTTAGTTTGGGAAGCTGCAGGCCCTGTACTTCCTATAAAATCAGATATATTTACCCTCTCAGGTCTCTGAGGTGGTTGAAGAACAGATAGCTAGAGTCTCATAATTAAATTTTGAGTTGTTTAAGAGTCAAGAGAGTGTTATAGATCTAAGAAGATACTTTTAAAATTGTGTTGCAAGTTAGTATGAATGTTGAGTCAGATATAGACCTTTAAACTCATGGAGATGGTTAGATAGTAGAATATTAAAGTCAGGTACCAAATACATATGAACTGGACATTGGGAATATACGTTAAGCCATATAACCCTCATAACTGTGGCCTAATTACCTGTGTTGTACTGTATTGCATTTGTTATTATAAGAGAAAGAGCCATTTGTTGGACTGAAAGGGGAAACTGTAGGAGGAAATAAGATATACCTTAAACTTAAAAGAAAAAAAAAAAAAGGAAGAGGAAGGGGGATTGAGGGTGGGAGGGTGGGACTGGACGGGGAATAGGGAGGGGACTGCGATTGATGTAACTTGAAGGAAAAAAAAAGACAAGTAGTTCCTAAGTTTCCCTCTAGTAGATTTAGAGTATAGAATTTCATGTTGAAAACTTTGATCCATTATGTGTTGAATTTTATGTAGAGTGAGCTATAAATATGGTATGTACTCACTTATAAGAGGTTATTAGCCATTCAGTAGAGGATAACCATGCTACAGTCTACAGACCCAAAGAAGCTAAGTAACAAATAGTGCTCAGGACATGATGCTTGAATCCACCCAAGAGCAGGGGAAATAAAATAGACATCAGAAGTGGATGGAGAGATGGAACCAGACGGGAACTAACATAACTGCCATCTGAGAGGCTTTATTCAGCAGAAAAAGGAAACAGATGCAGAGACTCACAGCCAAACATTAAGCGAAACTCAGGGAGTCTTGTGAAAGAGTTAGGGAAGGTTTAAGGGAGCTTCAGGAATCAAGGACACCACAAGAGAGGCTGCAGAGCCAATTAACTCAGACACAAGGGGGCTGGCTCATAGAGACTGAAACACCAACCAAAGAACATTCATGGACTGGTCCTAGGCCCACTACACATATGAAACTGACGGGCTGCTTGGTCCTTATATGGATCCCCTAAAAATTGAAGCAGAGATTATCTCTGACTTGGTCTCCCTCTGAACCCCATTTTCCTGACAGAGCTCCCTAGTTTTGTCCCAGTGGAAGAGGAGGCACTTAGTCCTGATGCAATTTAATGTGCCAGAGTGGGTTGTTAATGGGAGGAGGTAGGTAATAGGGAAAGTGTGTTGGAGGTGGGACTGGGAAGACGGGGGGGGGGTGGTGGTTGTGATTGGAATGTAAAATAAACAAATAATAAATTAATGAAAAAAGTCTATGTGAAACAATATATTTTCATAACTCCTCCAAAGTTTTAATCAATTATATGACTATTCCTGTGTATACAAAAGATGAAATTTTATTCCTTGAAATTGCAAGTCTTTGGAATACAAAGATTGAATAATTTGAAGATAAGTTTTCTTTAATAAAAATGTATCTTACACATAGATATTTGGAAGAAAATTGATAAATACGGATGAATACATAGTAAGCCAGTTTTTCCACCTGATACTCAGTGACCCTCTAGGCTATGTGCTGCAAGTATCAGGTCTGGAGATCTGTCTGGCCCTAAAGAAAAAATAATAATCTTTATGCATCAGTAAGCAGCAGATAGGAAAGAGGCTCTGTCTACATTACGTGTTCTCATCTATGAACATCTGAATGAATAGTAGCCTAACATTCCTGGAAAAAAATCTAGCTAGAGACCAACCCCAATTCAGCGCCATGGTGCCCTAACAGGGAGATAGTCTGTGACAACCTCCAGTCCAGAACCAGGCAAACACCAGATGGGCTCCCAGGACAGGAAGCTAAGCCAGAGACTAGAAGAACCCTGCCTGGTCTTGGATGTGGGGGTTGTAGATGAGCATTCACCAACGGTGTGAGTGTGGGAGAGCCAGTCCTGTCTTCGGTGTGCATTTCTGTGGTTTTGGTGAGAGAGAGCTCTCATCCACTCTCTGATGCCCTCACCACAGGTAATAGACAGGAGAGTTGGCCCTGAAGGGAGTCATGAGAGCAGGAGAGCTGATCCAGTCCTTTACATGCTCCATCACCCAGGAGACCAGGCCCTGCACCTTACCTGGATAGCACAGTAGAACTGGCTCTGGATGTGGTGGTTTCAGGTTCAGAATCAGGGTTTTGAGTTGGACCACACCAACATATACCCCATGGGTGAACTGCTAGAGAGCATGAAGAGGCCAGTTGCACAGACCCAAAACTACATGATCTCCATGACACCAGAAAAACAACAGGATATTTGAGAATAGTCCCAGTGAGATTCTAGTATTAACAAAGTAGCAGAAGCTAGAGACCTCGTACCAGAGCAAGGAGTCATTATAATGAACATTTGCAAGCAAAAATGTGTGGACCAAAATGGAATACTGTGGGACACACTGAGGCACACTACAGCTTCCACAGTGAGATTCTTCTTTTTGTTGTTGTTGTTGTTGTTGTTGTTGGCAGAGGCTTCAAGGGTGGAGGGTGGGTCTGAAGGGAGGTGGGAGATGAGAAGGAACAGGGTGCATGATTTTAAATTCATAAAATAAAAAAAATTTTGAAGGAAAAAGGAAAAAAATAAAGAATGTAAAGATTAAAAGTTGAATTCCTACAAAATTGTACAGCTAGGGTATTTTATAATGCTATAACTAGTCTAATACTACTACAGGCCAAAATTTGTTAGCTTTCCTCTATTTTAAGATTTGTTTCATTAACATTATTTATGCATATGTCTGTGTATCTGTGTATAGGTATGTGCACATGAGTGCAGTGCCTGAGTAGGCTAAAGGCACCATGGATCTGAAGATACAGACAGTCGTGAGCTACCCTGCATGGTTACTGGCACATGGTGCACATGCATAAACATAAGCAAAACACTCATACACACAAAATAATAAAATAAATCTCTTTTAAGAAAATAAGGCAGATAGTTGTTAATGAAAACTTCTGGCATTGAGCTCTGCAACACATGTACCCCTTTACACACACACGCACAAGTTCATGCACACATACACACACACATGCAAAAAACACACATAGACAACCTAATTCCAAAAAAAAAAAAAAAAAGAATTTAAAATCAAGATGAGTATTTGGAAAAGCTGTTTATGGAATCCAACTTACATATTAAGAAATTACAGGGAGCAAGCAGAGTTTATAGCTCATGTCTTTAACCTCAACTCTCAGGTGATTGAGGCAGAAGAATTGTTATGAATTTCAGGGTAGTGTATACTGCTTAGTGAATTTTACGTCATTCTCATGCCCCTAAGAAAAGAAACCTTCGGCGGGCCAAGATGGCGGCGACCTACACTGACGCATTTTGAACACGGGGAAAAAAGAGCCATAAAA
>CAJQZJ010034102.1:934251-957746 GCA_907164525.1 Lophiomys imhausi | reverse complement strand
GATACATCTGACTTGAAATGTTGATGATTTTGGATACCGGGTGGATGGCTGACCTTCCTGGATTCTATTTCTTTATTGTAAAGTGGAAATATTTCCAACATTTCACACAAAAAAAGAAAAAACTGTCAACAGTTTAACCACTAAGAATAGACCAAATTCTATATATATATATATATATTTATAGATTCTAAGTTAATGTAGATTCTAGATTCTGCCAATCTGGGTTGGTGAAGAGTCAAGAATAAACAGCTAGAAGATATGTGAACACCAGAGCCTGACGCATACTAGCACTATCATTTTAAGTTTATATCACATGTACTGTTTTATTTGTTGTCTTGGTTTTATTTACTTGCTTAAATATGTTTGTTTTCTCATCTTATAAAGTTGAACAATTTTTATAAAGTATTTCTAAAAGAAAATATTGTACAAATGGAAGCTATTTAACTCACCATTTAAACCTGATGTCAGAATTTTAATACAGAACAGTTCTCCGCAGCGTTTGGCAGGCTCATTCTTAGACTGGAGAGTACAAATTATGAAACTCTAATAGAAACCATCATAGATCTTCATTAGTCTGATTTTACTCTCATAGAGATTCTTGGACCAATTGTAACTGTTTTCAGATGCAAAGTCCTTGCTTCTAACTCTTTTTGCTGGAGGATTTGCGCTGCGTGTGACTCCAATGTAAACTGACAATAAAAGAGATGAATTAACATAACTGACTGTTTCAGTTATGAAGATTAAATAGCCTTTTATTGCAGATGTTTGCCAAGGAAAATGCTCCCCAGTGGAAGACTTTAAGCAGTTAAGATAAATTTGATGAGGGTTTTAATTGCTATTACGCAACTAGTAATAGAAAGCCTTTATCCTTTATTAAATGTCAAACAAGAGCCAATGGTTAGTTTAGAAGAGAAAAGCTTCTCCCTAGCACAGACCTGAGGCTTTCCCAACAGCATGTTAGAGACAGCAGCAGTTCCATCAGCCA
The DNA here is from genome assembly GCA_907164525.1 of Lophiomys imhausi. Classification (NCBI taxonomy): domain Eukaryota; kingdom Metazoa; phylum Chordata; class Mammalia; order Rodentia; family Muridae; genus Lophiomys; species Lophiomys imhausi. The sequence goes on along the minus strand of CAJQZJ010034102.1, from coordinate 956,761 downwards.
TCACAAATATTTATCAAGGACCCAGTATACACATGACAATATCATAAATATGCTGGGAATGCTGGAGATAAGCAGAATTCAGACCATGCTGTGGATGATCTAGTGATTTAAAACGAACAACTTGGTACCATAGAAACCAAAATAAATATAAACATATGTATGTGTGTTGATTTGTGTACATGTTTTTAAACATTCTACATAAAATTATTCAATGGGTAACATCAAGAATCAGAAGAAGAGATATATTAAAATTCAAGGTGCTCAAAGAACATCATTTTTCAAAAGGAGTTCCCATAAGATGTTTATTCATTGATTTTCTTTTGTTTTGTCCCATTCTTTTTAGTAACTCATATTAAAAATATTTAGGTATATTATAATGCAGAATACTTGGTTTTTAACTTTCCATTAATCTTATCTGAGGCATTTTCTTAACTTCTCTTGTTTTGAAAGTTTATATGTGAAATGAACATTTATTTATTTATTTATTCATTCATTCATTTATTCATTTATTTATTTATTATGTCTTTGGCTACCTCTAAGATTTATGGAGTTTATGAAGGAGTGAGTTAATATCATATGTACATATCATTATTCATTTTACAAACTTATTTTATGCAACTTTAAATCCATTCATTACATGAAGTGCATGCATACTAATAAAAGAATGAAATTTCCATGTGATGTCCTTTTAAAAATACAGCAGAAACTAACTCACTAAATTAAAGTCAGTGTTTTACAGATTCCCAATCTAGAGAATGATCTACTGTCATGCTTTTCTCTCCTGTTGGTGTCATTTTCCCCTAACTGCTCAATGCCCTGTGGTGTTAAATATAGTCACATTTTTTTAGATGTTCTCACATGAAGCCCTGGCTGGCCTGGGAAATTGTTTTTTGGTGTGTGTGTGTGTGTGTGTGTGTGTGTGTGTGTGTGTGTGTTTGTGTGTGTGTGTGTAAGAACTGACCATTGCTTTTTCTGGATATCCATCCTTTTTCCAATATATAGCTAGCAAAAATTCTTTCCTATTATGTGGTCTTTCTCTTCACCTGGCTATTTATTTTCAAGTGATGAAGCTTTTTAGTTTTATGACATCCTACTTATCAAATGTTTGTCTTAATTTTTGGACAAATGTAGTTCTATTCACAAAGTTCTGTCTTATGCCTATATTATGTAGGAAACTGCCTATGTTTCTTTTATTTATTTTTTTAAGCTGTTTCAGTGTTGCAGGTTTTATGTTTAGGTCTTTGACCAATTTGGACTTTGATTTGGTGCAAGGTGATAGGTCTGAGTCAAATTTAATTCTTCTGTATATGGATACCAGTTTTCCCAGCACCATGACTGTCCAAGAGACTAAAACACACAGCCTATTGCTATTGCCCATGATTGACCCACAGAGGTGGAAGGTAAGATCCTATTGCTAAAGACACCATGCACTTCAGAAAGAGGACCTAGAGACCCTTAAGCTAGAACTGACCTACATGCTTCCTCCCTTAGGACTAACTTTCATAGCACCCAAAGGCACCATTCAAATTTCCAAAGGAAGGAGATTCAGCTATGATGCTTACGAACTATGTCTATGGCCAGCATGGCATGATAACCCTGCAAGTGCTGTAGTTGGCACACATACTTTAGTGGTAACCATCAGCTCTCTAATTGGATTTCAAACCTGCTCAAAAAAAAAAAAAAAAAAAGGCTAGCATGCTGGATATTGGAAACCTAGCTAACTATAAAGTGCTAGGGAGGCAGAATCGTGGATCCCAGTCCCAATGGGTACATCTTCAAAGTACTCCCACATATAAGTCTCAGGGGACATTTCAGAAGAAGGAGTGGAAAGACTGTAAGAACTACAAGATTAGAGTATTTTCTATGAGATTGTTGTATCTCTTAGTAATATCAGAAACTACACATGCACCAACCTCACCCATGACTACCTAGTTGTTAGATGAATAACAATGCCAACAATGAATGTGTCAAAGTGTACTGAAAAAGTCCACAAAGCTTCAAAACTACATATAAGAATATAGGTAACTGAGAAAATCTTGGAGTGGAAGAGGTAGTATTCCCCAGGGAAGGGCATACAAATCTGTTATCCAGGGTCAAATGGTCATCCCTAGAAATCATACCTACAAGTAACATTATATAAATTGAATTAACTATGTTTAGAGTGTATATGTACATTAATATATGCATATAATAACAATGAATGAAGAGGGCTTGAATTTAGAGAAGAATGTGGAGAGGAATCTATCTATAGGTGTGTTTGGAGAGCTAAAAGGGAAGGGAGAAATGCTATAAATATATTATAACCCCTCAAATAAAAATGGGTAAAATGAAAAAAAGCAGATCTTTCATAAAATGTGCCTAAGTTGATGACTCATTCTGTGCCATTCTGCATCTTTGTGCTGTGTTATGATTGACATCCTGAAAAGCTTGGCTGAGATTAAAGGAAATTTCTGAATTTAGAGTAGAACCTTGCTCAACTACTTTTCATCTCTAAAACACTAGAAACTTATCTCTCTCTGGTACTCCCAAACTTAAATGGCATACTTAATACTTAAAATGTGATAATCGAAAAGTTGTTATATGAAAAATCAACATTCATATTCAATTACACTTTTTGTGATTCCAAAAAGTTTTTTTTTTTTTTACTTTCTCCAGATTAAAAGGAAATTATTGATTTCCTGATCTGGGATGGCCATTCTCCCAGCTGATTCACTGTTGTGGTGGCACCATATCATGGGCTAGCGTCCAAGAGTGAATAAAAAGAAGAAAGTGCCCTGAGGGCCAGTACCAGCACCAGCTCCAGCACCAACATTCATCTCTCTCCGCTACATGGCTGGATGCAATGTGGCCAGGTCTTTCACACTTCTGCCACAATGATTCACTTGTCAGGATGGACTGTACCCTCAAACTGTGTGCTAAGTCTTTCCTTCCTCATGTTGCTTTTTTTTTTCAAGTGTTTAGTCATAGCAATGCAAACAGTAAGCGACAGAACCAGCAAAGGTTTCCTCTAAACAGAAGAATATATTGAATTTTATATCCAGAATTAAGAGTAAAAGTAGATTCATTCAAGGGAGGGTTGGTGAAAGTGGAAATAAAGGTGAGTGATTACTACTTTTGAGGAGGAAGCTGTGATAAATTGTTGTCCATGGGTAACAGCTTTGAAAATAAATGGAGAAAAGTTTGTGCCCAGGTGGTTTCTAACTTAGTGTAAGGAGTAAAAATGTTACTGCATTTTTAATCCATTCTTTCCAGTCCCTAGTATCTAATGTGTACCTAAGTGCCATCGGCCCTCAGCTGTGTTCCTGCAGGCCAGATGCACTGCAAGAGCTACCCTAGAGAAAAGACAGCAGAGACAACAGGAGTGCACTGGGTAACCCAGAGCCTGCTGTCTGCTTCTAGGGAGTCAATCTTCTTACAAAATAGTTTCCTTTGCCTCCAAAGTATAGTAAACATAGGAAATCTTCACTGAAACATAAACTACAAATGAAGAAAAAATGATTAACATGTCTGCAGTGTGCTCAGTACTTTATAAAAGTAAGACAATTTGCTCATTACATTTCAGAAATCCTTGCATGTACTCATGTGTGGTATGCATGCATGTATGTATGCGTGCTTATATGGTTGATGATGTACATAGGTGTGGGTACACATACACACATAAGACTGAGGTCTGGAGTTGTGTTTTCTTTTGTCAGTTTGATTACATTTGGAACTAAAACCCAAAATTGGGGACATACCTCTGAGGGGATTTTTTTTTTTCTTAATTTGAAGTGGGAAGATTCACTTCTAATCTGAATCTTTGAGTTAGGAACACACACCTTTAATCTGGGCCACACCTTCTTCCGGAAGCCTATATAAGGACAGGGAAGAAGGACGCTTTTGCTCTTCAACTTCTTGACATTCATTCTTTCACTGGCATTAGAACCTACTTGTTTGAGATTCTAGCATATTCTAAAAGGTAGCTAAGACATCCAGCCTTGAGGACGGAGCAATTACTAGATCCTTGGACTTCCCATTCACAACCAACAATTGTTAGATCAACTAGACTTCAGCCTGTAAGTTTTCCTAATAAATCTCCTTTCTATATATACAATTGTGTTACTCTAGAGAATCCTGACTAATACTGGTGTCTTCTTACCATGCATGGTCTTTCCTGAATTTAGATCTCACTGATTTGGCTGGTCTAGCTAGCTAACACACTCCAGGAATTCCCTGTCTCTGTGTCCTACTTTCTGGGATTACATGTGGGTCACTACATCTACACAACTAAAATATGAATGCTAAAGATCTGAACTCTGATCCTCATGCCTGTTCAGGCAACATTTTATCCACTCTCTAGATCTTCATTGGAAACCCTCAAAAATTTGACAAGATGTCACTAACTCCTCATGTTATATGTAAGGGAATATTTGGATGTAGCCTTGCCACTAGTAATAATAAGATTTAAACCTAAATCTGCATTTATAATCCTAGACATTGAATTACAAATCTCTTTGCCAACTCTGAAATGTGTAAGTCATAGTCCAAGTTCAGAGACAAAAGACCAAAAAAGCTAGAGAAAACTTACATTCAGTTTCTTGTTCCATAGTTAAACTATGGTGCTATTAGTTAAAGCAATATGTCTGAAAACTGTGTACAATGAGTTTTGTTCTTTACAGAAAAAGTGTTGAAAATGTAGAAAATAGTTTAAAGGTATTTTTCCCCTCCAAACTGACTTAATTTCTGCATTTCTCTATTAAGTATGCTTTGCTTGATGGGTTGATAGCTAGCTGCATTATGTGTGTTTGTCTCTCTACTGCTCTTCAGAGCCACAACAGCACTTCAGATAATGGCCGCTGCTTAATCGCTATTGCACAGATGTTGTCTGGTCAGATGCCATGGATCTCTCAGATTCCTAAACAGACCTCCACAGCAGCACATATGTCATTCATGTGGGAAGAAGCAGGATTTCTGAAGTTCATATCCTTTTCTAAAACATATTTCTTTAATGGACCTAAAGTACTGCCGACCTAGGAAAAGATGTGAAGGGACTAAATGCAGTAGAGTTCACAATTTCTCATATGACAGACTGGCTAAATAAACTACCCTGGGTCAACAAAAAAGAACTTCCAGGACACCATAAAATATGATGAGACAGACCAGTACTTCTTTATTTTAATATTAACACAACACAACTGGTAAATGGAAAATATGAATAATATATACTTACTGTGACACAATTTTTATTATACCATTCTCATGTGTATATTTATGTACATATTTGAAACTAAATTAATATTTGTACCAGGCCAACAGTGATGAAAATGCTAAGAATTTTTACAGCTGAGTAATAGGATTAATTACAAAAAAATATACTTGTGTCTTTATACTTTTACTATCATGATTTTGTTGTGACAATAACTTTTTTCTCACATAAGTTTATTTACTTATACATTGGCTCAGTGAAAGGGCTGACAATTTCTGTGGGAAAGCCTTCTCATATGCAACTTGGTTAGCTCTCCTGAAAAAACAGTTTTCTAGTAGGAATCATATAGCAACAATCCTAGTGAATAAAGCAGACTAACTTGAAGAAATTTTTAAAAAAAGGAAAAAGAAAAAAAAACAAAAAGAAATAAAATATTGCTTAAGCTAATTTTTTTTAAGTTTTAGTGTTATATAAGTATGAAAAAACAATGCAAATTTGGGATATGGATTTTTTATTAACTTTTGTAAACAGTTCTACATTAGCATAGTGCATACTGCAGGTGACTTTAGTAAATACAATTAGCATTTATAGTAATGATTGCAAATGATGTGTAAGAGCCTTTTATTAAAAGACACTGTCAGAAATATTCAAATAATATTATGTACTTGCTTTGGAAATTGTACAGTTTCACACAATTGGAAACATTAATTAGTGTAGCACAACTATTAATTAATAAATTAATATAGACATTAATTTAGTAATTTCTATATCCTCTAATAGCAAATTTATTAGTAAATTTAAGAAATGTGTAGTTTAATAAATTTATTTATTTATTTTAGTTTTTTTCTTTATTTTTTTTAAATACTTTATTTTTTTTTCTTCAAGTTACATCTCAGTAACAAACCCCTCTCTATTCCCCCTTCCTATCCTGCCCTTCCACCCTCTTCCCCCCAGAAGTTTCCCCTTTCAGTCCAACAGATGGTTCTTTCTCTTATAACAGTAAGTATTATACAAAACAATAGATATAAATAGGCCACATTTATGAGAGTTAAATGGCCCAGTATACCTTCCCAATGTCCAGTTTATACATATTTTGCCCCTGACTTTAACATTCTACTATCTAACCAACTCCATGAGTTTAAAGGTCTATATGTGACTCAACATTCATACTAACTTGCAACACACTTTTAAGAGTATCTTCTTAGATCTATAACACCCTCTTGATTCCTAAACAATTCAAAATTTAACTATGAGACTCTAGCTGTCTATTCTTCAACCACCTCAGAGACCTGAGAGGGATAAATATATTTGCTTATATAGGAAGTGCAGGGCCTGCAGCTTCCAAAACTAAGAAAGAACATACCAATGACTGCCTGGACAGTTCCCATTTTCTCTCCATACATTCCAGCATCAGTCTTCAGCCTTTGGGTCCTGTTTCTCTGACAGACATTTGTTGTAGAGCAGGGATTATGAAGGACTTACCTACCCTACCCTGTCTTGGCAGAGTTAGGCTGTCGACTTCCCTGCTACCAAGTTTATTTCTTCAAGTTACATCTCAATCGCAATCCCCTCCCTACTCCCCCATCCAGTCCCACCCTCCCACCCTCAACCCCCCATCCTCTTCCCTTTTTTTTTAAGTTTAAGGTATATCTTATTTCCCCCTACAGCTCCCCCTTTCAGTCCAACAAATGGCTCTTTCTCTTATAATAATAGATACAATACAAAACTACAGAGGTAATTAGGCCACAGTTTTGGGGGTTATATGGCTTAGCGTACATTCCCAATGTCCAGTCCATATGTATTTGGCACCTGACATATTTATGTATATGTTTTTTATTTATTGATAAATTAATAAAGATATTATGTTAAGATTGAGGGCAGGAAAACAAAGATAAATAAGACAATAACTTTATGATCAAAATATATTTATCTTAAAAAATATGCTAAAACCATATATTCAACTTTGCATGAATATTATATGCATTTCACTAAATTCAAACTATTGTAATCTTTCCTATCTTTCTTATATATGGTCAGAGTAAAATTAAATTTCATAAACAGATTGGAATGATTCATAAATCCCTAGAGAAGCCTCTGAACATCTAGATCCTGTGAAAGACTGTCATTATAGAACATTGGTATTTTTAAATATTCTCTCTAAAGGCTAAGGTCACAGTCAATATATTTATTCAACATCTAAAACAAGATAATTGTGGCCTATTTATTTCTGCTGTTTTGTATTGTATTTATAGTTATAAGAAAAAGAACCATTTTTTGGACTGAAAGGGAGAGCTGTTGGGGAAAAAAGAAATACCTTAAACTGAAAAAAAAAAAGAAGGGAAGAGGATGGGGGGTTGAGGGGGAGGAGGGTGGAAGGGTGGGACTGGAGGGGGGAGTAGGGAGGGGATTGTGATTGAGATGTAACTTGAAGAAATAAAAAATAAATTATTAATAAAAAAGAGATATCATTTTCTATTCTGGAGTTGAAGAAGGGATCTAGAGAAGTAGCAGTAATAAGTCTGCAATTGTTTTCTAATATTTCTTTCATGTTTTACCATTTAAGGTCTTTACAGCATAGGGTAACTCAGGCCAATGTGTGATCATTTTCCAAATGAAGACAAAAAAACTGAGATGAAGTGACCCATGAATGTCTCTATGGAACCTTTTTTGTCCAGACTAACAAACTTGTTTCTAGCTGCTCAATACAGCATTCTTGGTAACTCATGTTGCATCAAAGAAACTGACAATATTTTAAATTTTTATCTTTTCTATGTAACTAAGATTGTCTAATAAACAAAGCCTTTCCATTTAAAGCTTATTGCATCCAAACTGAGACCAATGACCTAAAATGGGACTAGCAGATCAACTAAGCTATCCAGGTTACATTTAAACTATATACATTAGTTTATAAAGAAATCTAAATAGGCAGCTGAAAACAGGTTGACCAAGAGAACAGAAAGCCAGAATGTCCAGATACTTGATCTGAGCAATAACCAAGAATCCAGTGATAGCTTGGATCCTATGCCTATCATATTGATTCGTTCACTGATGATGGTCTACTCCAGAAATTAGTAGTGAGTGATCCAAAACATAACACTTCCCTGCTTAACAGTCATTTGGAAATAGCAAATGGTCAAGTTCAGCTGAGTAAGACATGAGGGGAAATCCTAGGAATCATCCTAACAAATGTATGTTTCAACTCAAATGAAGAAACAGGAAACAATCCTTCTCTTATCAATGACTCCATGAAACCTAGAATTGTTAAATCTATCTTATAAGCAAGTAGTTATAAGGTCATAATAGCAATTGTTGTGTGAACATATGGAGGTGATGATTGAATCAGTAGCCTTCAATTTTGAGTTCCTGACTTTCTATTACATGAGATATTTTTTTCATTTTCTGATATTTGTTGACAAAACCTTTTTGAAACTGATACAGTTGACCAGAAAATAAAGTTAGAGCTTCAGGAGATGAAATCCAAAGATGCTGATGATAAAAAATCCCTTCTTAAGTGTCCCCAGAAATGACCCTACCTGGGAATATATTGCAACAAAATGCATAGAGAAGATCAGAACTTCTCAAACATTAATGTAGACCCTTGTGCGAATCTTGTTAAAGTTTGCATTCTTATCCAATAACTAACTCTCAAGTGATGCTGACATTGCTGTCTCAAAGGACCCTTTGAGGAACAACAGCTAGATTATAGACAACAAAGATTGAATGGTGAATCTGTGAGTATTGATTGATGCTCCAACAATCTTATCACATGTAGGTAATATTTCATAAATTTTAAATTACTATTTGAAACCCATTTTACATAAAGTTTGTACAATTAAAAATTAAAGGCCATGAAAGTTAGTGGTGGTGATATTGACGGGGTTGCTGATAAAAGAGGGTTATTGCCTGTCAATATAGGTAATATTGCTGGTAATATGGTTAAGGTTACAGACCTTAGAATTAAGTTTATATGTTTGAATTATGGATATAAACCATTTGCTAATTTTATGACCATGATAAATTATTTAACATCCTTCCACATTAATTTCCTCACCTGCCATATGTATGTGCTAGTGGAACCCTGGACATGGAAAGAGAATATACACACTTATACATGTTTGCCCAATAGTAAATGTTCTAGTAACAACAGTGATGGAATGGTAGTAATAATGTTTTTTATTGTCATATAAAGTTTTCCTTTTATTATATTTCTTCCTTTTTTATATATTTCTTCTTTTATAGCTAGTCTCCCTTACACACTAAAACTGTTCTTGAAGTTTCCTGCTACTTACCCTGAAATGAAACTTAAATTTTTCCCTTTAATTCTCTATCTATGCGTTGATCCACAAATGCTGGTTAATTGCTGATGGCCATATACGAAGAAAATGTGCACAATATACAAATACTTTCTTCAAGTTTACTGTCGTGTTGCAATCCAAATTGGGACCTTAGAGAGAATTAAATCCATTCAAACCTCTGAATGACAATTTTACAGAGAGCAGGGAAAACTTTTCTCCTTGAATGTTTTTCCCATCCTTATTTTCCTATCCACATCATTTCCTCATATTATTTGTACTTTACTGAGTTCCCTCCCTTGTTTGTGCTCATCTTCCTAAAAGCTACAAACAATATAATAGTGAACTTATTTTTAATGGGTTCACTGTGCATTTATCTTTAGTAGGTTTGGCTGAATTCACTATTTGCCTTGCCTATTTCTATCTGACATATATGTGTGTGTGATACACATGTGTATGATGTATATGTGCATGATGTGTATGTGTTGTGTACATGTGTGTATGTGATACACATGTGTGTGATGTGTGTTTTGTGATGCATGTGTGTGATGTGTAGATGTGTGAGTGGGAGAGTGCATATGACGTAGCACACACATGGGGCCAGAAGAAAACTCTTAGGAGGTGATTCTCTTTCTACTGTGGGATCTGGGAATGAAAGTCATGTCTTCAGGCCTACACCAGTGCCTTTTTGTTGCGAGCTGTCTCATAACTCTTAGGTTTGAGTAGTACATCTTCCTTTGCTCACCAGTCAACTGAAATTCCCCTTGTGAAAATTAGCTATTGAATATATTCATATTTTATAATTTATTCCTTTATGATATAAATATACATAGAAAAAAGTAAAACAACAAAATTACCCATTATTTCCCATTATGCAGAAATAATTGAGGCTGATATTATTTGACATATTCTTCCAGCCTTTTGTACATGACAAACATGCTCATGCAGATTCACATAACATATATTTATGCATGATTAGTAGTTTATTTAAAACACATATGAATATTCAGCTAGATTTTTTATTAAAAGTTTTTATGCAATATTTTTATCCTTTTCCCTTCCTTCAATTACTCTCAAATAGTACTCACCTTCCTACTGACAAATTTAATGTTCATTTGATCTATCTATCTATCCATGCATCTATCTATGTATATATCTATCATCCATCTATCAATCTGTTTATCTATCTATCATCTATTTATAATCTATCATCTCTAATAAAACAAACACCCAAAAATAACAGTGTATTAAGGCAAAAATGCTGAAAAAGAAAATGCACATATACATACATACAGAATGAGAGAGAGAGAGAGAGTATAGCTGTCTTAGCAACAGCTCCTGGGCAAGAGGAATGGGGTTGATATACCCAGTGGCACTCCACTGTAGAAAACTAAATATCCCTTTCCCATTAGATATCAGTTGAAAATATCTTAGTCAGGAGTAGGCCTTTGTGTCTACTTCTCATTTTTACTGATGGGATTTTGTTTTGTTTGAACTCATGTGAGTCTTGTACATTTTGCCACGGTCTCTGTGTTTATATGTGTTTTGGTCCTGATTTGTATAGGAAACAGTGTTTCCTTGTAGTCGTCTTCCATATCTGGATCTTATATTGTTTCTCTCTACAACATAGGTCCCTGAGGGATTTAGAGAGGGATTTACTGAAGGCCATCCTATTTAGAGCTATGTGTTCTAAAATCTCTCACTCTCAGTACATTCTTCATCCATGGGTCTCTGTGCTAATTTCTATCTACTAAAAGAAGAAGTTCATCTGATGACAGTTGAGTGAGACACTGATCTATGGATATAGATATAGGCAATTACCAGAAAAATGGTAGTAGTTTTCCCCCTAAGTCTATGAGCCATCTCAAGTTTAATGTCATGTTAGCAGTGTCAGGTAGGGGTTGTACATCTGGAAATGAGCCTTAAAAACATTTTTAAGAGTTTGATTACCATCATAACACTCATGTCACCATTGTTTTGCTATACCTTGCAGGCAGAGTTCTGTTGTAGGTCATTTTGTTTGTACTGAGCGATATCAATGACTGCATTATTCCTCCAGTATTATACAGAGGACCTTTCTCTACCGTCACGCTAGTCAGTAGAAGCAAAGCTTCTAACTTGGCACCAGTCAACTTCTTGTGTTCAGTGACATAAGTAAATGTTTTCTTCAGCAATAGGGCCTTACTGTCAGGTTGTGGAGAGCAGCAAATAGCCATGGGGATATGATAAGCATTGAATTTTTTTATAGGAGGGAAAAATTCTTAGTTTTAGAAGCTGCTATAGTAACTTCTTGGAGTAGAAGTTCAGCTCCTGAAGGATGTGGTCTGTTTTGTGAAAAAAAAAAAAAAAAAGTAGGAACGACTTAGAACTTCTTTGAAACACAGATTTGTTGCATAAAGACACAAGGAAAGGGGCATAGTAATGAAAGTAGAGTGAGAATATAATCTACAATTAGCAGAAAACAAAGCAGTATGGTGGTGTTCTTTCTCAACATGTGAATTTTTGAAATCCTTACAGCAATTTCTATCTGTGAGAAATAGAACAGTCCCATGATTGGAAATTTCATTATAAGAATCCATGAACTGCATGAGAAGGCAAACTCCACAAAAATGTGTATTTCAGCTTGAGGGATATCTCCACATTCATAGACATCCATTGGAGGCTGAAAACCAAGAATGCTTATATCTTCAAAAACAAAGGAAACAAGCTACCATGACATGGGACAGTTAAACTATACATATGAGGGTAATGTGTTGTTTATTATTCATTATATTGGAAAAATATATGGAGTTTCAACCTGATTTGTATTTTGAAAGCTGAGTGTTCTTTAAAAAAATAATTTATTACTATACATATGTAGTATGTCTTTGGTGAGGTAGGTACTTATGACAACGTACACGTCAAGGCCAGGGGAAAGTTTTATGAAATTAGTCCTCTAGTTGCACCATGGGTTCTGGAGACTAAGAACATGTCATGAGGTTTGTGGAACAAGAAAGATGCTTTACTTCCTAAATCATCTTACTGACCCTAAATCCAGTTTTTCAAGTTTATTGGGTAGAACAACTACCAGTTCTAAAATTGTAGTATTAATGTGTGAGTGCAGTTTTATATAAGCAGTTGTAATGAACTGAAAACCCTGATTATTTATGCCAGCAATAAGCTTCAGTCTTGGGTTTGAGAACATCAATGCATTAACCTCGAACCCTGTTATGATGATCTTACCCTTATACTTCAATCCTTTTCACCCTATTTTACCAGCTTTATCTCCTTCCAGGCATACTTTACTCTTTCACTTTTTCTAAGTAAAGAGAGCATACAACAATATGCACTATAATTCTTCTGTTAGGAAGAATCTAATTCTAATATCAATTCAGCTATTACCTGCTTAAGGAAGATTTTCATCAGTTCTTCATGGCACAATGAATTCTATTTCCTGCACTTTCCTATCTGTTGATCTACATCTCTATTACAGAAGTTGTTGCATTACATTAGATTATTTGTTGATATGCATTGTTGTTTTCTATATAGAGAGGGGATATGGTCCAACATTAAGAAGTATGAATGTCATAAGAATGTGCTTATAATCCTGTAGAGTCTGTCACATCATAGCTACAGTGATCATTTTAGTGTGCTGTTTCATGTAGCAGTAGCAGTCAGCTGCAACTATCACACGTGCATAAAAGTGTTCATGAAATTTTTGCTTTGATTTAGTTTCTTCTTAGATTTACATATCCAAGTTTCTAGAAGGTCAATTATATCACATCTTCTCTCATGAGATTTCCAACATGATATATCTTAAACCCTTACATGAGTGAAAGCAGCTGGGTATTTCGTAAAAATGCAGGTTCTGATGTATAAGGTATAGGTTAAGTTCTAGATTCTGTATTTTAACAAGCTCTCAGGAGATAGCAACACTAATAACCTGTAACCTTAGAAAACATATCCTCACTTGTCATGCATTGAATGAGTGCTAATATGTAAAGTTCCTACAGAAAAGTTCATACTGAAGATGAAGTTTGGATTCTAAAACCAACCTACACTTCTGTACTCTTAAAGTACAATAGGAAATATGATAGAAAAAGGAGTTTCTATTTATAATGTTCATAAGACTTCGGTCATTTTCCTCGTGTGCATACACAAGCCATTGTATACAAAATGAGAAATGAATTCTTAAAGCAGGAAAACAAATAGATTTTAATGAATATCTTATTAATTCTTTAGAATTTCATACTTGCATGCACTATATTTTGATCATGTTCACACAGTTTCTTTTCCTAACTCATCCTACATCTACTTCATGCTCCTATTTTTCTCAAAATTTAACACCTTCTTTTTTTAAGTAACTCCCTAAATCTAGTTTCTGCTCCTCATAGACACATGGGTGTGGAGCTTCCATTAAAGAATATCCAAGCTACCAGTGGTTATACCCTTAAAGAAAACTGATGCTTCTTTCCTTAGAAGCTATCAACTCCTAAACTATGGATGGGATCTTTTGAGCCCTCCTCCCTTTTTGTTTATTTATTGCTTCAAGTTACATCTCCATCACAGTGCCCTCATTCCACCTCTCCCAGTCCCACCCTCCAACCCTCTCCTCCCTCTCCCACCATTCCCACTCCTCAGATCCCACAATGGCATGTTGCCTGGCTTGATCTTATTCAGTCTTATGCAGGCAGTCACAGCTGCTGTGTTCACATCCACAATTGCCCTATAACATCTAAAAGACATTGTTTTGCTCTAGTCCTACCTAATCTTTTTTTTTAATTTATCATATTTTTAAATTATTATAATGTTTATTTATTACATCAAGTTACATCTCCATCACAGTGTCCTCTTTCCATATCTCCAGGTTCCACTCTCCCACCCTCTCCTCCTTCTCCCACCCATCCCACTCCACTGATATGGAGTGTCCTTACATATAAACCTCTCTCAGTTCAACTATCATATGAGGGCTAAGAGCTTCCTCTTGCACTGGGGGCCTACATGGTAGCACTCCTAGGGCAAATTGCCCCATTGATAGGTAACAAAGTCTATGTTCCTGATCTTTTTGGTGTGTTGGTTGTAGGATAGTTATCCTGTACTATATGGCTAAAGTACAATTATAAGTGAGTAGATGCCATGTGCATCTTTCTGAGTCTGGGTTAGCTCAGAAACAAACCAGTGGATCAATAGAATCGAAGTGAAGACCTAGAAATGAACCCACATACCTATGGTCACTTAATTTTTGACAAAGGAGCCAAGACTGAACAATGGAAAAAGGACACCATCTTCAACAAATGGTGCTGGTCTTACTGGATTTTGACATATAAAAGAATGAAATTAGACCCATACTTATCACCTGGCACAAAACTTAAATCCAAGTGTATCAAAGACCTTAATATAAAGTCCAACACTCTTAATCTAATAGAAGAGAAAGTGGGGAAAAGCCTCGAACTCATTGGCACAGGTGACAACTTCCTGAACAGAACACCAATAGCTCAGTCTCTAAGACAACAATCAATGAAACTGAAAAGCTTCTGTAAGGCAAAAGACACTGTCATACGAACAAAACAGCAACCTACAGATTGGGAAAAGATCTTTACCAACCCCACCTTCAACAGAAGGCTAATATCCAAAATTTATAAAGAACTCAAGAAATTAAACACCAAGAAACCAAATAATCTAGTCCTACCTAATCTTTAGCTAGTATAAATCTTTGTGTGCCCTCCTCAGTATTAGTCTGTGAGCTTTAGAGAGAGTGTGTGTGGTATAAATGACCTAGTAATGTAATGGCTAAGCACTCCTAAGACACTCAATCTACTTTTGCAGGTATGAGATCTTTATCCACCACAAAGAAACTTCTTTGATGAGGATTGAGAGTTACAGTAATCTATGATTATAACAATGCTTATTTAAATGACAGTTTTACATTATGTCCACTTAGCAAACTAACAGCAGAAACACCATGTCTAGAACCTATGACCTCCTGATTCACGTGTTCTTCATCATATTTATTACACTAGGCATGTATTTTTCCTGTAATGTAGAACTTAAATCCAATCAGAAAAAAGATGTTTACCCACATAACAATTCATTACACTATTGTATCTATGTGCTTAGCTTTCAGGCCAGTCATTACTGTAATTTGAAAGGGTCACAGGTAGAAGAGACTGTTGACAAGTTTTTTCCTCCAACATTCTACTTAGCAGTTTTCCAGTGCTGCAAAATCTAACCGGCAGAGAGTACAGGTCAATATAGTATTGGATTCATTTCTCCATGCCCTGGGACCAAAGTGTGGGATATCTTCAGCAATACAGTCTTATCAACAAGTTCTGGTAAGCAACAAATAAATATATTTAAATATTAGAATTAAAATAGTAACACTCAGAGAGGCATGTGGGAACCAAATCTGCAGAGGAAAAGCACCTTTACATTTTTATCTCATGCAATTCTTGGGCATAAGATTTCTTAGTGGAGCAGCAGGCAGGAATCACACTGGACAAATTATTATATTTCTCTCCCCTTTTGTTATTGACTGAGTAGTTATAGTTAATTATGTCCAAGTTATGTAACACAAATAGTATAATTCCAGGCAAGTTTTTCATAATGCTAAATATATGTTTGTTTGTTATTCTAGCTCTCTGTAGATTGAAATCAAAGGTTCTGTTTTTCTTACACAGACATCCTATAATTCAACAGCTCCAAAGTCATAAAGTTAATTTTGGAATGCTCATTGTATTATATTGAATAACATAGTCAATATAACAATATTGACTATGTGACTATATATATTATATATATATATATATATCACACATGTAGAAGGAACAAGGTCTGCCATTGAGCAGAAACAAGGCCTGTTGTTAAATAGGACATGCATGGATGGGCTTCCACCTGCAGCTGACCTGAGAGACCTGTTTGGGCATGCCCAAACATGCCTGGCCTGCTTAGAGATTGATGACACCACACTGGGTAATGAGACATGAACCAATGAGGAAGAGCAGCATCCATTCAGGAGCCAAGAGGACTCTGGGTGGAGGCTATAAAGGAAATTCCCTTTTTTTTAATATTTGGGTCTGCTTTTTCCACTTTCTGGACTCCAGGAACCTGGATCATTGATTCTACATTCTGAGCCACCTCATCTCTGCCGCCAAGAGTCCTGGGCATGGGCCCCGGCATATCACACACACACACACATATATCACTTTCAGACCACAACAATGAATCAATACATATTATGGTCTACCTGAATATTTTCATAATGCTTTATAATTCTCTCTGGACTATTACCTAATAAGATTGCTTTTCTATCTTTATAATATCTAGCTCATTAGGAAGATTAGTTGATCATGAATATTATACTGGTATAAAATATTCATTTTCCTCTTACAAAAAACATTGAAATGGAAAAACTTTGTGTCATTCTGGGAGAGCTCAGTGATATTTCAGTTTATGTGATGAAAGACTGTAATAATTTTATGACCTAGTTCCCTGTATATTCCTTGCTTTATGAATTGTGTGTATTTCTCTATACAAATAAATGCAAGTTTTTTACAAGAAGACAATTGTAAAATAAGGTAAAATATTTGGTTTGTCTCCCTTACCTCCCAATCTCAGAATCAAAGTGGTCTAACAGCTTGCTTCAGGTCTTTGAGGAGGCTAATCCTGCCTCCTGCCTAAGTGTGCTCTGGGCAATGATTAAATTTTAAGATATGAAAACATGCTGGAACTATAATAAACAACCCAGTAACGTGCCTTCCAAGGTGGACATATTCTTGGTAGGCAGCCCTAATTGTTGCAATTGCTTTTAGGTGTTCTAATGCACTCATCTGAATTATGCACCACACTGATTCTGAATGACACAACCATTTCTGACTCCATTAATATGGAAGATTTCAGCCAAATGCGCTTAAACGATAGCTTCTCTTTATTTGTAATTTCAGACTCTATTGATTTCCTTCTGTTCCCTTCATTATGATTTCAATTGATTACCTTGGCAACTGCAATAACAATGATTGCACTTGACACTGTCTGAGACTCTTGAGATGGTATTTGAATAGGAATGGTATAATTTGGGAGAAAGTGCCTGCAAGAACCTGTCATTAACAGTACACTTACACTTTACTTTATTGACTTTCCTCTCTTTTGAGTAGGCCCTTGTCATAAAGTTGACTGTGAACACAGCTACAGTAGTAGTTCGGATTTCTGCACTTCTTCAGAAGGGTAAAAGATTCTTATTTAAGACAAAAAATTATCTTGTATATACCCACAAATATACATACATGAGATTCCTCTTGTATCTCTCTATATATGCGTATATCTCTCTTTCACTCTCTCTTTCTCTTTGTGAGGAAATGTGTATGTGTTAGTTTTTATCAACTAACACAAGCTAGTGTCCTCTAAGAAGAGGAAATTTCAATTGAGAAAAGGCCTCTATAAGATTATTCTGTAGGCAAGACTGGTGGGAATTTTCTTCACTAATATTGATGTGATACCACCCACCTCCTTGACTGATTTGGGGTTATATACGAAAGCAGGCTGAAGTAGCCAAGGAGAGGAAGGCATTAAGCACCATTAGTCCATCCTCTGTTGACTCTGTTTCAGTTCCTGCCCTGACTTCTCCCCATGATGAGCTACAAGGGGGCATGTGGGTCTCTTTTTTCTATTGTTATTTAATTTTGAGACAAGAGGCAGTGTTTGCCATTTTAAAGGGCTTCATGAAAATTAAGGAATACTGAGCCTCAGTTTTTTTCTGAGAAGCCTTTGTTCTTCAGGGATAAAAACTCAACCAATTGCCACCAAAATTCTTGGCTTATTTATATGAGATTTTTGGGCCAGCCTCAATGTCTTATCTATCTTGAGATAGGACTTTGTACAGACGGTTCCTGGGTTCCCCTAAGCCATAGACTCTTTGAGTATCTACACTTCCCTTTATATCTCTCAACTTTAGTTTACTTGCCTATAAAGTCAGAAGATATACTTGCCTATAAAGCCAGATTCAGTTGTGCCAGGCACTTTCTAACTCTAAATTTTTATACAATGTTTGGCAAAGTGAGTTGGTGAGCCAGGTTATTATGCATAAATGCAAGAAATGTAAACATAAAAAATGCTTGACATAAATTACTCTTTTTGCAAAATTTGCAAGTTTGAAAACAAACAAATAAGTACCCAAGAGGGTTCTTGAATTTGATCTATTTTCTTTTTCCCTTCTGTGTTGTTTATCCTTGTCTATTGCCTGCATAGCTTCAATTCTTTTGTTGCTCTGTAAGCTAACGAAGTTGATCAAAACTTTGCTGATTGTTCAAAGGACAAAGATTGCAGGTCCACCCTGAACATAATCACTTTTTGATGTGAGTCACCTTCATTTTGCTCTAGTGTGGTGTGAGAATGGCATGAAGATTGATTGAAGTACCCAAGGTACTGCTAACTCTATATCAGGGAATGGCAAAACAGCCCTTTTTAAGAGTCTCTTAATTATTGAATCACTGATAGAGCTGAGTTTGAAAGATGTGGTATTGGGAGATATTTTGAATGTAAGCTGGCAGAAGGGGTATATGTTGGTTATGTAGTCTGGCTTCTACTATGAAATGGGAGACAAGAAATAACTGACCCAGACAAAGATCATTCTCCAAACAAAATCTAAAGAAGATCAACAGGTAGACTCAAAAGGAAGACTGATTAAATCAGTCTCATGGTCCAATTTCCTCTTCTGAGAATCCTGCCTTTCATAGTACTGTAGATTAGTATTATTTTCTTTTTACATGGCCCCCATCCATCATCACTGCTAGAAATAATACCAGAATCTTTTAAATGAAACATCTTCATATTCACCACCATTAGGAACACCAATCATTCATAAGCCTCAAACTTGAACTTGCTTGTCATGATTTAGTTCCTCAATCCAGCTGCCACAGAAAAGTCTGGAATAAACAGTAAAAAGACCCCTCCACTCTTGAGGATACTGAGAAGCCAAGTCAGGTGTGATTGTAACTCAACAATGCAAGGGTGAAAGAAAGCCCTTCTTTCTTTGTCAAGTTTACACATTCCATTTTCAATTAAAGCATTCCCAACAGATCGTGAACTCTGTATTTTAAGAGAGAATTGGTGTTGATCATTTTAAGATGAAACACTAATATGGGTCTAGAAGAAAAGAAGAGATTTGGGGCCTGTTCTTCATGACATTGCGTTTGATAGTTGCTTAAAGATCAATTCAAATTCAAGGCTGGAAACAGAAATAATTAGGTGTTGTCAATACTGAACTGATAGTGTTATTGGTCTTACAAAGGCTTTAATATATATTACTTTTGCTTCTTATAAAAATGCCCAAAATATAGATAACATTTTCTTACTTCAGTGGGCAAACACATTCACTGAAACAGGTAAGGTTTATCAAAATAATAAGAGGTTGGAATTAGGCATCAATAGAACATAAGTGATCACATCAGACAATTTTGACAACAAAGCATAAAGCCTCCAGAAACCATATCTCTGTATTTAGAAAACTATATGTTAAGAGATCATGTCATGGTAGCCTAGGATGTGAAACTAAAAAAAAAAAAAAATTTTTTTGAGAGGGGTTCAAGCATCAAATTATAAACCCTATAGCTCGCTGATTGTTAGAAGCACGAGCATTTTTGGAATCCCTTCTGAGACCCTGCAATAAACCCTGAGATCCTTCTCCCTCTGCCAGTTCCTACTGCTGACACTGCATTCCCCCCAATGAATAGCAGGTCTAAGAGATCCACATGGAGCTTGGAATGAGCACATTTTCCTTGTGTTGGTGCTTAGTAATGGTTGCTTGCTTCTTCATTCCACAGCCAGGGATTGTGTCCTTTCATGAGGGCATTTGAAGGAGATGCTTTTTGTTTAGTGATTTTCTGCACCAGCAGTTTCCTCATTTAGAGACTGAAATGGATATACTTCACCTTGGGAAGTGATGTTCTAGAATCTGCTCCTTTTCTGTGAGCAGCCAGGTGGCAGGGACACTGCAGACATTGGGTATGGAGCAAAAGAGGACACAGATCTGCAGAAAGGAAAAGGTCTGAGAGAAGAGTATCAGGTGCAGGAGCTCATTTTGTTCATTTCCCTCCTACCCACCCCCACAAAAAGAAAAAGGAAATAACAAAGTTTACTTGCCAAGAAAGGATTTAAAAACCCTACAGAACGTGTACAGCCAGCAGTGTGGCTTCTATATGTTCCTGTGGGAATCAAATGCTTATTAAAGTGTTAAGGTTATGAAACTGTGATAGAATAGCTTAATGTAACAACCTTCCTGGAGTTATTAATAAATGACTTTAACTAGAAGGGAAGCAGTCACATACGGAAAGACACACACACACACACACACACACACACACACACACACACATACACTATGCATTGGGCGATTGTTATTAGGTACCCTGGCATACATGCAATAAAATGCTCCCTTTCAAGCACATTATGTGTTAAAAGACTATTTAATGTGGTCATAAATGTATAGCAAAGGATCAGATTGTTCTGAATTCAAAGCTTTTCTTTGCCCCTGAAAGAACACATGAGTTCATATGATATATTGGAAGTTTAAGGGTCATAGTTCATCTTCTGTAAAATTTACGCAAAAGACTTGGTAATGGTATCTATGAGTACCACCATTATTAATACACTCTGAGAAGTATTTGTATGATTATTAGCATTGATTTTTGTTGCTTGATCTGATATTGACTTATTTCACTGGTCACCTTTATATACACATTATTAAAAGGCTACCTCTTTGCTTTTAGATATCCTGTCATGAGTAGTAAAGAGTTGAGAGGTGTTCATTTTCACTGGGAATGTTAGTGGACACAATTGATGGCAGCTGGAGCTAAGAGCTCTCTGGCTATGAGGTACTTATCAGGGTTGTCTGGTAAAGGCCCACCAAAGAATTACAGTCTAGAATCCAAGGAATAATGAACAAAGTTTTAATTGCAGCATGGGATGGCATGGTTAGACATGCCAAGGCTTTTGGAATGTTGTTTCTTTGCTTGACTTTTGTTTAGATGTCTTTGATTTTCCTATATAGGGAGGTAGAAAGGATATTTTTCTGGTTTGGCATTGCTAAAACATGAGAGATTTTTGAAGATTTGGGGCAGATTTCAAATTGTCACTACAGTTTAAAGTTGCTCTCTGGGTTACAGAGTTACCAATATCTGGGATTTAAGTGAACTATTTGAGCAGGGTGGTACTGGCACACACCCTTAATCCTTTAATCCCATCACATTAGAGGAAGAAACAGGCAGATCTCTGGATTCTAGAACAGCCTGGTTTAAACAATAAAGGCAGGGCGGGAACCCTGCTGATAAGATAAGGCTGCTTAATAAAGACAGTCTAGAATTCAAAAATTACACATTTTTCCTTGATGTTAAGTATAATAATATCCTTACTGATCTAATGGATAAATACACATAATCTTAAATGTACATAAAGAGAAAAGGGTCACAAGCCAGACTCCTTAGTTGTGGGGTTCCCACTGGAGAACTGGTTTCAATAGGCATTTTGCCCCTAAAAGAGATATGTTAATAGCTGGGTGTGGTGGTACACACCTTTAATCCTTTAATCCCAGCACTTGGGAGGCAGAGGCAGGCTGATCCCTGACCTTCAACAAGGTCAGCCTGGTCTACAAAGTGAGTTCAGGCCAAGGCTTGTTAAAATCCATCCTGGGTCTCTGTGTGTTCATTTATAATGGATGATTAAGGATTAGCCACCAAACCAATTAAATATAATATAAATATTGGTAAACAATTTAAATATTTATTCATAAAAATGGCACCCAATGCAACATAATTCAATTAATTTTTTACAGGGTAATTTATATTATTTCTCCAAACTGTACAAATTTTAGGATATGTTTATAGATGGGACTATTGAGACACATAGACTAGAAATGGTCTATCCAACATCTTAAAACACAGATATGCCCCCTATATTACTCCAAGTAGAAGATGAGCATCGAAGAATCTCCAGTGGGAGATGATTAAATTGGTGGTAAGCCATTCTCTTGGCAAGAAAAACCACTTGCTTCAACTGTAGACAGACT
>CAJQZJ010034102.1:910628-929251 GCA_907164525.1 Lophiomys imhausi | reverse complement strand
GACCTACACTGACGCATTTTGAACACGGGGAAAAAAGAGCCATAAAAAACACAGAGTTATTGGGCACTGTGCAAAAACCGGAGGGGCTAGACCCCCCCCCCGGAACACTCCCAGCTCCCAAGGGACTGTTAAAAGTCCCAGGGCAATGCTCTCCCCATCTCTCACAGACACAGAGGCCACTAAACCCGGGATTCGGGAACTCCCATTTGGAGAGGCGCCTGGTAAGATTGATCCCAACTTACAGCAGGCAGAATCAGGGTCCACTTGGCCATAGATCGCTGGCCTATTGGGCTCCCCACACATCAGGTTGAACTTATACCCACCTAAAAAACTTTGCGAGATAGTGGAAGGCTTAGCAAGGAACAAACAGGGGACTCAGCGGGTGGTCCGCAGCCGCTCGTGAAGCGGAGGGCGGGAGGTTCCGAGAGAGCGCGGGAAGCTGGGAACACAAAGGCGGGAGGGAGGGGCTGAATCCCGCACACTCACAGTAGGGCAGCTAGAGGGGGAGCACGGCTGGCAGGGCCAAACCCCCGGGAGTCCACGGCAGGTCATCTGGGGAGAGAGACAGGTGTCGGCGGGGCCAGGGATCCATGCACCTTGGAGCTGCTGGGACGAAACGTCCACTCAGGCAGCCGGAGGATCCGGGGCTTGGGGTACCCACGGGACCCGTGGCGGCACAGACAGGAAGGGAATCAGGCACAGAGTCCAGCCCTGTGGCGAGAAGCCTAGAGAGAAACCAGAAATCGGGACCATAGCTGTATCCTGGAAAATCCAGACATATTAGGTGTGGAGCCAGACCCTGTCAGTCTCCGTGATGACAAACAAAGCCCACAGAATCTGTGCCTGGGCAAACAGGCCCATACCATCAGAACCATTACAGGCTGATAACTCAGAGTGCAACATAGGGAAGTCTGAATTGGGAGCAGTGAAACAATCCTGGTCCATTACTCACAACCTGGGAATAGGCTGCACCAACTCACAGTGCCTCTGGCGATTAAAACCACAGTGACCTTGAAATCCCCCTGTAAGCAACGACAGATAGCCAAGGAACTCGTCCCCTGCACCAAATCATCCACTGTGGTTCCAAGCACAGAAAACTGACAGCTAAATGCATCCAATGGCGAAAGGTCAAAAAAAAAAAATAGAAATCAAGGAATTATGACTCCAACAAAGCAGAACCATCCTAGCTCATCCAATTCGGATGACCACACACCAACAGAAACACATGAAAACATTGACAATTCTGCATTATGGAAAGTGATAGAGTCCCTGCAAGAAGAACTTAAATCTATGAAGGAATTCAAAGAAGCCACAATTCTACAAATCAAAACAAGGAACAACACCATTAAAGAGCTCCAAGCCAAGGTGACAGAGCTTGAACAGGAAAAGGAAAAAGCCATGAAAGATTTTCATACAAAAACAAGCAAGCTGGAGAAGGAAATGTACAAAACGAACAAAACCATACAAGACATGAAAATAGAAATAGAAACAATAAAGAACACACAGTCAGAGTTAAAAGAGGAAGTAGAGAACCAAGGGAAGAGAACAGGAACTACAGATGTGAGTATCAACAATAGGATGCAAGAGATGGAAGACAGGATCTCAGGCATGGAAGATTCAGTGGAAGAAATCAGTACAACATCCAAAGAAAATGAGAAGGCTAAAAAATCTCTCACCCCCAACATCCAAGAAATCAAGGACTCAATGAAAAGACGGAACCTAAGAATTATAGGTATAGAGGAAAGAGAAGACTCCCGACTCCAAGGTCCAGGAAATATCTTCAACAAAATCATAGAGGAAAACTTCCCAAACCTGAAAAAAGAGATGCGAATAAAATTCCAAGAGGCTTACAGAACACCAAACAGATTAGACCAGAAAAGAAACTCCTCTCGCCACATAATAATTGAAACCCCAAATGTACAGAACAAAGAAAGAATATTAAAAGCTGTAGGAGAAAAAGGTCAAGTCACATACAATGGCAGACCCATCAGAATTACACCTGACTTCTCCCCAGAAACGTTAAAAGCTAGAAGGGCCTGGTCAGATATACTACAAGTCCTAAGAGATCATAGATGCCCAGCCAGACTACATTACCCAGCAAAACTCTCAATCAACATAGATGGAGAAAACAAGATATTCCATGACAAAATCAAATTTAAACAATATCTACCCACAAACCCAGCCCTACAGAAAATCCTAGAAGGAAAATCCCAACCCAGAGAAGAAAACTCCACCCAAGAAAACAAAGGGAATAGAAAACCCATCAGAAACTAAACCAAAAGAGGCACAGGACCACCGCCTATACCAAACTAATGGGAAATAACAACTCCAGGTCACTAATATCCATCAACATCAATGGACTCAACTCCCCAATAAAAAGACATAGGTTTACACAGTGGATCCGCAAGCAAGACCCTTCCTTATGCTGTATACAAGAGACACATCTAACTACGAAAGATAGACACTGCCTCAGAGTAAAGGGCTGGGAAAAGGTTTTCCAAGCAAATGGACCCAGGAAGCAAGCTGGAGTAGCCATCCTAATATCAAACAAAACAGACTTCCAACTGAAAATAATGAAGAAAGACAAAGAAGGGCACTATATACTCATTAAAGGGAATATTCATCAAGAGGAAATTTCAATACTGAACATCTATGCCCCAAATACAAAGGCACCTACTTTCGTAAAAGAAACACTTCTAAAACTTAAAGCGCACGTCGACCACACACATTAGTAGTGGGAGACTTCAACACCCCACTCACAACAAAGGACAGATCATCAAGACAGAAGACAAACAGAGAAATATTGAGTCTAACAGAGATCATGAAACAAATGGACCTAACAGATATCTACAGAACATTTCACCCTAACAAAAAGGAAGACACCTTTTTCTCAGCACCCCACGGAGCCTTCTCCAAAATCGACCACATAATTGGTCACAAAGATAGTCTCAATAGATACAAGAAAATTGAAATAACACCTTGTATCTTATCAGACCACCACGGAATAAAGCTGGTCTTCAACAGTAAAAGAATCAACAGAAAGCCTACACACACATGGAAATTGAACAGCTCCTTACTGGATGACCACTGGGTCAGGGAAGAAATAAGGAAGGAAATCAACGACTTCTTAAAATCCAACGACAGTGAAGACACAACATACCCAAACCTATGGGATACATTGAAAGCTGTGCTATGAGGAAAGTTCATAGCACTAAGTGCTTTCAAAAAGAAAATTGTGACAGCTCATATTAGTGAACTAACAGCTAACCTGGGTGAATTGGAAAAAAAAGAAACAAACACTCCCAAGAAGAGCAGAAGACAGGAAATCATCAAACTTAGAGCTGAAATCAACAACTTAGAATCAAAAAGAACTATACAAAGAATCAATGAAACCAAGAGTTGATTCTTTGAGAAAATCAACAAAATAGACAGACCCCTAGCCAAATTAACTAAAAGGCAAAGGGAAAGAACCCAAATCAACAAAATCAGAAATGAAAAGGGAGAAATAACAACAGACATTGAGGAGATCCAGAAAATATTCAGGCATTACTTTAAAAATCTATATTCCACTAAATTTGAAAACCTAAGCGAAATGGACAATTTCCTCGATAAATTCCACCTACCAAAACTAAATCAAAATCAGATTAACAGCTTAAACAGCCCAATAACACCTAAGGAAATAGAAACAGTCATTAATAATCTCCCAACCAAAAAAAGCCCAGGGCCAGATGGCTTTAGCACGGAATTCTACAGGACCTTCAAAGAGGAACTAACACCATTACTTTTCAAACTCTTCCACCACATAGAAACAGAAAGATCACTGCCAAACTCATTCTATGAGGCCACTGTCATTCTGATTCCTAAACCACACAAAGACCCAACAAAGAAAGAGAACTTCAGACCAATCTCCCTCATGAACATAGATGCAAAAATACTTAATAAAATACTAGCAAACCGAATTCAAGAACAAATCAAAAGTATCATACACCATGATCAAGTAGGCTTCATCCCTGGAATGCAGGGATGGTTCAATATATGAAAGTCTATCAATGTAATTCACCACATAAACAAAATGAAAGAAAAAAAACACATGATAATCTCGCTAGATGCAGAAAAAGCATTTGACAAAATCCAACACCCCTTCATGCTAAAAGTTCTGGAGAGAATGGGCATACAAGGACCATACCTAGAAATAATAAAGGCAATATACAGCAAGCCAGTGGCCAACATCAAATTAAATGGAGAGAAGCTTGAATCATTTCCTCTAAACTCAGGGACAAGACAAGGATATCCACTTTTACCATATCTCTTCAATATAGTACTTGAAGTCCTTGCTAGAGCAATAAGACAACTAAAGGAGATCAAATGGATAAAAATTGGAAATGAAGAAGTCAAATTATCCCTATTCGCAGATGATATGTTAGTATACATAAGCGACCCCAAAAACTCCACCAAAGAACTCTTACAGCTGATAAACAACTTCAGCAAGGTGGCTGGATAAAAAATTAACTCAAAAAAATCAGAAGCCCTTCTTTATAAAACAAACAAATATACCGAGAAAGAAATAAGGGAAACAACCCCCTTCACAATAGCCACAAACAACATAAAATACCTGGGGGTAACTCTAACCAAGCATGTAAAGGACCTATATAACAAGAACTTCAAGCCCCTGAAGAAAGAAATGGAAGAGGCCTTTAGAAGATGGAAAGATCTCCCATGCTCATGGATAGGTAAGATCAACATAATAAAAATGGCTATCCTACCAAAAGCAATATATAGATTTAATGCAATTCCTATCAAAATACCAACACAATTCTTTATAGACCTGGAAAAAGCTATTCTCAACTTCATATGGAACAACAAAAAACCCAGAATAGCTAAATCAATCCTGTACAATGAAAAAACATCTGGAGGTATCACCATCCCAGATTTCAAGCTGTACTACAGAGCAACAGTAATAAAACCAGCATGGTACTGGTATAGAAACAGACCAGTGGATCAATGGAATCAAATTGAAGACCCAAACATGGATCCACACACCTATGGCCAACTAATCTTTGACAAAGAAGCCAAAAACACACAATGGAAGAAGGACAGCATCTTCAACAAATGGTGCTGGTCCAACTGGATGTCCACTTGCAAAAGAATGAAATTAGACCCACACCTATCACCTTGTACAAAACTTAATTCCAAGTGGATCAAAGACCTTAACATAAGGCCAGCCACACTAAAGATACTAGAAGAAAAAGTAGGAGAAACCCTCGAACTCATTGGCACAGGTGACAACTTCCTGAACAGAACACCAACAGCTCAGGACCTGAGATCAACAATCAATAAATGGGACCTCATGAAACTGAAAAGCTTCTGCAAAGCAAAGGACACTGTCATTCGACAAAACGGCAACCAACACACTGGGAGAAAATCTTCACCAACCCCACATCTGATAGAGGGCTACTATCTAAAATCTACAAAGAACTCAAGAAACTAAATGCCAAGAAACCAAATAATCCAATCAAAAAATGGGAGATGGAGCTAAATAGAGAATTCACAAAGGAGGAATCCCTAAGGGCTGAGAGACACCTGAAGAAATGTTCAACATCCTTAATCATCAGAGAAATGCAACTCAAGACGACCCTGAGATTCCACCTAACACCTGTTAGAATGGCTAAGATAAAGAGCTCAAATGATAGCGCATGCTGGCGAGGGTGTGGAGAAAGGGGTACCCTACTCCATTGCTGGTGGGAGTGCAGGCTTGTGCAACCACTATGGAGGTCTGTCTGGCGATATCTTAGAAATCTAGGAATAATCTTGCCTCAGGACCCGGCCATACCACTTCTGGGTATACACCCAAAGGACCTCTCACAGAGACATAGGGAAGTCTCCTCATCTATGTTCATAGCAGCCTTATTTGTAATAGCTAGAAATTGGAAACATCCCAGATGTCCCTCAACTGAAGAATGGATTAAAAAATTGTAGTACATCTATACAATGGAATATTACTCAGCTATCAGAAACAATGAAATCATGCTATTTGCAACCAAATATATGGATCTAGAGGAGCTCATCCTGAGTGAGCTAACCCAGTCTCAGAAGGATGCACATGGCATCTATTCACTTATAGTAGGATTTTAACTATATCGTACAGGATATCTGTAGTACAACCAACACATCAAAAGGAACAAGGACATAATTTTTTTTTTATCTTTTTCTTTTTCCTTCTTTTTTTCTTTTTTCTTTTTCCTTTTCCCTTCTCTTTTTCCTCTCTTTTTTTGTTGATATTCTTTGTTTTTGTGGGTTTGTGTGTTTGTTGGTCATTTTTTTTAGTATTCCCCCTGTAGCAATGAGACACCATTCACTGGCAGTACTGCCTGGTAGGCCCCCGTTGAACGAAGAGGCTCTTGGCCCTCATATGACTCCTGATCTGTGGTGAGAGAATGTTAGGCAGGGACACTCCACCCCAGAGGAACAAGACGGAAGGGTCAGGGGGTAGAGCATGGGAGGGTGGGGCTGGCAAGCGGGAAAAGAGGACAATATGATAAGGATGTAACCTGAAGCAACAAACAAATAAATTTATTAAAAAAAAAAAAAAAAGGCAGGGGGCAGGGCTGAAACACTGTGAATGGAAGAGAGGATACAGCCATTCGGCCTGGTTTTGCAGACCTCCAGGTGTAGAGAAGACGTGGAGCTAAGGTAAAATACAAGAGAATTGTGGTATTGGCCCATGCCTTTGACTTCAGCGGGGCCGGGGCGGGGGGGAGCACTGTAAAGTTGGTGGTCTTATGTATTCTGGAGTCATACAGAGCGGGGTGGTGAGGGTGCATACTCTTGGTCCCACCATTCAAGAAGAGTACACCCTTGGTCCCAGCTCCCAGCACACTGGAGACAGAAACGGGCAGATCCCGGAGGTCAGGGTCAGCCTGACGCAGGGCAAACTCTAAATAGAGAAAGTCTTCGATCCAGGAGTGGTGGAACACATCTTTGATCCCTTCAGATGGGAAACACAGGTCCATGATCCCAATAATTAGAATTCAGAGACACACCCATGGGATTTGGAGGGACCTAGGTTTGGAGGCTACTTACAAAAGGCGTTCTCCATGCAGGCAGATTGTCCTTTGGGATCTCAAAATATTTACACTACAGCTGGTTTAGCTCCAAGATGACAGAATGATTTCTTCTTTAACCCGGATTGAAAGATAACGCTTTGTATGTTGTCAGAAGGCCAAATTTGCTTCAGGAGAAGTACTACCTAGACCCCCCACACCCCCCCCCAAAAAAAAGAGGGCAATTGTCCTAGGGTTGGGATTGGGGCAGGGCTCTGTTCTTATCGTTCCAGGAGAATCGAAGCATCCATTAGGGGAGCCCGGGGACGGCTGGACAGTGGAATCCTCAGCAGAGAGCAGAATCAGGCACCAAGGAGGATGAGTGACCCAGTTGATTCTGCCTGGCAGACTTCCTCAATAGCTGTCTCCATCTGGGGCCTGCAACCACCACTGCAATCCAATGTCACTGGGACCGCTCAGCTCTACACAATGCCCCGACAGGAACCTCTGTGAAACCTGCAAGATCAGCTTCTGCCTACACACCCCTTAGGTCATCTAAACAGCTGAGAACAGAAGGACTGAACATAAAAGGAGTGTACTAACATTTTTAATCATTTTTTCCATTTGGGTTTGGGCCCCAAACAGGTCTACTACGACCCAAATCAGCAGGAAGTCACTTTAAGAGAGCGACGCCCCATGCCCAGAGGGTGGGGAGGGTGTTTCTCCGCCCTTCTTTTTGGTTATTTGAAGGATAACTGAAAACTCTGTTATGTAGGGGAAGAGACTACAAGCTAATAAATGGTCCTGTCTTAATGGGTTTTGGAGGTTAGCCCCAGGGAATTCCTACTTTTCCTTTTCTGTATCCTTCTTCCTCTCCTATGTAGGAGTGCATGGGCTTGAGAAAAATGAGATATAGACATAGCACAGGAAGGTCCATGAAGAAGGGGCAGATTATTGAATATGCCCTTATACCATTGTATATTGATACAAAATTAGTAGTTTATTTGGCTAAAGTGGTATTGACCATTGTTTATTGTGCAAAAATAAGATTGTATTGGATTACATCGGTATTGATCTTTCTATATTGTTACAAAATTAAGATTATAGTTGGCCACAATGGTATTGACCCTTGCATATGGACGTAATATTAAGATTATATTGGGCTACATAGGCATTGATCTTGGTATATTGATACATAATTAAGAGTATATTTAACCACAATTGAATAGATCTTTGTATATTGATACAAATTTAAAGGTAACGGTTCCCAATGGTATCATACCTAGAGATACTTAAAAATAAAATGTGAAGCTCTGACCTCTTGATATCAACCGTCTAAAACGGTCTAGGATTGTTAAAACAAACTCCTAGTCATGCAAACATGTCACTTTGTTAGCTACTATGACAGTCTATCACAGATATTCTCTAAACTACCCAGTAATCAAGTTGCTAAGAGGCAAGCAACATTTGCTTATCTAAATACAAGAGATGGATAGGGCATCTTCAAAAACCCCTAGAGATCTAAAGAATATGGCATTCAATGATGTTATCTTAAATCAGATTTTTTTTTGATATCGAGACATATCAGCGCCTGACAGCACCCCCTATTCTACTCCAAGTAGAAGATAAGCATCGAAGAACCTCCACTATAAGATGGTTGAATTAGTGGCAAGCCTTTCTCTTGGCATGGAAAAACCCCTTGCACCAACTGCAGACAGACTGCTGTCCAAAAAGGACAAAACTTGGTAGCAGGGAAGTCGACAGCCTAACTCTGCCAAGACAGGGTAGGTAAGTCCTTCATAATCCCTGCTCTACAACAAATGTCTGTCAGAGAAACAGGACCCAAAGGCTGAAGATTGATGCTGGAATGTATGGAGAGAAAATGGGAACTGTCCAGGCAGTCATTGGTATGTTTTTTAGTTTTGGAAGCTGCAGGCCCTGCACTTCCTATATAAGCAAATATATTTATCCCTCTCAGGTCTCTGAGGTGGTTGAAGAGTAGACAGCTAGAGTCTCATAGTTAAATTTTGAACTGTTTAGGAATCAAGAGGGTGTTATAGATCTAAGAAGATACTCTTAAAAGTGTGTTGCAAGATAATATGAATGTTGAGTCACATATAGACCTTTAAACTCATGGAGTTGGTTAGATAGTAGAATGTTAATGTCAGGGGCCAAATATGTATAAACTGGACATTGGGAAGGTATACTGGGCCATTTAACTCTCATAAATGTGGCATATTTATATCTATGGTTTTGTATAATACTTACTGTTATAAGAGAAGGAACCATCTGTTGGACTGAAAGGGGAAACTTCTGGGGGGAAGAGGGTGGAAGGGCAGGATAGGAAGGGGGAATAGGGAGGGGTTTGTGACTGAGATGTAACTTGAAGAAAAAAAATAAAGTATTTATAAAAAAAAAAAAGAAAGTCCCATATTTGTTGAATTTAACGCCTGAGTTGAAGCTAAAGATATAGGCCAGCAGATACAGTACTGAGCTCTCTAAATGTTTCTCAAAGAAATACAAGTTATACAGAACTGCTATTTGTATTATCTAGAGCTACATTTTATGACTTAATACTCACTATGCCTACATAAATTGTGAACCAAAATAATGCTACAGACATCACAAATATAAGATTGGTTCAGGATAAAAGGTGTATAAGATAAGGCAGTGAGTATTGAAGATGGAAAGCATAATGTTAGCAAAACTCTCAATATAAAGGAGATCATTCACAATTTATTAAGAAAGTGAGGAATAGTTATTAAAATTTAAGTAGATAAATTAATTGACCAAACCTATTCCTGATAATAACTCTCTGCATGCACACCAAAAACTCTTGGGAAGTTGGAAGTAAGAAGCCTACTTCAAATTAGGTTAGCTGGGAGCTGTGGATAGTCAGAATGGAGGAAACAGTTTAAGAATCTCTACAAAGGTAAGATTGTTTAAGAGTCTTATTAATTTTTGACTAAGTTCAATAGCAGGAAGATGGTATCCTTATGTTTTCTTACATACATAGCAGCTAAGTTCTGTTATAGATACATTGAGTAAGAGGTCACTTTTAAAAATCAGCATTTTGCATCTCTGGGATGAGCTAGAAACCTAGGGCAATGGAAACTCCCTGGAATCTATGAGAGTGACCCTAGCTAGTGTTCCTACCAATGGGGGATATGGAGTCTGAGCTGGCCATCTCCTATAACCAGGCAAGACTTCTAATGAAATGATTTGAACACCAAGCCAGCCACAAAACCTGAGACCAACAGTTTGTCCTGCCTACAAGATGTGCATGGGTTAAAGATTGAGCACAATTTGAGGGAAGGGTCAACCAAGGACTAGCCAAGCGTTTGACCTATGCCACCATTAATATTATTCTATACTTACAGACAGAATCCTAGCATAAATGTCATAAGAGAGGCTTTCCCTAGCAACTGATAGAAACTGGTGCAGAGACCCAGAGCCAAACATTAAGTGGAGCTTGCCAAATCCTGTGGAAGTGGAGGAAGAAGGAATGAAGGAGCCAGAGTTCAAGAACACCACAGGAAAACCTACAAGATCAACTAATCTAGGTCCACAGGGACTGAACTGCTAAGCAGAGAGTATGAATATGACAGACCTAGGCCCTCTGCATGTATGTAACAGTTGTGCAACTGGGTCTTCATGTGGAACTCCTAAAGTGGGAGCAAGGAGGGTCTCTGTCTACATTTCTGCCTTCGGATTCCTTTCCCCTAAATAGGCTGCTGTGTCTAGCCTCAATAGAAGATGCACCTAATCTTACTACAACTCGATATGCAAACCTGGTTGATATCCATGGGAGGCCACCACTTTTCTTAGGAGAAGGAGTGGATAGGGTAGGTAGATGGAGAGGGGTATGAGGGGAGAGCAAGGAACTGAGAGGAGAGGGGAAGCTACGATGAAGATGTAAAATAGGCCCCCAGTGTATGAGGAGGCTCCTGACCCTCACATGACTGCTGAATTGGGGAGGCGGGGCTGTTATGTAGGGACACTCCACACCAGAGGAGTGGGATGGAAGGGATAGGGGGTAGAGGGTGGAAGGGTGGGAATGGGAGGGATGGAAAGACACTGTGATGGAGATTTAGCCTGAAGTAACAAATAAATATTTTTTTAAAAGATGTAAAGTAAATAAATAATATAATCAGTAAAAAAAAAAAAAGGAAAAATGTCTAAAAGACAAAATGTTTGGGATATAAAAGAAACATCAAGACTATAGATGAATTTTGTCAAAAGAATATAGATAAATTTAATATCAAATCTTTGTAATAAAGTGAGATATCTCTGTATTGAGGAAAGAAGACATCATCTCAGGTTTGGACTCCAGTTCTGAGAATAAAATTATTTAAAAGTCAGGTTATTTGCAGCAAAATTCCTGGTACTGCCTTCTATATTAGCTACATTGCTGTTGAAAAAACACCAAGGCTACACTGGTTACAGAGGCAAATTTTATTTGAGTTTAAGGTTCCAGATGGTTAGGAGTCCTTTATGATATGGAACCATGGCTACAAGCATTAGGCATGGTAGCAGCCAAGACTTTAGAAACACAAAGCCTAGAAACAACTTCATTTACCATAAACACAAAGCAAAGAAAACCAAAAGGAAGTGGCTCAAGGCTTCAGATTCTCAAAGCATGCCTCCAGTGACATACTTCCTCCAGCAAGGACTGAGCTCCTAAATTCTTCAACAGCACCACCACATGGGGATAAACTATTAAGATGGCTGAACATATGAGGGACATTTCTTCCTTAAACCACCACATTTTGCAAACAAATCAGTATAACCTTCTAAGGATTGAGCACCAGATGTTTTTATAATTATCTCCAACCAAATATTTGGCCATTGGATTTTTTTTCTTAGTAATGATGATAACCTGCTTGTAGAATGATTTTATACAAGTTAAACTTTCCTTTATTTAATTCATTAATTATTTTTGCATAGTGATTGGGATCGGAATACTTGTGCATAGTAGAAATGCATTAATATCACCGACCTACATCTCCAACCCTACAGTATTTGTCTTAAGTAAACAATTTCTCAAATAGGTTACAGCACGAGCCAAGAGTTCTTTTTTTAAATATTTATTTATTATGTCAGGTTACATCTCCATCACAGTGTCCTCCTTCCACCCCTCCCAGTCCAACCCTCCTACCCTCTACTCCCTATCACTTCCATTCCAGTCCTCTGGAGTGGAGTGTCCCTACGTAACAGTCCCCTGCCCTAGCTCAGCAGTCATATGGGGGCCAAGAGCCTCCTCATACACTGGGGGCCTACAAGACAGCACCACTAGGGCAAAATGTTTCATTGACAGGAAACAAAGTCTATGTTTGTGTTCCCTTTGGTGCATTGGCTGTAGTATAGTTATCCTGTACTACATGGCTAAAATCCGATTATAAGTGAATAGATGCCATGAGCATCCTTCTGAGTCTGGGTTAGCTCAGGATGAGCTTCTCTAGTTCCATCCATTTGACTGCAAATTACATGATTTCATTGTTTCTGATGGCTGAGTAGTATTCCATCGTGTAGATGTACAACAGTTTTTTTATTCATTCCTCAGTTGAGGGACATCTGGGTTGTTTCCACTTTCTCGCTATTATAAATAAGGCTGCTATGAACATAGATGAAGAAACTTCCCTGTGATTTGGTGAGGAATCATTTAGATGTATACCCAGAAGTGGTATGGCTGGGTCTTGAAGTAGAGCTATTTCAAGTTTTCTAAGATATTGCCCGACTGATTTCCATAGCAGTTGTACAAGCTTGCACTCCCACCAGCAATGGAGGAGGGTTCCCCTTTCTTCACACCCTCTCCAGCATGTGCTGTCATTTGATCTTTTGATCTTAGCCATTCTGACAGGTGTGAGAACGAATCTGAGAGTCATCTTGAGCTGCATTTCCCTGATGATTAAGGATGCTGAGCATTTCTTCAAGTGTCTCTCAGCCCCATCAGGGATTCATCATTTGTGAATTTTCTTTTTAGCTCTGTTCCCCAACCCCCCCCCTTTTTTTGCATTGGATTATTTGGTTTCTTGGCATTTAATTTCTTGAGCTCTTTGTAAATTTTGGATATTAGCCCTCTGTCAGATGTGGGGTTGGTGAAGATTTTTTCCCAATATGTAGGTTACCAATTTATTCAAATGACAATGTCTTTTGCCTTACAGAAGCTTTCAGTGTCATGAGATCCCATTTATTGATTGTTGGTCTTAGAGCCTGAGCTATTGGTGCTCTGTTCAGGAAGTTGTCACCTGTGCCAATGAGTTCTAGGGTTTTCCCCACTTTCTCTTATAATAGATTCAGAGTGTCAGGCTTTACGTTAAGGTCTTTAATCCACCTGGACTTAAGTTTTGTACAAGGTGATAAGTATGGGTTTGATTTCATTCTTTTACATGTCGACATCCAGTGGGACCACCACCATTTGTTAAAGATGCTGTCCTTTTTCCATTGTACAGTTTTGAATTCTTTGTCAAAAATTAAGTGACCATAGGTGTGTGAGCTCATTTCTGGGTCTTCAATTCGATTCCATTGATCCACTGGTCTTTTTCTATACCAGTACCATGCTGTATTTATTACTATTGCTCTGTAGTACAGCTTAAAATCTGGGATGGTGATACCTCCAGATGTTTTTTAATTGTACAGAATTGATTTAGCTATTCTGGGCTTTTTGTTGTTCCATATGAAGTTGAGAATTGCTTTTTCCAGGTCTATAAAGAATTGTGGTGGTATTTTGATAGGAATTGCATTGAATCTGTATATTGCCTTTGGCAGAATGGCCATTTTTATAATGTTGGTTCTACCTATCAACATTACCTATGAGCATGGGAGATCTTTCCATCTTCTGATGTCCTCTTCAATTTCTTTCTTCAAGGACTTGAAGTTCTTTTCATACAGGTCTTTCACTTGCTTGCT
Source organism: Lophiomys imhausi (assembly GCA_907164525.1). Taxonomy (NCBI): domain Eukaryota; kingdom Metazoa; phylum Chordata; class Mammalia; order Rodentia; family Muridae; genus Lophiomys; species Lophiomys imhausi. Next base: position 915,302 of record CAJQZJ010034102.1, on the reverse strand, counting down.
TAGAGTTACCCCAGGTATTTTATATTGTTTGTGGCTATTGTGAAAGGTGTTGTTTCCCTAATTTCTTTCTCAGCCCATTTATTTGTTGTATAAAGAAGGACTTCTGATTTTTTTTTTAAATTAATTTTGTATGCAGCCACCTTGCTGAAAGTGTTTATCAACTGCAAGAGTTCTATGGTGGAATTTTTGGGATCGTTTATAAATACTATCATATCATCTGTAAATAGGGTTAATTTGATACTTTGTTTCTAATTTGTGTCCCCTTGATCTCCTTTAACTGTCTTATTGCTTTAGCAAGAATTTCAAGTACTATATTGAAGAGATATTGTGAAAGTGGACATCCTTTTCTTGTCACTGAGTTTAGAAGAAATGCTTCAAGTTTCTCTCAATTTAATTTGATGTTGGCTACAGGCTTGCTGTATATCACCTTTATTATTTCTAGGTATGGTCCTTGTATGCCCATTCTCTCCAGGACTTTTAGCATGAAGGGATGTTGGATTTTGTCAAATGCTTTTTCAGCATCTAGCAAGATAATCTTGTGGTTTTTTCTTTCAGCTTGTATATATGGTGAATTGCATTGATGGATTTTCGTATGTTGTATCATCCTTGCATTACTGGGATGAAGCCTACTTGATCATGGTGTATGATACTTTTGATATATTCTTGGATTCAGTTTGCCAGTATTTTATTAAGTATTTTTGTGTCTATGTTTATGAAGGAAATTGGTCTGAAGTTCTTTTTCTTTGTTGGGTCTTTGGGTGGTTTAGGAATCAGGGTGAATGTGGCCTCATAGAATGAGTTTGGCAGTGCTCCTTCTGACTCTATTTTGTGGAAGAGTTTGAAGAGTATTGCTATTAGCTCTTCTTTGAAGATCTGGTAGAATTCTGTGCTCAAACCATCTGGCCCTGGGCTTTTTTTGGGTGGGGGGATATTTTTAATGATTGTTTATATTTCCTTAGGGGTTATAGGGCTGTTTAATCTGTTAATCTGGTCTTGATTTAACTTTGGTAGGTGGAATCTATCAAGGAAATTGTCCATTTCTCTTAGGTTTTCAAATTTGGTGGAGTATAGACTTTTTAAGTAGGACCTAAATTTCTGTATTTCCTAATATTATTTCTCCCTTTTAGTTTCTGATTTTGTTGATTTGGGGTTTTCCCTCTGCATTTCAGTTAATTTGGTTAAGGGTTTGTCTGTTTGTTGATTTTCTCAAAGAACTAACTCTTGGTTCCATTGATTCCCTGTATTGTTCTTTTTGTTTCTAAGTTGTTGATTTCAGCCCTAAGTTTGATGATTTCCTACCTTCTGCTCCTCTTGGGAGTGTTTGCTTATTTTTTTTTTCAGTTCTTCCAATTCTGCTGTTAATTCACTAAAATGATCTGTCACAATTTTGTTTTTGAAGGCACTTAGTGCTATGAACTTTCCTAGTAGCGCTGCTTTTATTGTTTTCCATAGGTTTTGGTTGTACCTTCATTTTTATTGGCTTTTAAGAAGTCTTTGATTTCCTTCTTTATTTCTTCCCTGACCCAGTGTCATCCAGTAAAGAGTTGTTCAGTTTTCATCAGTGTGTAGGCTTTCTGTTATTTCTGTTGTTGTTGAAGTCCAGCTTTACTCCATGGTGGTATGGATAAGATTCAAGGGGTTATTTCAATTTTCTTGCATCTGTTGAGGTATGCTTTGTGTCCCACTGTATGGTCAATTTTGGAGAAGAAGGTGTATTCTTTTGTGTTTGGGTGAAATTTTCTATAGATATCTGTTAGGTCCATTTGGTTCATGACCTCTGTTAGACTCATTATTTCTCTGTTTGGTTTCTGTCTCAGTGACCTGTCCATTGTTGTGAGTCAGGTGTTGAAGTCTCCCACTATTTTTTTTTAAATACTTTATTTTTTTTTTCTTCAAGTTGCATCTCAGTCACAAACCCCTCCCTATTCCCCCTTCCTATCCCACCCTTCCACTCTCTTCCCCCCAGAAGTTTCCCCTTTCAGTCCAACAGATGGTTCCTTCTCTTATGGCAGTAAGTATTATACAAAACAACAGATATAAATATGCCACATTTATGAGAGTTAAATGGCCCAGTATACCTTCCCAATGTCCAGTTTATACATATTTGGCCCCTGACTTTAACATTCTACTATCTAACCATCTCCATGAGTTTAAAGGTCTATATCTGACTCAACATTCATACTAACTTGCAACACACTTTTAAGAGCATCTTCTCAGATCTATAACACCCTCTTGATTCCTAAACAACTCAAAATTTAACTATGAGACTCTAGCTGTCTATTCTTCAACCACCTCAGAGACCTGAGAGGGATAAATATATCTGCTTATATAGGAAGTGCAGGGCCTGCAGCTTCCAAAACTAAGAAAGGACATACCAATGACTGCCTGGACAGTTCCCGTTTTCTCTCCATACATTCCTGCATCAGTCTTCAGCCTTTGGGTCCTGTTTCTATGACAGACATTTGTTGTAGAGCAGGGATTATGAAGGACTTACCTACCCTGTCTTGGCAGAGCTAGGCTGTCGACTTCCCTGCTACCAAGTTTTGTCCTTTTTGGACAGCAGTCTGTCTGCAGTTGGTGCAAGGGGTTTTTTTCATGCCAACAGATAGGCTTGCCACTAATTCAACCATCTTACAGTGGAGGTTCTTCGATGCTTATCTTCTACTTGGAGTAGAATAGGGGGTGCTGTCAGGCGCTGATATGTCTTGATATCAAAAAAAAGAAAATCTTGATTTAAGATAACATCTTTGAATGCCATATTCTGCAGATCTCTTGGGGGTTTTGAAGATGCCCTATCCATCTCTTGTATTTAGATAAGCAAATGTTGCTTGTCTCTTAGCAACTTGATTACTGGGTAGTTTAGAGAATATCTGTGATAGACTGTCATAGTAGCTAACAAAGTGACGTGTTTGCATGTCTAGGAGTTTGTTTTACTTAACTATCCTAGACTGTTTTAGACGGTTGGTATCAAGAGGCCAGAGCTTCACATTTTATTTTTAAGTATCTCTAGGTATGATACCATTAGGAAGCGTTACCTTTAATTTTGTATCAATATACAAAGATCTATTCAATTGTGGTTAAATATACTCTTTTTTTTTTTTTTTGGGGGGGGGGGTTTCAAGACAGGGTTTCTCTGTGTATCCTTGGCTGTCCTGGACTCACTTTGTAGACCAGGCTGGCCTCGAACTCACAAAGATCCGCCTGCCTCTGCCTCCCAAGTGCTGGGATTAAAGGCGTGCGCCACCACCGCCCGGCTAATATACTCTTAATTATGTATCAATATACAAAGATCAATGCCTATGTTGCCCAATACAATCTTAATATTACGTCCATATACAAAGGTCAATACCATTGTGGCCAACTATAATCTTAATTTTGTATCAATATACTTGAAGTCTCCCACTATTAATGTGTGGAGATCAATGTGTGGTTTAAGCTTTAGAAGAGTTTCTTTTACAAATGTAGGTGCCCTTGTATTTGGGGCATAGATATTCAATATTGAGATGTCATCTTGATGAATATTTACTTTAATGAGTATGTAGTGCTCTTCTCTATCTTTTTGATTGACTTCAGTTGAAAGTCTATTTTATTTGATATTAATATGGCTACTCCATCTTGCTTCCTGGGTCCATTTGCTTGGAAAACCTTTTCCCAGCCCTTTACTCTGAGATAGCTTCTATCTTTGTTAGTGAAATGCGTTTCTTGTATGCAGCAAAAAGATTGGTCTTGTTTATGGTTCCAGTCTGTAAGCCTGTGTCTTTTTATTGGCAAGTTGAGTCCTTTGATGTTGATGGATATTAGTTACCAGAGGTTGTTATTTCCCATTATTTTGGTGTAGGTGGTGGTTGTGTGTTTCTTTTGGTTTAGCTGCAGTGGAGCTTTTTGCTTCCTGTTTCCTTGGGTGTAATTATCTTCTCTGGGTTGCATTTTCCTTCTAAAATCTTCTGTAGGGCTGGATTTGTGGACAGATACTCTTTAAATTTGATTTATCATGGAAATCTTGTTTTCTCCATCTATGTTGATAGAGAATTTTGCTGGGTAGAGTAGTCTGGCTGGGCACCTATGTTCTTTCAGGGCTTGTAGGACGTCTGTCCAGGCCCTCTGGCATTTAAAGTTTCTGAGGAGAAGTCAGGTGTAATTCTTTCTGATGGGTCTGCCATTATATATTACTTGACCTTTTTCTCTTACAGCTTTTAATATTCTTTCTTTGTTCTGTACATTTGGAGTTTCAATTATTATGTGGCGAGAGGAGTTTCTTTTCAGGTCTAATTTGTTTGGTGTTGTGTTTGCCTCTTGGAATTTTATTGGCATCTCTTTTAGGTTTGGGAACTTTTCTTCTATGATTTTGTTGAAGATGTTCCCTGGACCTTGGAGTCAGGAGTCTTCTCTTTCCTCAATGCCTAGAATTCATAGGTTCTGTGTTTCCATTGAGTCCTTGATTTCTTGGATGTTATGGGTGAGAACTTTTTTAGCTTTCTCATTTTCTTTGGTTGTTGTGCTGATTTCTTCCATCAAATCTTCCACGCCTAAGATCCTGTCTTCCATCTCTTGTATCCTATTTTTGATACTTATATCTGTAGTTCCTGTTCTCTTCCCTTGATTTTCCACCTCCTGGATTATCTCTGATTGTGTGTGTGTGTGTGTGTGTGTGTGTGTGTGTGTGTGTGTGTGTGT
>CAJQZJ010034102.1:889295-910618 GCA_907164525.1 Lophiomys imhausi | reverse complement strand
TGTGTGTGTGTGTGTGTGTGTGTGTGTGTGTGTGTGTGTGTGTGTGTTTGTGTGTGTGTGTGTTTTATTGCTCCTATTTCCAATTTCAAATCTTGAACCATTTTATTCATTTTATATATTTTCTCTTTCAATTTTCTCTTCTTTGTCTGCAAATCTTTCAAATCTTTTGAATCTTTCATTGCCTGGCCTCTTTCCTGTTCATGTTGGGCTGCGTTGGCTTGGAGGTCTCTAATGGTATTCTCCAATGCTTTTATTTGTAAAATTGAGGATTCTTTGTATTCTTTCAATGGTTTAATTTCTTCTTGAAAGAACTCCATCATTTTCCTAAGTATAGATTTGTCATCATTTTCATGTGTTTCGGCTGTAGGGGGATGTTCAGGACTTGCTGTGTTAACCTCGCTGAATTTTGTTGGAGTCATATTTTCCTGATTTTTGTCAGTTTTGTTCTTTCCCTGACCTTTAGCCATCTCTTTGCCCTAAGCTGATTGTTTCTGATGTCTTCTGGACCATTCAGTGGCACTGCCATTCCTCTTTAGGGTGTTGCGGTATCCATGTGAATATTGGTGCTCAGGTAGCCAGAAGGTACTTCTATCTGACAGTTGGTGCTACCTTCCAAGCCCCTGCAGTAATCAGACCTGTGGGAGACTGTACCAGTGCAGGAAGAGCAGCCCTCTGCCCTTTCTAAGAGCAATGTTCTCCTAAGTGATTTTATATCCAGTAGAGGGACCTTTATGTCCAACACCTTTCTGGGTAAGCCCAGATGTGCTTGTGCCTCCCTGCCAGCCACTGCGTGGCTTTTGCCCACTTCTGTGGCAGGATCCACACTGGCCTCTGCTCTGGGTCCCGGGCCTGTGCCAGGCACCAGTGATCTCTGCTCTTAACCAGAACCTCTGCCCCATGACCCTGGTCTCCGCTTTGTACTCTAGTCTGGGTCCCTTGCCACTAACCTCCTCTTTGGGCTCCAAGACTGTGCCCCAAGCTGTGAACCTCTGCTTTGGGCCCTGAACCTGTCCACTCACTGGGTTTTTGAGTGGCTCTTGTCCACCTCTGTAGCTCATTCCTTGGCCTGGATTCCACACCATGCCACCTCTCGTTCCACAGCCTGTATTCCACACCACGGTGCTGCTCCTCGTGGTTTAGGTACTGCGCAGTGCCTCCTGATTCCGTGCTGCCCTGCTCCCCATGGCCTGTGTTCTCCTTGCTGCCTGGAATCCCCCACGCAGTGCCCAGAAGCTTGGGTTCCACGCTGCACTGCAACCTGCCACCTAGGTAGGTCTGTTCACCTGAATATTGAGGGTCCCACGAGGAACCCCTCACTAGTCCCTAGGTTCGCCAGGTGTGATCCTGCGGGTTCACGCTTCTCAGGATATTGGTCAGCTTGTTTATATTTCTTTCATGTTGTAGCTATCTTCCCCCACCGCAGCTCAAAATGTGTCCCTGTCTACTGCTGCCATCTTGGAACCACCCCAGCCACGAGTTCTGACAAACATTCTATTCTCCAGCAGGTAGTCTTAGAGAAAGCATAGCTCATCAAAAGATTGTGGGAGGCTTGCGGATTATGTCAAAAGACAATATTTCTATCTCCAGGTGAGACTTATTCATTGCCTTCATCTCCACTTGAGGCCTTAAATATCTACCCCTCCCAAGGACTATAGAGAATTAACTGAGTTGGAGGAAAATCATAGAGAATAATAAGGGTTTTATGTTTGTAGGAATGATGTGCTGGCTGGCTGTATGTCAACCTGACACAACTAGAATTATCTGAAAGGAGGTAACCACACTTGAGAAAATGCTTCTGTAAGATATGACTCTAGGGCATTTTCTTAATTAGTGATTGATAGGGGAGGGACAAGCCTATTGTGAACTGTGCCATTCCTGGGCTGATCGTCTTGGAATCTATAAAAAAGGAGGCTGAAAAAAACATGATTAGCAAGACAGTAAGTAGCACATTACCATGGCCTCTGCATCAGCTCCTGCCTTCAGGTGTCAGCCTTGTTTGAGTTCCTGTTCTGATTTCCTGTGATGATGAATAGTGATGTGAAAATATAAGCCAAATAAACTCTCTCCTCCCCAAGTTTCTTTGGCCGTGGTGTTTCATCACAACAATAGTAACCTTAACTAGGACAGGTGGTAAATCAGTACGTCTAAGAAGTATGTAGAGATAAGCAACTTGCACATCTTCCTTCAGGGAGAGCATACAGAAAATCTCCCTGATGTACTACTTCAGATTTGGCCTCTGTGCCCTTCAGAAGCAGTCATTCTCATGTGAGTTGAATGCATCAATTAAGGCAAAATATAATTTTTGATGATGCTGAATTCACCAGTACAAGAAACATTTTTACAATAGTGCTGCTTGCTATGAGCCAGTTTTTACACAGCTAGAAATGTTAGTTACAAGAGTTGTGAGATGCTTCTCAAGGGTTCAGTCATTGAGAATTGTCTTCAGGTCTAGGTTGGTCATGTTATCTATTAGCAACCCCAGGGCATGACACTATGATCTATTCATTTGGAAATTTGGAAAACAGTAATCATAATTTGTTTTGAATTTCCAAATGAACAGTTTATTTTTTGTTGTATCAGGAAGGGGGTAGCATGTTGTCATTACAGCAAGAGAAACAGTCACAGTGGTCAGCTCAAAATGGTCCTTTTCCCCTAAATTTCAAGCTTTGGTTATATTTGTATTGTGACTTTGGGTCACATTTGGATGGCTTGCACATCTCCCAAAGAACTGCCCCAGTAGCAGTGTTCTGATCATGTCAGCTCTTCCCAATTTAGTCACTGTCAACAGCAAAGTGTCAGCTACACTTTGCCAGGTGCTATCATTAGAAAAAACATGTTAGAACATCATTAGCATTTATATCTATTCTGACACACCTCTAGTCTTCTGAGATACTGATAATAGGCCAACTTACAGTGTGTACCCAAATAAATGATAGCAGGTTTACAGTCCACACACTCATCCCATTGATGTACATGCCAACAAACAGCATGTTAAAATACCACTGGCATCTATAACTATTCCTACATAATGTTAGTATTCTGAAGTAGTGCCAATAGGCCAACTTGCTGTCTGTTCCAAAATGGATGATTAACATGTATATATTCTACACACATACCACATCTACACACAGAGACAGATATGCTCACACGCACACAGGCACACACTCATGCTGCAAGAGGCCTTACATATCTGAATGTATGAGTTGAGATAGTAGAAGTCATAGATGCAGATATGTATGTATGTATGTATGTATGTATGTATGTATGTATGTATGTTTGTTTGTTTGTTTGTTTGTTTTTTTTTCCTGCACTATTGTTAAAATGTGTTTGGATGCTCTGGGCACATAATAAGCTGCCATATGGTCAGTATTTCCAATTTCATGGCTATAATTATTTTTACCTCTTTCTTCAAACACTTTACTTACTTATCACCTTATTTGACTCTTCATTGGAGATTATCCTCGAGTCCTGTCTCTTGTACAAGCTCCTCCTTGATTCCCTCTAACTTAGGTTTTTCCCTACTCAGTATTGTTTTAACATTATAGCCCCCGTTGGCTGCTAATATGCTCAACTTAAACACCGGTGTTTGACCTTTGTAGATGTATTTCAGATGTTAACAAGAGTATCTTGGCAGTTTGAGATCCAGAATCAACTTAAAACTCCATTTACCATCCAGTGAAAGCTTCAAAGCCCTCTGCCAGATTCCTGGCTCCTTTGGGACTTCACCTCTGATTGTTTACTTACACCTTTTATGAACTATTTCAGGTGCAGATTTTCTTAGAGTCCCTGGAATGTGTTTTTGTTTTGTTTTAAATGTAAATAAAACTTAGCCTCATGTCAGTTTCAATAGGGCCTCTGTCACTCAACTGAGAATACAGCTGACTTATATTATCGGAGAAATACGGATAATAGAGATGGGTACCACTTGACAACATCACAAGTAATGTCTAATTTAAGATCAGAAATTTCTGCTCTTGGACTATATCCCTGCAGGGAAATTTTACTGTTTAAATAAGGTCCCTCACTTCATATTATCTCTCTAGTATCTCTGTAAGACTGATATTCTTTCCTCTCACCCTTTTCCCACAAACAAAACAAAATTCCTCTTATTTTTTTATTCTAAGAAAATAATATTATTAGTCTTCTAAATATTCATAATTATCTCAAATTTTATGCAAAAATATCAATGTATTTTATTCCATAAGACAATACTTTTTTCAAAGAAAATTATACACCGGCTGTGAAGAGACCATTACTCTACTTATATGTGCACACCCATTCCAATGGTATTGCTGGTTCCTCTAAGAGTCATCTCTAATCATTTTTCATTCTTAATGCTCACTACAAGTCAAGGATGAGTAAAGATTATTTGAAAGGATGATGAACAATGTTTGGGTTGAAAAAACTGGTGATTGACATTGTGGGGAGCACAGAGGTAAATGGGATATCAAATCTGTCTTTGAAAAGCTAGTGGGGCTAGAGAGATGGCTAGGCGGGTAAATGCACTTGGCACAAAAACCTGATGGCCTGAGATCTTGGAGCACACATAAAGTTGGGAGAGAGAACCAACTCCATAACAGTGTCCTCTGACCTGAACACAAGCACTGTGACATGCAATCCCCAAAACACTTTATGTACACAAACACACAATAATAATATATAATTTTTTTAAAAGTTATGACATAATTTCTGAAGTGAAAATCCAGATGAAATGATGTTGATGATGATAATAGTGATGTCAATGGGAAATAACAGAGGAAAAGGGAAAAAGAGAATAGAAACTGCACATTGTCAGTTTTTAAGTGGTTCTTTTTACTAATTTATTTTTCAAGTCACAACTCAATCAAAGTTCCCCTCCCTCCTCCCAACCCAGACCCTATCCCCCTTCCTCTTCATCTTTGTCCTCTTCTCCTTAGATGTCAAATCCAAGTCCCCACATGTCAAATCCCTCAGTTCATCAGTCACATGAGGGCTAAGCACTTCCTCTTGTACTGGGGCTTGATATAGAAGCCCATCTAGGGTAAAGCATTCCACTAACAAGGAACAGGGTCCATGACTTGTTGCTGGGTGGAGGTTTTTGTAGGATAGTTATGCTAGGTTCATGTCTGTTTGATCTGTGGGTTGTAGGATGATTGTCCTGTGCTGTATGATTAATATCCAATTTTGGATATTAGCCCTCTGTCAGGTGTGAGGTTGGTGAAGATCCTTTCCCAATCTGTAGGCTGCCATTTTGTTCTAATGACAGTGTCCTTTTCCTTACAGAGCTTTTCAGTTTCATAAGGAATGGTGTTCTGTTCAGGAAGTTGTCACCTGTGCCCATGAGCTCGAGGCTTTCCCCACTTTCTCTTCTATTAGATTTAGTGTGTGTCTTATCTTATGTTGAATTTTTTGATCCATTGGACTTAAGTTTTGTGCAAGGTGATAAATATGGAACTATTTGCATTCTTTAACATGTTGACATCCAGATAACCAGCACCATTTGTTGAAGATGCTTTCCTTTTCCATTGTATGGTTTTGACTTCTTTGTCAAAATTTAGCCCACCTTAGGTGTGTGAGGTTATTTTGGGGTCTTTGATTTGATTCCATTGATAAACTGGTCTGTTTCTATGCCAGTTTTTATTACTGTTGCACAACTTTAGATCAGGGATGATGATACCTCCAGAAGTTTTTTTTTTTAATTGTACAGGACTGATTTAGCTATTCTGGGTTTTTGTTTTTGTTTTTCCATATGAAATTGAGAATTACTCTTTCAAGGTCTGTAAAGAATTGTGTTAGTATTTTGATAGGAATTGGATTGATTCTGTATATTGCTTTTGGTAGGATGACTATTTTCATTATTTTAATCCTACCTATCCATGAGCATGGGAGATCTTTCCATCTTCTGATATCTTCCTCAGTTTCTTTCTTCAGGGACTTGAAGTGCTTGTCCTACAGGTCTTTCACTTGTTGGTCAGAGTTTCCCCCTGGAGTTTTATATTATATTTTGGCTATTGTGAAGGGTTTAGTTTCCATAATTTCTTTCTCAGCCCATTTATCTTTTGTGTAAAGAAGAGCAACTTATTTTTTAGAATTAATTTTGTATCCAGCTATCTTGCGGAATGAATTTATCAGCTGTAGAAGTTCTCTGGTGGAATTTTTGGGGTCACTTAAGCATACTATCATATCATCTGTGAACTGGCACACTTTGATTTCTTCCTTTCCAATTTGTATCCCCTTGATTTCCTTTATTTGTCTTATTGCTATGGCTAGAACTTCAAATACTATGTTGAAGAGGTATGGAGAGAGTGGGCAGCATTGTTTTATCCCTGATTTTAGTGGGAATGTTTTAATTTTCCATTTAGTTTGATCCTGGCTAGTGGCTTGCTGTAAATTGCCTTTATTATATTTAGGTATGATCTTTATATGGCTGATCTCTCTGAGATTTTTAACATGAAGGGTTGTTGGAATTTTTCAAATAGTTTTTCAGCATTCAAAGAGATGATTATGTTGTTATTTTCTTTCAGATTGCTTATGTGGTGGATTATGTTAATGAATTGTTATATGTTGATCCATACCCTGCATCCCTGGGATAAAGCCTACTTGATCATGGTGTATGATACTTTTGATGTATTCTTGGATTTGGTTTGTAAGTATTTTATTGAGTATTTTTGCATTGATGTTCATAAGGGATATTGATCTGAAGTTCTCTTTCTGTGTTGGGTCTTTGTATGGTTTAGGCATCAGGGTGACTGTGGCCTCATAGAATGAGTTTGTTCCTTCTGTTTCAATTTTGTGAAAGAGTTTGAAGAGTATTGATACTAGCTTTTCTTTGAAGACCTGGTAGAATTCTGTGCTGAAACCATTTGGCCCTGGGCTTTTTTGGTTGAAATACATTTAATGACTGCTTCTATTTCCTCATGTGTTTATAGACTGTTTAATTTCTTTATATGATATTGATTTAACCTTCCTGGAATCTGTCAAGAAAATTGTCCATTTTCCTTAGAGTTTCCAATTTTGTAGAATACAGGTTTTGAAGTAAGACCTAATTCTTTGGATTTCTTCAGTATCTGTAGCTATTTCCCCTTTTTCATTCCTAGTTTTGTTGATTTGGATAGATTTCACTCTGTCTTTTAGTGAGTTTGGCTAAAGTTTTGCCTACTTTGTTGATTTTTCAAAAGAACCAACTCTTGGTTTCACTGATTTTTTCTATTTTTCTCTCTTTTTTTTAAAGAAATATATTGGTATCTGCCCTGAGTTTGACTATTTCCTGTAGGCTATTCCTCTTGGGTTTGTTTGCTTTTGTTGGTGTGTGCTTTTAAGTCACTAGTATGGGAACTCTCCAATTTCTTTTTGAAGGTGCTTAGTGCTATGAACTTTCCTCTTAGCACTGCTTTCAATGTGTCCCATAAGTTTGGGTATGTTGTGTCTTCATTTTCATTGAATTCTAAGAAGACTTTAATTTATTTTTTTTTTATTTCATCCCTGACCCAGAGATCGTTGAGTAGAGAGTTATTCAGTTTCCATGAGGTTGCAGGCTTTCCGTTGTTTTTGTTATTGTTGAAGTCTAGTTTTATTCCATGATAGTCTGATAAATTACAAGGGGTTATTTCAATTTTCTTGTATCTATTGAGGCTTGCTTTGTGACTGACTGTATGATTAATTTTGGAGAAGGTTCCATAGGGTGCTGAGATGAAAGTATATTCTTTTCTATTAGGGTGAAAGGTTTTGTAGATATAAATTAGGACCATTTGATTCATAGTGTCAGTTAGTTTCATTATTTCTCTGTTTGGTTTTGGCATCGTTGATCTGCCCAATGGTGACAGTGGTGTTGAAGTCTCCCACTTTTAATATGTGAGGTTCAATGTGGAATTTGAGCTTAAGTAGGGTTTCTTTTTACAAATGTGGGTACCCTTGCATTTGAAGCATAGAAGTTCATTATTGAGATGTTATGTAGATGGATTTTTCCTTTGATGAATACGAAACTCCTTCTCCATCTCTTTTGATTAACATTGGTTGAAAGTCTATTTTATTGGATACTAGAATGGCTACTCCAACTTGCTTCTTGTGTCCATTTGCTTGGAATATCTTTTTCCAGGCCTTTATTCTGAGATAATGTCTATCTTTTTTGCTGAGGTATGTTTCTTGTTAGCAGAAGATGGTACATCCTGTTTTTGCATCCATTCTGCTAGCCTGTGTCTTCTTATTGGGGAATTGAGTACATTGATGTTGAGGGATATTAATAACCAGTGATTGTTAATTCCTATTATCTTGATGTTGGTGGAGATATGTGTGAATGAGTTTTCCTTATTTTGATTTTGCTTCAGTGGGGTTATCTGTTTTCTGTGTTTTCTTGGATATAACCTCAAGTTAACCTCCTTAAGTTGGAATTTTCCTTCTAGTATCTTCTGTAGAGCTGAATTTAGATTTGTCATGGAATATTCTCGGTTTCTCCATCTATGTTGATCTACAGTTTTACTGGGTATAGTAATCTGGACTGGTATCTGTGGTATTTTAGGGTCTGCAAGATATCTGTCCACACCTTTCTGGATTTTAGAGTATCTGATGAGAAATCAGGTGTGATTCTGATAGGTCTGCCATTACATGTTGCTTGGCCCTTTTCCCTTGCAGCTTTTAATATTCTTTCTTTGTTCTGTACATTTGGTGTTTTGACTATTATATGGCAGAAGGATTTTCTTTTCTGTTCTAATCTATTTGGAGTTCTGTAGGCTTCTCATACTGTTATAGGTATCTCTTTGTTTAGGTTTGGGAAATTTTCTTCTATGATTTTGTTGAAGATGTTTTATGGTCCTTGGAGCTGGGAATCTTCTCTTTCTTCTATTCCTATTATACTGAGGTTTCGTCTTTTCATAGTGTTCACGATTTCTTGAAGGTTTTGTGTCCGAATTTTTTTGGATTTCACATTTTTATTGATAGCTGTATCAATTTCAATTTTATCCTCTGTGTCTGAGATTCTTTCTTCCATCTCTTTAATTCTGTTGGTCATCCTTATATCTGTAGTTCCTTTTCTTTTTCCAGGGTTTTCCTGTCCCATGGATGTTTCAGCTTGTGCTTTCTTTATTGCTTTCTCTTCCTTTTTCAGGTCTTGAAACATTTATTCCTTTTCCTCTCTTGTCTAACTATCTTGCATTTCTCTAAGGACTTTATTCATTTCCATCACCTGTTTTGCATTATTTTGTTATTGCTCTCTGAAGGATTTGTTTCCCTTCCTTAAGACTCCTATTATTTTCATAAGTGTTGGATTAACACCATTTTCCTGTTTTTCAGTTGTGTTAGGATTTCCAGGGCTTACTGTACCATTATAGCTAGGAACTGGAGATGCCATAATGCCTTGTTTTTTTAAATTGTTTTTTGGTTTTGTTTTGTATTGTTTTGTTTTTTAATGTGTTCTTGCACTGACTGAACTTTTAGCCTTCTGGTTGACCCTGGTGTTGTATGCTGGTTTCTGTTGATCACTGGCCTTGGTGCTAAGGGAAGACGCCTATTCTGGAGGCTGGCTGATCATGTGATCCCTGTGTCTACCTCTGGATGATAGTTAGGTCCCTTTGTGCTCCTGTGGTCTGGTTGTTCTTTCCAGGAAAGTGGGCAGATCTGCATGGAGGCTGGAACTCTGGAAGACAGGCAGGACTGCTGACCTGTGGCTGGAGCCTTGGGCTTGATCCATGTGCAACTTGGCCAGAGCTCCTCTCTAGATGGGTGACAGAGCCAGCTTGTCTCAGGGTGGTATTCCTGGGGTCTCAGTGCATTGTTTGGCATGGTGACCAACCTCAGCATTCCCTGGGGAAATTCATATACAGTCTGGTTTCACAGTGAAACACAGGAGCTCATGTTTGCTCCATAATGATTAATCTCATCCATCCACCACTCAGATACTGGGCTCTATGGTTGGCTCCATCTTAGAATCTGTATGCTGTCAATTTACAAAGAATGGAAGGTTGCCTGAAATAAATAACCTACTTCATCAATATGTATAAATTCATAATCTAGAGTAAATTATACTTAATAGTAGATTTCTAGTACAGTTTTCAAGTTACAGAATTTCATTTACCAAATGTTGAGCAGTCTTCAAACAAGTCTGTAATTTTGTATCATTTAAAATATATATGCAGTCTAATACTGTGGAATCTAGTATCCAGAGCAAAGGCTTTCAGGTCAGTTCCAGTTCAGGGGTGTCTGGACCCTGTGTTTGAATGATAAAAATAATTAATGATAAAATAGACTAAGAATTTTAAAGAGAATAAGGAAGAGTATATGGGGGCTTAGATGGAGGAAAATTGTTATTATATTATAATGTCAATAAATGAAAAATAACTAAAAAAATCTCCATTTCAATTTTTATACCAAATTAATGTTTGATATCATTTTCTTTCCTTATTCTGACCGAAAGCAGTGTAGGCAGGAAAGGATTTATTTCATCTTATACTTCCAAGTCACAATCAATCATTGAAGGAAATCAATGCCAGAACCTCTAGAGATGGGAACTGAAGCAAAGACTACAGAGGACTACTGCTTATGGCTCATTCCCCCCTCAGTCAGCTCTTATACAATGCAGGAGCAGGGTGGCACTTCCCACAGTGGGATGAGTCTTCCCTTGTGATCATTAATCAAGAAAATGCCTAACAGACTTGCATACACGTCAATCTAACAGAGGCATTTCTTCAATTGAGATTCCCAATTTTAACTTTGAATTATATAAGGTCTATTCCCAAAGCTAATTAGAAGAATATTACAATCATTGATGATACACATACCTAATTAAAGAGTAATTTTTCAAACATATACTGAGTACTACTCTGATCCAGAAAGAAAGCAGTAACATCTTTTAAGCCTTCTGGATGTCTCTCCTTCAGCTTATTCTGTTTCTTTCTGTAAAAAATTGTTAGTTTACCATACTTTAAGCTATTTATGCTTTTCCAGACTACATCTGGAAATCGAAACTGGTCTTCTTTAGAGGCAGATTTGTGATACAAGTTCTCATAGCATTTATTTCATCCTCATTATCTAAGATGAATTTATATTTTCCCAGTAGGCATATTTTACTACTCCACTATGTATGTGAGATGTTAATGTTTCATAAGTCCTGAATATTTAATTAATTATCAACATTGTGCCTCCAACATGGAATAGCAGAAGCCTGCTTTGTCCCCTGGGACAGATAAGTCCATTATTACAAATGGCTTACCTCACTCTCCTCATACATCAGCCACCTACTCCACTTTTTAGTTCCTGGCACATTAATTTCCAAATTCATCATATTTTAATTTGAGTTAAAAAAAAAAACTAAGAGGGATCTCTGTTATTTGATAATTCTGTCCTCCATGTTCTTCCCATCAGGTTTCCCCTGTTGTCTTATATCTCATCATTGTCTTTAAAATACATTTCATTGAATATTGACTTTTCTGTTTAATTATTAAATATTGTTTTCATACTGAAAGAATTATAAAGGAAAAAAGTTGATAATATAATTTATTATAATACCATAATGCTTAATTTAATAATTGCATATGGTGTTTTCAACAAATACTTATTGATTAAATTTATTGATTACTTCAAAATCTAAAAAATAACAAAATCATGTCCATGGAGTATATTATATCTGATTCTATATTCTTAACATCTTTGGGATTGGAAAATTGAAATTTTGGAACAACTACAAACTACCAAGCAACTAGCAACAAAGAAAGCAAACAGAATACTGTTGAATGAATTGAGTAGCAAATTGAAACAATACCAGTTGATTAAAAAAAACCTGTTATAAACTATTCCATGGTATTCACAATTCCTAACTCCAAGTCTATTTTAATAAATTTATTTGGAATTATTTTAGATGGTCAAACATTAGTAGCTACAAAGCAGAAAAGCTTGTAATGTTTCCAGAAAATATAGCTCTGAAGAGTAATTAATAAGCCAAAATGCAGGGAAAAGGAAAAAAAAACATGCCTTGTTTAGAAATCAACCATAAAAAGAAAAAAGCAGTTGAATTGAAAATTACTGAGTACCCAGTTGTCCATTCAGTACACATATTTGACTATCTTTAATATGCATTAGTAAAGACAGCACAATTGATATATAAATAGGCATCCTGTCTCAGTCTTTATTCCAGCATTGGGCACATACCACCTTACCTGGGGACTTTCTGAATGTGCTCTTGCTTAACATTGAAAGCCAGAACAGCTGAATCAGCAATAAAATTAAGCTACAACAAAACATTAATAGTTGTTAAAATTTTATTTATTCTTTAAAGATTTCATATATAAATATACATACATATATATAATGATTTTGATTATATCATTCCTCACTACCACTTCTACTCCTCCCAGATCTCACCCAAACTACTTTCCCATAACACTATAGTCTTTTTTTCCAGAATCTCCTGAGCCTAGTGTTGTTCATACGTGTACGGATATAGAGTCATCAAATAGAACATGAGCAACCTCTGAGAGACTAGATCTCTGAAGAAAACTGATCCTTGGTCCCCTAGTAGTCACCAACTGTCAACAGCTCCTCAGCTAGATGTGGGGCCTCATGAACCCCTCTCTTTCACACAGTGGAATTTCAACTGGCTTGGTTTTGTTTTGGTCTTGTGTAGTCATCCATAGATGCTGTAAATTTATGAATGCAATGAACATTTCATATCCAGATAAAATAGACAGTTGTACTCTCCGATCTCTGACTCCTACAAGCTCCCTCATCCCACTGCAATGCTTCCTGAGTATTCAGGTAAGAGGTAAGATACAGCTGTCACATTTGTGGTTAAGCACCCCACAGACACTTGCTGTCTACATTTTGGCAGTTATACATTTCTTCATCAAGCATCACCCATTTGCACAAAGAAGCTTCTCAGATGAATTTTAATTAGCATCTACATGTATTTATTCAGGGTCTCACTATGTAGCCCTAGCTGGCCTATGACTGACAAAAATCTACCTGCCTCTACCTCATAAATTCTGGGATTAAAGTGATGTGCTAACCTCCGACCCCCAACTCAAACACATACACAAGTAAATATTTAGATGGCAGTTTGATACTGCATCCATTTAATAAAATAATGGTGGCATGTTTTTTCGTAAGGCCTATGTGACCCCACAAGCCACAGGTTTTGATCCATTAAAAGGTAGAAGATCTTTCCTAAGGAGGGGCCTTAAACAAATTTTGTACCTCCCTGAGTAACTTCAGAATGTAACAAAAGTGAAAATTCACTCTTCTTCTTCTTTTTTTTTTTTTTTTTTTTTGGTTTTTCGAGACAGGGTTTCTCTGTATAACAGCTCTGGCTGTCCTGGATTCGCTTTGAGACCAGGCTGGTCTCCAACTCACAGAGATCACGGTCTACACTGAACCTAATGTTCTCTCACATCCAGACCCAGAATTACATCCTTGGCATTCAGCACAGAGTCTGAGCACTGATATATACTTAACAGTAATTGAATGCATAAATTTGCAGTGCATTATGAGTCTTGGAGGAAGGGATGAAAGCATAGCTTCAATCACTAAAAGATATACTTCCTCACCTTTGGACTTTCTTTATCCATTTCTCATTTATATTTAAAAAGGAATTCGGTTCTCTGATTGACATATTAGAAAATATACAAGGCTGTCTCTGTACTGATGTCCGTCCTTGGAGTGAAAACTGGTAACAGAATGTACAACTCTACTTTGTTTGGACCAATGCCATACAGAGAAAAAAAAAAAAAACCATCTGGCACAATAAATGTATCTAATTCTGAGGTTGGCCTTCATGCCACTAGTTGAACTGCAGAACTAACAAGCATAGTGTTCTGCCAGACATTGGTGGTGGTGCACGCCTTTAATCCTAGCACTCGAGAGGCAGAAGCTGGTGGATTTCTCTGAGTTCAAGGCCAGCCTGGTCTACAAAACAAGTTCCAGGAACGGCAGTAGTGTTACACAAAGAAACCCTGTTTCAAAAAACCAGAAAAACAAAACAAAACAAAAAAATCCAAGCATAATTTTCTGATCTTTATCTGCATACCATCATTGTGCTTCCCCAAACTTCAAAACTCAAGTGAGAAAACAGAGTCTACTTGTTAGATGTCCTCTCAGAATGCCAAATGCTTATAAAAGAAATGAGTATGTCAGCAAATATATTACATTCTCATGCTCAGGCTAAATTAGGTACATCAAAGAATAAACTCACTTTACCTGGGAACTTTCAAGATGTTCCAGGGTGGCTATCATGTTATACCTCTCTAGTTTTATTTATTTGTTTGTAATGAGAGATTATATCAAATTCTTTACTTATATTTTGGAATGTCTCTGAGTATCTAATCTCCTCCTACAGCACATTTCTGTTTATTCTTCCATGTTTTGCTATGTTTTCTTCTTTTATTCAACATTTCTTTGAAAATTTCATACAATGCATTTTTATCATTTTTTTCTTTTTTTTATCATTTTTTCTTTATCCTTATCAATGTCTTCTGCATTGATCTCCCATTCCCAACCTAAACAACTGTGATCTCTCTCTCTCTCTCTCTCTTCCTTTCTTTCTTTTTCTTTTCTTCTTTCTTTCTTACTTGTTTGTGTGCTTTCATTTGTTTATGTTTATTTATTACTTCAATTTACATCTCTATCAAAGTCCCCTCCCTCCACCCTTCCTGGGACCATCCTGCCACACTCCTACCCTTTCCCCCTTCTCCCACCTATTCTACTCCTCTGGAGTGTGGTTCCACACATATCATTTCCCTTCAGTTCAGCAGCCATATGAGGGCTAAGAGCTTCCTCTTGCACTGGGGGCCTACATGGCAACTCGACTAGGGCAAAGTGTCCCACTAACACATAACAAAGTCTATGTTCCCTTTCCTTTTAGTCTGTTGGCTGTAGATAAATATCCTGTACTATATGTCTAAAATCCAGTTATAAGTGAATAGATGATATGTGCATCTTTCTGGGTCTAGGTTAGCTCACTCAGGATGAGCTTTTCTAGTTCCATCAATTTGGCAGCAAATTTCATGATTTCCTTGTTTCTAGTGGCTGAGTAATATTCCATTTTGTAATGTACCACAGTTTTTTTTATCTATTCATCAGCTGAGGAACATGTGGGTTGTTTCCAGTTTCACAAATAAGTCTGTTATGAACATAGATGAGGAGATGTCCTTGTGGTTAGGTGAGGAATCATTTGGATGTATACCCAGAAGTGGTATGGTCAGGTCTTGAGGTAGAGCTATTCCAAGTTTTCTAAGATATCACCACACTGATTTCAACCAATGTTGTATAAGTTTACACTCTAACCAACAATGGAGGAGTGTTCTCCTTTCTCCACAACCTCGCCAGCATGTGCTGTCACTTGAGTTTCTGATCTTAGACATACTGACAGGTGTGAGATGGAATCTGAGTTGTCTTGAGTTTCATTTCCCTTATGATTAGGGATGTTGAGCATTTCTTCAAGTGTCTCTCAGCCATTAGAGATTTCTCTTTTGTGAATTCTCAGTTTAGCTCTGTCCCCCATTTTTTTATTGGATTATTTGGTTTTGTGGTGTTTAATTTCTAGAGTTCTTTATTAATTTTGGATATTAGATCTCTATCAGATATGACATTGATAAAGATCTTTTTCCAATCTGTAGGTTGCCGTTTTGTTCTAATAACAGTGTCCTTTCCTTACAGAAGCTTTTCATGTTTATAAGTTCCCATTTTTTGATTGTTGGTCTTACAGCCTGAGCTATTGGTGTTTTATTCATGAAGTTGTCACCTGTGCCAATGAGTTTGAGGCTTTGCCCCACTTTCTCTTCTATTAGATTTAATGTGCCAGGATTTACAATAAGGTCTTTGATCCACTTGAACTTAAGTTTTGTGCAGGGTGATAAGTATGGGTCTATTTGCATTCTTTTATATGTTGACATACAATTAGACCAGCACCATTTGTTGAAGATGCTGTCCTTTTTCCATTGTACAATTTTGGCTTCTTTGTCAAAAATTAAGTGACCATACATATCTGGGTTTATTTCTGGATCCTCAATTCAATTCCATTGATAAATGGTCTGTTTCTATACTAGTACCATGCTGTTTTTATTACTATTGCTCTGTAGTATAGCTTGAAATCTGGGATGGTGATACCTCCGGATTTTTTTTATTGTACAGGATTGATTTAGATATTCTGTTTTTTTTTTTTTTGTTATTCCATTTGAATTTGGCAGTTGTTTTTTTTCCAGGTCTGTAAAGAATTATGTTGGTATTTTGATAGGAATTGCATTGAATCTGTATATTGCTTTTGGTAGAATGGCCATTTTTATTATGCTAATTCTACCTATCCATGAGCATGAGAGATCTTTCCTTCTTCTGATGTCCTCTTCAATTTATTTATTCAAGAATTTGAAGTTCTTGTCATACAGGTCTTCCACTTCCTTGGATAGAGTTACCCCCAGGTATATATATTTTTGTGGCTATTTTGAAGGCTATTGTTTCCCTGATTTCTTTCTCGGCCCATTTATTTTTTGTATAAGGAAAGGCTACTGAATTTTTTTTGATTAATTTTGTATCGAGCCATGTTGCTGAAGGTGTTTATCAGTTGTAGGAGTTCTCTGGTAAAATGTTTGGGGTCAATTATGTATACTATCATATCATCAACAAATAGGGATACTTTGACTTCTTCCTGTCCAATTCGTATCCCCTTCATCTCCTTTAGTTGTCTCGTTGCTCTAGCGAGAACTTCAAGTACTATATTAAAGAGATATGAGGAGAGTGGTAGGTGATGAAAAGAAGATATATTCTTTTGTGTTTGGATGAAACGTTCTGTAGATATCTGATAGCTCCATTTGGTTCATTACCTCTGCTAGTCTCATTATTTTTCTGTTTGGTTTCTGTCTCAAGGACACCATTGATGTGAGTAGGGTGTTTAAATCTCCCACTACTAATGTGTGGGGACTGGTGTGTGGTTTAAACTTTAGAAGAGTTTCTTTTACAAATGTGGGTGCCCTTGTATTTGGAGCCTAGATATTCACTATTGAGATGTCATCTAAATAAACTTTTCCTTTGACTAGTATGTAATGTCCTTTCCTATCTTTTTTTATTAATTTCAGTTGAAAGTCTACTTTATTTGATATTAGGATGGCTATTCAAGCTTGCTTCCTGGGACCATTTGTTTCGAAAACCTTTTCCCAGTCCTTTACTCTGAGTTAGAGTCTATATTTGTTAGTGAGGTGCATTTCTTGTATACAGCAAAATGATGGATCTTGTATATGGATCTATTCTGTAAGCCTGTGTCTTTTTATTGGGAAGTTGAGTCCATTGATGTTAAGAGATATTAATGACCATAGGTTGTTATTTACTATTATTTTGATTTGGGTGGTGATTGTGTGTTTGTGTGTTTCTTTTAGTTTAGCTTCAGTGGAGTTTTTTGTTTCCTGTGTTTCCTTCACTGTAGTTATCTTCTCTGGGTTGAAATTTTCCTTCTAGGATCTTCTGTAAAGTTGGATTTGTGGATAGATATTGTTTAAATTTGGTTTTGTCATGGAATATCTTGCTTCTTCTGTCTATGGCTAAAGAAAGTTTTCTGGGTATAGTAGTGTAGGCTGGCACCTATGTTCTCTTAGGGCATGTAGGATATCTGCCCAGGCCCTTCTGGCTTTTAGAGTTTCTGAGGCGAAGTCAGGCGTAATTCTATTGACTCTGTCATTATATGTTACTTGATCTTTTTCTCTTACAGCTTTTTTTTTCATTTTTTTTAATAATTTATTTTTTATTTCTTCAAGTTACATCTCAATCACAATCCCCTCCCTACTCCCCCCTACAGTCCCACCCTTCCACCCTCCTCCCCCTCAACCCCCCCATCCTCTTCCCTTCTTTTTTTTGTTTAAGGTATTTCTTTTTCCCCCCAACAGCTCTCCCTTTCAGTCCAAAAAATGGTTCTTTCTCTTATAACTATAAATACAATACAAAACAACAGAAATAAATAGGCCACAATTATAAGAGTTATATGGCTTAGCATACATTCCCAATGTCCAGTCCATATGTGTTTGGCACCTGACTTTAACATTCTACTATCTAACCATCTCCATGAGTTTAAAGTTCTATATCTAACTCAGCTTTCATACTAACTTGCCTCATAATTTTTAAAATATCTTCTTAGATCCAGAACACCCTCTTGATTCCTAAACAACTCAAAATTAACTATGAGACTCTAGCTATCTATTCTTCAACCACCTCAGAGACCTGAGAGGGATAAATATATCTGATTATATAGGAAGTTCAGGGACTGCAGCTTCCAATACTAAGAAAGGACATACCAGTGGCTGCCTGGACAGTTCCCATTTTCTCTCCACATTGCAGCATCAATCTTCAGCTATTTGGACCCGCTTCTCTGACAGACATTGATTGTAGAGCAGGAATTATGAAGGACTTACCTACCCTGTCTTGGCAGAGCTAGGTTGTCGACTTATCTGCTTCCAAGTTTTGTCCTTTTTGGACAGAAGTCTGTCTACAGTTGAAGCAAGGGGTTTTTCTTGCCAAGAGAATGGCTTACCACCAATTCAATCATCTCCCACTGGAGATTCTTCGATGCTCATCTTCTACTTGGAGTAGAATAGGGGGTGCTGTCAGTAGCTGACATGTCTCGATATCAAAAATTCTTAAGTTAAGAAAACATCTTTGACTGCCATATTCTGCAGATCTCTTGAGGTTTTTGAAGATGCCCTATCTATCTCTTATATTTAGATAAGCAAATATTGCTTGTCTCTTAGCAACTTGATTTCTGAGTAGCTTAGAAAATAACTGTACCAAAAAAAAAAAAAAATGGGGGCTGCAGAGATGGTTCGGTGAGTGAAAGAGCTAAAATGAACATTTAAGCCGGGCGGTGGTGGTGCACGCCTTTAATCCCAGCACTTGGGAGGCAGAGGCAGGCGGATCTTTGTGAGTTCGAGGCCAGCCTGGTCTACAAAAGTGAGTCCAGGACAGCCAAGGATACACAGAGAAACCCTGTCTCAGAAAACCAAAAAAAAAAAAAAAAGAAAAAAGAAAATAACTGTGATAGACTGTCATAGTAACTAACAAAATGACATGTTTTCATGACTATTAGTTTCTGTTTCTTAATTATCCTAAACAGTTTATGTCGGTTGGTAGCAAGAGGTCAAAACTTGACATTTCATTTTTAAGTATTACTACGAACAATACCTTTAAGAAGCGTTACCCTTAATTTTGTATCAATATACAAAGATCAATACCAATGTGGCCAAATATAATCTTAATTTTGTATCAATATACAAAGATCAATACCGATGTAGCCCAATACAATCTTAATTTTACATTAATATACAAGGGTCAATACCATTGTGGCCAAATATAATCTTAATTTTGTATCAATATACAAAGATCAATATCGATGTAGCCCTATACAATCTTAATTTTGCATTAATATACAATGATCAATACCAATTTAGCCAAATATAATATTAATTTTGTATCAGTATACAAAGGTATAAGGCTATATTCAATAATCTGTCCTTTTTTCTTGATCTTTCCTATACTATGTCTATGTCCCATTTTTCTCAAGTCTGTTCACTCCTATATAGGAGAGAAAGGAGGATACAGAAAAGCAAAAGAGAGAAGTCCCTGGGTCTAACCTCCAAAACCCATTTAACAAGACCATTTAACAGCTTGTAGTCTTTTCCCCTAAATAACAAAATTTTCTATTATCTATCAAATAACCAAAGGGGGAGAACACCCTCCCCACCTTCTGGGGATGGGACGTTGTTCTCTTAAAATGACTTCCTGCTGATTTGGGACGTAGTAAACCTGTTTGGGGCCCAAATAAGAATGGAAAGATGGTTAAAAATGTTAATAGAATCATTTGATGTTCAGTCCTTTTGTGCTCAGCTATTTAGATGTCCTAAGAAGCTCATAGACAGAAGCTGATCTTCAGAGCTTTACTGAAGATCTGGCTGGAGTAGTCTGTGGAGCTGAACGATCTTAGCGATTTTGAGTTGTTGTGGTTGTAGACTTTTGAGGAAACTGCTATTGAAGAAGTCTGCCAAGCTAGATCATCTGGGCCACTCGTCTTCTTTGGTGTCTGATCGGTTTTCTGCTGAGGTTTCCTTGTCCAGTTGTCCCTGGATTCCTTGAATGGATGCTTTAAATCTCCTTGAAAGATAAGAACAGAGCCCTGCCCTAATCCTAACTCTGGGACAATTACCTTTTTTTTGGGGGGGGGGGGTCAGGTAATATTTTTCCTGGAGCAAATTTGTTTTTTTTTTTTTGATAATATATAAAGTATTACCTTTCAATCCGGATTAAAGAAGAAATTATTTTGATATTTTGGAGCTAAACAAACCTTTAGTGTATATATTTTGAGATCTCAAAGGACAATTTGTTTGAATTGGAGCCTGCCTTTTGTAAGTAACTTTTAAATTTAAATCTTTCCAAATCCTATGTGCCTGTCTCTGCATTCTAAGTTTTGGGATCAAAGACATGTGGTTCCCAACTGATGGGATTAAAGATGTGCTCCTCCACTCCTGGATCAAAGTTTTTCTCTGTTTAGAGCTTGTTTGGTATCAGGTGGCCTTGAGCTCTGAGATCTGCGTGTTTCTGTCTCTAGTGTGTTGGGATTAAGGGTGTATTCTTCCCCAATGATGTGACTAAGGGTGTGCACCATCACCACCCTGTTTCTTGTAACTCTAGAATTTATAAGACAACTAACTCTATAGTGATCCTCCTGTCTCTACTGGAGGTAACTGCATGGGCTAACACCATGCATTATTTTACCTTAGCTCTAAGTTTTTTTCAACTCTTGGAGGTTTGTAAAACCAGGTTGAACAGCTGTCACCTTTAATTTATTTACAGTGTTTTAAACCTGTTACCTGCTTTTTAATGCCAAACCATGGAAATAGCCTATACCTCTACAAAACAAAAACAAAAACAAAAACAAAAACAAAAAAAAACTTTTAAGCTGCTATCAAGTTTGTGTAATCTCTGTAGCCACCTGCAGTCTAACATTCTAATCTGAAATTAAGGCCATTTTCCTTTCATGCCAGTAAGGTAAATTATAGTTTGAAAATTTTATATTGTATTTTTATTATATTTTTTTCTTTTTTTTTTAATAAGTACTTTATTTTTTTTCAAGTTACATCTCAGTCACGAACCCTTCCCTATTCCCCCTTCTTGTCCCACCCTTCCACCCTGTTCCCCCCCCCCAACAGCTTCTCTTTTCATTCCAAAAAATGGTTCTTTCTCTTATAACAGTAAATTCTATACAAAACAGCAGAATTAAATATGCCACATTTATGAGAGTTAAATGGCCCGGTGTACCTTCCCAATGTCCAGTTCATACATATTTGCCCCCTGACTTTAACCTTCTACCTTCTAACCATCTCCATGAGTTTAAA
>CAJQZJ010034102.1:855121-871856 GCA_907164525.1 Lophiomys imhausi | reverse complement strand
GGTGCTAGGGTGAGTGACCCACCCGCCCCAGTATTTGTGGAGAACACACTGTCGCGGGCTCTGTTTGCAGGCAGTCTTGGCTCCTAATTGCTTTGCTGTGACTGGGTTAGGTCTCTGCCTCTCCGCTACAGTGCACACTGTGCCACCATGTTGGAGACTCCGGTAAAAAATTATCTCACTTACCTTTGCTCTTGTGGTGCGACTCGAGTGCAGGCTGGATATCAGGCAGACAGGCGAGGCCGCTGGTCTGTGGCTGGAGCCGTGGGCTGGATCCGCTCCTGGGCTAGATCTCTAGCCAGAGCTCCTTTCTAGACCGGTGACGGAGCTGGCTGATCTCAGGGTTGTGTTCCTGGGAACTGCGAGTGCTGTTTTACCTGGTGACCGGTCTCAATGTTCGCTGTGGGAATTCAGACACCGTCTGTGTTTCACTGTAGGCTAGGGGACCTCACATTCACTCCACAGTGACTAATCTCATTCACCTACTACTCAGATGCACTGCTCTATGGTCGGCGCCATCTTGGATCTGCTCTCTTACAGCTTTTAATATTCTTTCTTTGTTCTGTACACTTGGAGTTCCAATTATTAAATGGTGAGAGGAGTTTCTTTTCTAGTCTAATCTATTTGGTGTTCTGTATGCCTCTTGGAATTTAACTGACATCTCTTTCTTTAGGTTTGGGAAATTTTCTTCTATGACTTTGTTGAAAATGTTTCCTAGACCTTGGAGTCGAGAATCTTCTCTTTCATCTATGCCTATAATTCTTCAGTTCTGTCTTTTCATTGAGTGCTTGATTTCTTGGATGTTGTGGGAGAGGGATTTCTTAGATTGTTCATTTTCTTTGGTTGTTGCACTGCTTTCATCAATGAGTCTTCCACACCTGAGATTCTGTCTTCCATCTCTTGTATCCTATTTGTGATACTCATGTCTATAGTTCCTGTTCTCTTTCCTTGGTTTTCCTCCTTCAGGACTGTCTCTGCTTGTGTTTTCTTTATTGCTTTCATTTCCAATTTTAGGTCTTAAACTGTTTTATACATTGACTGCTCTAATTTGGTTGTCTTTGCCTCCAAATCTTTGATAGCCTTGTCTCTTTCTCATTCTTGTTCGACTGAGTTGGCTTGGAGGTCTCTAATGGAATTCTCCATTGCTTTCATTTGTAAAATTGTGATTTCTTTAAATTCTTTCAGGGATTTATTTTCTTCTTGTAAGGCCTCTATCATTTTCCTAGATATAGATTTGTCATCATTTTCATGTGTTTCAGCTGTAGTTGGATGGTCAGGGTTTGCTATACTAGCATAACTGAATTTTGTAGGAGTCATAGTTCCCTGATTTTGTCGGTTCTGTTCTTTCACTGGCCTTTAGCCATCTGGTTGTCCTTAGATGTTTATTCCTGGTGCCTTCTGGACTTGGTGCCAAGGAAAGAGCTTTGCTATAGAAGCCATATAATCTTGGTGAGCTGTAGCTTTCCATGGGCTGGGTGGAGCTTTGTGTTGGGGGTTGGTTCTCAGTAGGTCTCCCACAGCTCATCCCTTCCTGTTGTGTCCCAATTGGGTACTTAGGTCAGGGGCTGATGTGGGATGTGTTATTCTACATGCAGGTTCCTGAGATCTAGCTGGTCTTCTTAGTGATGTCAGTGAGGGTCAGCAGGCCACAGATTGTAGGCTAGAGTTGCATTTCCCCTGCATCTTGTGTGTCAGGACTGTGATCCTGGATTTCCGAAGCTGCGGGGGGGGGGGGGGCTCAGGTTCATCGTGCACCTTATAACCAGAAGCACTGTGATCTGGTAGAGTCCATGTCACCCAGGAAGTGATCAATGGTCCAGGGTTGTTTCACTGCTCCAGGGTCAGAGCTCTCTGTGTTGTACCCTGGGTATTCAGCTGAGGGACAAGGCAGGTGCCAGCAGGGAGTTTTGATGTGGCATTCATACCCTGTCCACAGTGCTTGGATTCAGGGAAGCTGAGATGCCTTTTCCTGGCCAGAATCACTGTTCTCCAGTTTAGCCTTCCTGAGCCAGTGGGGCTTCTGGCAGTTTCCCTGTAGCTAGGGCATCAGGACTGTGGTCAGGCCATAATCATGATTCTCCCAGGCTGCTCTCGGGGGATCCCAATTTTAACCTGTGCCTCTCAGTGAGAAGCTCTGTGGTCCAGTGCTACCCACTCACTGGGGCAGCATACAATGGTCCAGAATCATTTTACTGCTCTGTACCGAGGTCTAGATGATGTAGACTGAGGCTTTAGACTGAGTGTCATGCCAAAGTGAGCATGGGCAGGGAGTTCCAATATGGAGTTCACAAGACATCAACAGCACTTGGACTCAGGGGAAGTTCAGCCACTTCTTCCCTGCCAGAAGTGCTGTGTTCCAGAACAGCCTGCCTGGATAGACAGGACTTCTAACAGTTTCCCTGTAGCTAGGATGTCAGGACTGTGGTGATGGTCATCCTAAGCTACTCTCACAGGGGTCTCAGAATCAACCTGTGCCTCTCTGTCAGAAGCTCAGTGATATGGTGCAGCCCACTTGCTTGGAGAGCATACAATGGTCCAGAATTGCTTTAATGCTCCAGGCAGAGATCTCAATGCTGTGGACTGAGGCTGAAGACTGAGTGCCCTGCCAAAGTAGGCTCAGACAGGCACTTCGAATATTGAGTTCACAAAACATCTGTAGAATTTGGACTCACGGGAAGCTCAGCTGCCTTTTCCCTGAAGCACTGTGTTCCAGAACAGCCTGCCTGGGTCAGCAGGGCTTCTAAAAGTTTCCCTGTAGCTAGGGATTGTGGTTATGGTTCTGTCAAGTTACTCTCAGGTGAGTCTCAGGGTTAACCTTTGCCTCTCAGACTGAAGCTCTGTGAATCATTGCAGCCCAGTGGCTTGGGCTGCACACATGGTCTAGAACTGCTTTACTGCTATGGGCTAAGATGTAGATTCTGCACCCTGAGTGTCCAGTGGAGTGCCCAGCCAAGGGACCAGGTGTGGGGGTGGGCAGGGAGTTCCAATATGTAGTCTATATCCTGTCCACAGCACACTTGGGCTCATGGAAGCTCAGCACCTGTTAGTTTGATTCCCCAGTTACTGATCAGCCAGATGCTTCCATGTTGCAAATTCCAAGGAGAATCGCCCTCAGTTTTACCATAGTGGCTCTGCTGGTCTTCTTTTGGGTGTCAGAATGCCTGCATGGAAGCTTCGGACTCAGGAAACTGAGGAGGGCCTCTGTTTGGAGGTTTAAGCTGCCAGCTGGCATCCTGAAAAGATCCAATGTGCTAACCCTTCCACTGCTGCAGGAAGTGCTCTGTCTCCCATGTCTGGAGCCTCTGTTCTTCCAGTAACTATATGTCCAGTAAAGAGTTCTTTATTGTCCTTGTCTTTGTTGGCCAAGTCAAGATAGGCTTATACCTCTCAAACTGCAGTTCAGCCAGAGTATATCTCTGTAGTAGTCCAGTTGTCTTCCTGATGAACACAGTGTATTCGAGCTTACCACCAGCAGTCATCTTGCTGAGCCATTTGCTTGCTTTCTTAATCCATCATGTAAAATTTATGCTGAACAAGTAATCTTTGATATGTGGACTTCATTGAAGGGTAGTCAGTCTACCAGGGGCCTCATTCTTACAGAAAACCAACTATCACTCTTCCAGCATCCATTAATTGTCAATAACCTCTTAGCTAGTTGTGGGATTTATTGTCAAATCCCTGTTTCCATGATGGAAATGTGTGTGGCTTGAGATAGCACAGCTCTTGTGCATACTGTTTCACTGGCTTTGAATTCCTTGCTATGTTCCGAAAAAAAAAAAAACTATTTTGTTATAGTCTTATGCTGTCTCTGATTACCATATGTAGTTATACAAGATTAGTCAATAAAGACCAAAGAATAAAATAACTCTTCCTTACAAAGAATGAAAAAATAAAAATAAAACATAAGCAAATATGTGTGTCCTACAACAAAGATTACTTAAGCAGGGTGAGGTGAATTGTATATTTATTGCACAATAACTTATTACAAGTAAGCCTAGCTTTGCCAGTCATGCTTGATTGGAATGAGAAAGACCACAGATATGATAAGAAGGAGCCAGTGTTATACAATTTATTTTATGAGTCATAGGAAAGTCTTCATAAAGAAAATATAGTGAGGTTTCCATTAAATGCTGATGCAAACTTCAAGTTTCTATTCAGAGTTGTCTTTCTCTTCACCTAAGCAGCTGGAACTTGACAAACAGAATTATCTTGCTGAAATATATAGCAATTTCTGAACACTGAAATTCTACCTAAGCCAACAGAGTGGCAAACTGTAGACCCAAAGAAAAGTACTGCTGAGTCCAGCTGTGAAATTTCACACACAAAAAAAGAATTTTTATATTTCTTAAATGGCAATAAAGTAGGAAGATAGAAGATTGATTTGTGAGCCTCTGCAAATTCTCTAGCCGTTACATGAGGACTTAAGTCCTTCCCTCCTATAAGAGCAGACATCAAGCTAGTAATGCATTCAGCATGAAAACTTGCTAACAAGCAGATTGCATTCCCAGAACTGTGTTTTCTAAACATGAAATGAAGGGGCTGAGACTGTATAGTTGCTCACGTCAAAGCATTCCAAATCTGCTTCCATAAACATCTTTTGATTGCTGTATGCCAGGAGGTTTATAAGCCACTTCACATTTAAAGCTGCTAGTCAGGGCAACTGTGAGCAAGTTCAAGAATGGCTTGAGTAAAACAGTTCTTAATGGTGTGTCAGGTCACAAGTTCTTCAGGGATGCTAAGGCGACTAAAAGATAGTAAGCAGTACGGAAAACCACATTGGGTAAATATGCAAAAATACCTTACAAGAATGATGTAATTCTTTTCTGTTTTAAGAAAAATTAAAGTAGCAAACTAATATCCTTTTTCTCCTGCTTTCACATTATTTCTTTTTTCCTGTTCTTGTCAGTCTTTTGACAGTCTCCACAAAATGCTATTTCTCCATGGAGAGAATTATGAAAGGTGAATTCTCAGAGTCCCATAATAGATAAGATTTTGAAAAGAAAATAATGCAATATATGTTGTACCAAATTTACCATGAAGTTTATAAAATAAACACAAACATTTAAGAATAAGAGCCATCTCAAAAACTCATGAGGGAGGGAGGCAAGGGACACATCTGTAGGTGTGCCGGCTGACTCATTCTAACACTTAGTACCTTTGACCAGTGTGTCTGAATTTCTAGTGATGGCCACTATCACCCAGGACAATCACAAATTTGTTCACTATAAGTACTACTATCATGGGCTCTACATATGTTTGGCTTATCTCAGTATGATGTCCTCCATGTTTATCCAAGTTGTCACAAACGGCACCATTTCCTTCTTTTAAAGACTAAAGAGTATTCTACTTGGTAATGTTGATACACATAATATTTACTTAATAATTTATTTGTTGATTAAAATATATTGATTGCAAATATTTGCTATCATAATTAGTATCATAATTACCATCTTTTGGAAATACTGACTATGATACCATCTATGATATATCTGCTTTTAATTTAAGATTTAGTGTGTGTGTGTGTGTGTGTGTGTGTGTGTGTGTGTGCCATGTGTCCATAGTGCTCATGAAGACTAAGAGAGGTCACTCTCTGGAGCTATAGCTGCTGGCAGTTGTGAGCTGACCAGTGTGGTGCTGGGAACTGAACTCAAGTCCTCTAAAAAACAAACAACAACAACAACAAAAAAAAAAAACAGCATATACCTTTAACTATTGACCCACCTTCCCAGCCCCAACTTTAAATTTTGTGAAGAATTTTAGTATTCCATGATGCTTTTCCTTGATTTTTTTATTTAATATTTGTTAAATACAATATAACATTGATCAGATTATTTCTCCTCCAAGATATTCCCTACTTCCCTACCACACAACCTCATGCCATTTGTCTTACTGGATTTTTGCAATTTTTTATGCATGCCAACAATGCATAAGATTCCCTTTTTTTTTTCACAACCTCACTGGCACTTGTTTTACTATCTCTTGTTGGTAGTAGTGGTCATTCTATTAACTTCTTAGTGATATCTCATTTATATTTTAATTTCCATTCCCCAGATGATAGTAGGGTTGAAGATTTTCTTCATATATGTGTTGGTTATATGTCTAACTTCTTTTGAGAAATATCCAATTCTGGCTCTTTAGAAAAAATGTTTTATTGATTCTTTGTGAGTTTCACATCATGCACCCAAGTCCTGCTTATCTTCTCATCCCCTCATATCCACCTTTCACCCTGTAACCTCCCCCCAAAATAAAACACAGATACACCCAAAACAAACAGACAACAAAAGCTAGAAACATTTCTTAGTAGAAGCTGTAGGATGTCACAGTGTGTCTCACAGTAAACCCCCGTGTCCATACATCTTCCCTTCCAAATGTTTACTGCAATGAGTCATTGGTCTGGTTTGAGATCTCTGACTTCTGTGACACTATTAATATTGGATCCTCATCAAGACCCCTCCCAGTAATCCTGTTGTTTCCTTGTGTCATGGAGATCCTGCAGCTTTGGAACAGCAGTACTGGCCCTTTCATGCATCCCAACCATTCACAGATTATATACATTTATATAATGTGGGCCAATTCAAAAGCCTGGATCTCGGCCTGGATGGAGCTAAGCTGGTCAGTTTGCTAGCTCTCCCTTATTTGCATCAACAAGGCAAGTTCTTCAGCACTCTTCCCTCTAAGCCACCAATACCATCAGCAGCAGGAGACAGGGTCAGTTCTGCTCTCATGCCCTCAGGGTTGGAACACACACACACACACACATACACACACACACACACACACACACACACACACACACACACACACACACACCTCCAGAGCCAGCTCAATGTGTAGGGCCCACTCTCCCAAGTGTTACAACCTGTGATAGGCTAGGCCAGCTCTCCTACTTTCACAGCCTTGAAGTTGACTCACCCATGCCTTCATCATCAAGGCCAGCTCAATTGTATTGCTCAAGCGAGGTAGCATTCCCCCAAGTGGTACAGCCAGTGAGGTGGGCAGGGCTTACTCTCCAGTTCTCATGACCCCAGGACCAGCTCTCCTACCTACTGCAGATGGCAAGGGAGGACATGAGAGAGTGTCACCTCCTCACCCATAACACATTATGCTAGACACTAGACAAGTGGCAGGTCCAGCTCTCCGGTCCTTTTACTCTTGGGGCTAGCTCATCTGTGCTCCCTCCACTGTGTCCAGCTAGCTCTACTGTGTTGCCCAATTGAGGTACAGGGCTTACTCTCCTGAGTGCTGCAACCAGCAAGGGACAGGGCCAGCTCACCTGTTGACATGTCCCCAGGGTCAATCACAACAGGTGGTAGGTAAGAGGCAAGGGGGTGGAGGGCCACTCTTCCCTACCTCCCATCCCAGCCCAGGGCACCTCATGACAGATGAGTGGTGGAACTAGCTCTCGCTTGTTCTGTACTTGTGGCTGGCTCACCAGCTCCTCCTCTATCAAGCTAGGTGCATAGACTGCTCTCCTAAGTGCTGCATTGGGCAAGGGACAGGGACAACACTCCCATTCTCATGACCCCTGAGCCAGCTCTCCCAACTGCCACAGGTGATGAGGGTGCAAAAAGGGAAAAGCACCAACTTCTTATGCATGTCTTCTCAGGCCAATCAAGTGGCAGAACCAGCTCTCCCACATTCTTGCTCACCTTGCCACTAGGGTCAACTGTGTTTTGTTGTCCATATGAGATACAGGGCCCACTCTCCTGAGCTCATGACCCTGTGAGCAGATTTCTGAACTGCTGAAGGTAGTAAGGTGTGAGGCATCACCTCTGTACATCATGCCACCCCACAGCTGACAAGTGGTGGGGTCAACTCTCTCATACTCACACCCTCGGGGCCAGCACACCCACACTCACCCACACACACATATGCCATCCACACCTCCACCAGGGCCAGCTCCATGGAGAGGAAATGGGCCAGTTCTCAAAAGCATCACATCCAGCGAGGGGCAGGGCCAGTTCTGCACAGACCCTGGACATCCACATGGCTGCTGCCCAGACCAGGGACATCCCCATGTTCTCATGTGGTATTATGAGCCATGGACATTGACACCAACTCCTGGCACTGCATAACTACGACTCAGACCTGATCCTCAGCAGCTGGTACTTCCTCACCATGCCCTAGGTGGCAGGACGGGCCACTCACAACAGACTACTCCTCTCAATCCTTGAGTTTCCAGCTCCATCTCTCTTCAGAATGCTAAATGTGCCTCACTTCTCTTTCTCTCCTCTCTGACCACCACATATTTGCACATTGTGGTGGGTTCTGTTGCAGGTTGGCCACATAGTTGGAGGGCCCCTGGATGACATCCTCCATCCATGCTGCATAGCATGGCAGTTAGTGGGTGTCTGTGGCCTGTCTGTAACATCTGTGGGTGGCATAGTGAATTGCAGACCTTCCTGTCTTCCTCCTCCTGTGCTGTATTTCCTGGATTAGATTTAATAGGATTTGATTTGATGAGCAAAAGACAAAGTTAAGCATCAAGCTAGGATGAACAAAGGGCTTCCATCTGCTCTGCCCTGGACTGCTATAAGAACAACACTACCAACAAGGTGTCTCTTTGCCTGATGCCAGGGGGTGACTCTTTGTTTTTCTTCCTGTTACCAAGATGTTTGAGTTCCTTGTATTCTAAATATTAATATCTTGTTGTATAAATAACTTGACTAAAATTTATACTGCATCAGTTTCATCTTCACTCTGTTGATAGCTTCCTTTTCTGTGCATAAATTGTTTTTACTTCAGTCATTTAAACATTCTTTTTAATTGCTACTGTCATTGTCTGTTTTTGTTTCTCTTGCCTGTGCTTTGGGGTCGCATTTTAAAAAATCATTTCCAGAACACTGTCAAGAAATGTCGCTAATGATTTAACCTTGTACTTTCAAATTTTTGAGTTGTTTTAGGGCTGAACATTTGGTATTAGACAACCAATTGGTGTACTCTTTCCTGGGGAAAACTATTTCTTCTGATCCGAGCATTTCCTAGTTGTCTGTACTTCTTTGTGAAGGGTTGAGGCCTCTTCATGCTCTTTCCCCTATCTACCTTTTATGTGTATTTTTGTTCTTTTCCTGCTCATCTTTAAGTAGTCATTTTTGTGAGATTTGTGGGTGTTGCTTCTGACATTCCTAAGAGATACAATCTCTTACCTCTGACTCTTACAATCTTTCTGTCCCTTCTTCCAAAAAAAGTACCTGAGCTCTAAATGCAGGAGTGTTTTGTAGAGGTATCTACTGGGATGGGGTTTCAAATCCTATGAAATCTAATCCAGGAAATACAGCACAGGAGGAGGAAGACAGAAAGGTCTGCAGTTCACTATGCTCTGCAGTTTTATTTTGACCTCTTTTCAATTTATTGTTACTACATAGAAATACTCATTTTTCTGTATATTGATTCTAAATTCTGAAATTTTACTGATTACATTATTCGTACTAACAGTTTTTTAAAAAGACTTGTTCAGAATTTTAGTTCATAAAATTGTATGATCTAAAATAGTTTCTTCTTCCTGTTATATATAAGAGAGAGAAATGCAATTGCTAAGGGAAAGGAGTGGACATAAAATTACTCTTGAAGAATGAGTTGGGGTTTTGCTTGTTTGCATCCATGAAAACCATGACTGGGACTTGAGATGTGAGAACATTAAAAAGAGTCAAAACAATACATCAGAGACAACAGGAATGAAGCCTCAAAGAGAAGACAGGTTTTCCTGTAAAACCTGGAGAATGCATCAAAAGGATAAGCTTACAATAAAAGAGTGCTGTGCACCATAGATAGAATGAGGGGAGATTTGATTTTGGATGACCCATGTAACAAGTAGCTTGTAAGAACCAAAAGTACAAAGGACCATAAATTAGGACCTGTGAAGCTGAAATAACAGACACACACACACACACACACACACACACACACACACACAGAGAGAGAGAGAGAGAGAGAGAGAGAGAGAGAGGTAAATGTGGCATGATTTATTCAGGCTATGGAGAGTCTGGCCATTTAGAGTCACCAGTATTCTGAAAGGTCAGGCCCATGATCTAAGACTTTCTTACCAATGTGGCCTTTTCTCACCTATTTCCCTAGACAGGACTTCTCATACTATTGTAAATAGGACTTGTGTGATGGGGCATTTTTCCCATATTTTTGAACTTGGAAGAAATGCTTCTTACAATTGAGTATTATAATAATATACTAGCAATGAGATAACTTTATTATGTTGAGGTACTTCTTTCTATGCCAAATTTGTGGGAAGTTTTTAATTATAAAAGGATATTGAGTTGTGTCAACTATTTTTCTGCATCTATTCAGATTATTGCATTTGTTATTTTTCTTGCCTTTCCTAACACAACACTTTATGTTTATATACCTATATTTGTTTAACTACCCTTGCATTCTAAGGTAGTTCATTGATCACACTAGATCATGATAAGTAATCCTACTGTTGTTATCTTGCGGTTTCTGGCATTTACTACTGTTGTTGAGGACATTTGCAATTATGTTTACCAAGGATTTGGCTCGTAGTTTGTTTGGTTTTTCTTTTTTTTTTGTTTTGTTTTTTGGTTTTTCGAGACAGGGTTTCTCTGAATATCTCTGGCTGTCCTGGACTCGCTTTGTAGACCAGGCTGGCCTCGAACTCACAAAGATCCGCCTGCCTCTGCCTCCCAAGTGCTGGGATTAAAGGCGTGCGCCACCACCGCCCGGCGTAGTTTGTTTTTTTGTCATGTCCTTTTCTGACTTTGTTATCAGGGTAATGCTGACCTTATAAAATTTGGAATTATATCTTCCTCTTCAATTCTTTGGGTTTTGGTTGTTTGGCTTTGTTTGTATGGTTTTTTGTTTGTTTGTTTTGAAGAGCCTGAGATTATCAATGGGTCTTTTTCATGTGTATTCTTGTTGCCAGTTTTATCATATCTGGAAGTAACTAAAATCCAAACATCTGGGTACACCTATGAAGGATTTTTCTTAATTAAATCAACTGAAGTGGGAACACTGTAGAAAAAAAAGTCTAATTAAATTATTTATCATTATTTAGATTATTGTTAATTGATTCGGTAGTTTGAAGCCATTAATCTCTAAGCAGCCATTATTAATGACAACCCACAGGCACCATAGGGATTTTCACAAGCCTTGGCCTGAATTGTGCAATCCTAGCCCATCTTTGCTAGCTCATAATTCTATTACCCAAATATGACCCCATATATACATACATCCCCTTGGACTGCCATTCTCCATGATATGCCGATGTTCCTGGCCATGTGGAATGAGATTCTTTTTTCTAACCTATGGTATGTGTCCTCCTTCTTCCTGCTGCTGGCTGGAATGAATTAATCCTCTGTCTAAAGCACAGGCTTCCTGTTCTAATCTCAGGAAGTTCCACCTTTCTCTGTCTTTGCCCAATCTCAGGCCTCAGCATTTATTTAACCAATCAGAGACAATGTAACAGACAGCACACAGGACCAGTTAACATTTAGAATGCTTAACACTACCCCATCAGAAGACCTAACTTTAATCTGAACCTTTTGAAATAGGAAGATCTACCTTTAATCTGGGTCATACATTCTGGTGGCGGTCTATATAAAGGACTTTGGAGAAGGTAGCTCTTGCTGTTTGCCTGCTTGCCCTCACTCTTCCAGGAAAGTTCATTCCTTCTTCTTTGAGATTTCAGCATGTACTGAAGACTGCTGGAGATGTCCAGCTTCTTCAGTGAACAAATAGTGGGTTCTTGAAGTTTCCCTCACTAAACAGCCATGTTGGACTAACTGGACAGCAACCTGTAAACCACTCTAATAAATCCCAGACTAATATATTCTATAAATATTTGTGCAAATGAGTTGTGAAAGCCTTAGGTCTTGGGCTCTTTGTTTAAGGGAAACAATTTTATGATGATTCAATAATCTTATTATTTTCTGGTGTCTTCAAATTTTCTGCTTTTTCAAGATTTGACTGTCATAACTTACATCATTTTAAAAATGTACTCATTTCTTACAAGATTTCTTGTTGGCTTGTAATTATGCATGGTGGTAATTATATCCTACATTTTCCACGGTAATGGTCCTTATGCTTTCTCTTTTATTTCTGATTTTAAGACTTCCTTTATTCTTTAGTATAGGTTTAAAAATGTAAATTTTAATTATCTTTCAAAATGAATGAATTAATCATTCATTGATTTTTTCTAATATTTTATGCTCTCTTTTATGCATCCTGTTCTGTTATTTCCTTCCATCTTCTTTTTCTTCTTTTTTTTCTTCTTTTTTTTATTTTAAATACTTTATTTTTTTTTCTTCAAGTTACATCTCAGTAACAAACCCCTCCCTATTCCCCCTTCCTATCCCGCCCTTCCACCTCTTCCCCCCAGAAGTTTCCCCTTTCAGTCCAACAGATGGTTCCTTCTCTTATAACAGTAAGTATTATACAAAACAACAGATATAAATATGCCACATTTATGAGAGGTAAATGGCCCAGTATAACTTCCCAATGTCCAGTTTATACATATTTGGCCCCTGACTTTAACATTCTACTATCTAACCATCTCCATGAGTTTAAAGGTCTATATCTGACTCAACATTCATACTAACTTGCAACACACTTTTAAGAGTATCTTCTTAGATCTATAACACCCTCTTGATTCCTAAACAACTCAAAATTTAACTATGAGACTCTAGCTGTCTATTCTTCAACCACCTCAGAGACCTGAGAGGGATAAATATATTTGCTTATATAGGAAGTGCAGGGCCTGCAGCTTCCAAAACTAAGAAAGGACATACCAATG
This sequence comes from Lophiomys imhausi, assembly GCA_907164525.1. NCBI lineage: Eukaryota > Metazoa > Chordata > Mammalia > Rodentia > Muridae > Lophiomys > Lophiomys imhausi. Next base: position 859,099 of record CAJQZJ010034102.1, on the reverse strand, counting down.
ACTTCCTGGACAGTTCCCATTTTCTCTCCATACATTCCTGCATCAGTCTTCAGCCTTTGGGTCCTGTTTCTCTGACAGACATTTGTTGTAGAGCAGGGATTATGAAGGACTTACCTACCCTGTCTTGGCAGAGTTAGGCTGTCGACTTCCCTGCTACCAAGTTTTGTCCTTTTTGGACAGCAGTCTGTCTGCAGTTGGTGCAAGGGGTTTTTTCATGCCAAGAGATAGGCTTGCCACTAATTCAACCATCTTACAGTGGAGGTTCTTCGATGCTTATCTTCTTCTTGGAGTAGAATAGGGGGGTGCTGTCAGGCGCTGATATGTCTTGATATAAAAAAAATCTTGATTTAAGATAACATCTTTGAATGCCATAGATCTCTTGGGGTTTTTGAAGATGCCCTATCCATCTCTTGTATTTAGATAAGCAAATGTTGCTTGTCTCTTAGCAACTTGATTACTGGGTAATTTAGAGAATATCTGTGATAGACTGTCATAGTAGCTAACAAAGTGACATGTTTGCATGACTAGGAGTTTGTTTTACTTAACTATCCTAGACCGTTTTAGATGGTTGGTATCAAGAGGTCAGAGCTTCACCTTTTATTTTTAAGTATCTCTAGGTATGATACCATTAGGAAGCATTACCTTTAAATTTGTATCAATATATCCTCCATCTTCTAACTTCAGGTTTAGCTTGTTTTCTGTCAAGTTGTCTGAGGCATAACATCAGAGTCCCTTAGTTTGTGTGTTTTTTTTAAAGTGACTGTGATAGGTCCTAATAGGTGTGGATGCTGTATTTGCATATTTGGTAGAAGGAATGTTTCTCATTTTCCTTGTTTCTTTGGTTGTCTAGAGTATACACTCTGCTTTTCTGTGGGACTTTCAGGACTTTCTTTCTGTGGTTCTCATTTTAAACATGGTGGTTAGAAAGGATGCTTGAAATTATTTGAGTCTTCTTAAATTCCTTAAATTCCTTTTCTGTATCCCAGTCCAGAAACTATGCTGGAGTCTGTTTCACACACACTAGAAGAATGTGTGTTCTGCTACTGTTTAAGGTAAGATTATATATGTCTTTTATGTGCAGTTAGTCTAAAGTTGCTTCAAGTCCAGTGATTTTTGGTTTTGAATCTAAATGATATGTTTATTGCTGAGAGAAGGGAATTGATATCCCATCATTGTTATATTATTAATGTGTGTCCTTTCAGATATGCTCAGATTTCCCAGATAGCTTTGATGTGTTTATGTTGGGCACAGATATATATATATATATACAGCTTGTTATGCTTTCTTGATTGTTGGTCTTTTTTTTTTTTTTAGTGTTTGCCATATATATGACTTTATTTTTTTTTTTTCAAAATAAATGCCTTTATTTTAACTCACTATCATGGAGTATTAGATATGTAATAATTCACATGAAAGGGCCTTCTAAGGATTTTTTTTAAAGGTATTTATTTTTCCCCCCAACAGCTCTCCCTTTCAGTCCAAATAATGGTTCTTTTTCTTATAACTATAAATACAATACAAAACAACATCATTACATAGCTTTCCTCTCCCTTTATGAAACTTTAACACAAAGACTATTGTGTCTGACAAAGAGCAGTTATTCTTGCTCTTTTGGCTTCCATTTGCAAAGAGAACCCTGTTCCATACTTTCACTTTCAATTTGTAAATCAAATGTGAAGTGATTCTCTGAGTCTCTGGCAGGTAATATTCAATTTTTTAGTTTATTAGGGTTTGGTGTGGGTTTTATTTATTTATTGTATTCTTTGCCTTTTAGTTGGAGAACTTAGTACCCTTGCATTTCAAGTAATTACCCATAGGTTAAAATTTATTGCTTTCAATAAGTTCATCATTTTCTAGGTTTGCTTGTTTTTTTTATTTGTTTGTTTTGTGTGGTGTAGGAAGAATGTGTTTATTTTGTTCTATGTTCATGTATTTTTTGTGTTTTCTTTCTCTTGTGTCCCTCTTTATAATTTTATGGAGCATCATTCTTTGTATGTTCTGTCTGTTACCTTTTGTATGTTTGCTACATTAATTTGTTTTTTGATTACTGGGACTTAAATGAAGCATCATCTAATTGTATTACTATATTTGAAGATGGCAACTCTTACATTTGCACATACAAATCCCTACAGGTCTACTTCTCCTCAAATATTCTATCTTAGACATTCTGGTTCATATAACTTTACAATGTTAATCTATTCACAATTAATTGCAGGTATATTTGGATTTTATCTTAAAATTTTCTGTTAGCCATTGAATTACAGTTGTAAGTGACTATTGTTACTATGTTAGAATATTTTGTTTTTTACTATACATGTATCTTTAGCAGTGATTTCCTGTTTTTATGATCCTGATTGACAGCCTTTTATTTCTTCTTGAAGATTCCCTGTATCATTTCTCATAGAGTAAATCTAGTGGTCATGAACTACTTCACATTTTGTTTTTCTGACAAATTCTCTCTACCTTTTCTCAAGTCTCCTCATTTTATTGAGCAGAATAAATTCATAACAACAGAAAGCAGGAAAAAGAAGAGAGATAAAAAACATTAGTTTCATAGTAGAAGCCAAAATAATTCTTCACTCATTTGCATCTCTACATTGTGTTGTGAGCCAAAAATAAAATTCCAAATTAATCTGTGCATGATTTAGAATAATTTGAGTAGTCACAGCAGGAGTTCAGCAGAACATGTATGTGCAAACTTTTGAAGAAAGCCACCAAGTGGACTATCTACTAAAATGCATCAAATTTTTAATGTACTATGGAAACAGTTACATTTCTTTCTAGTTGTAGTTCTTCTTCCTGTACTGTCTATAAAGACTAACCATTTACTTTGACTCTTCTTCCATCTATTTTCCCTTCACTCATCTTCCAGGGTTTTGTTGTAACACTTGCTATGCTGGCTTAGTTCAGAGATCACAGGAATGTTCATGGAGATCTTCTTCCTAGTACCAAAAATGCACATTTTTAACAGTGTCACAACCTGAATCAACTCCAGTTGTGATCTTAAAAACATAACATGTAATCTTAAATGGACTATGGCACAATATGATGTAGAGGGATTTTAATCCAGAAACATGACTACTGTAGCAAAGGATCACATGTGAAGAAGACTTAGATGTGAAGACCATATGATCCAGCTGGAATGAAAACATGCCACACACCTTTAATCCCTCTGCCTGAAATAGAGTCACATTCTAGTAATCCCAAACCAGGAAAATAAAATTAGCCATGTTTGAAAGTGAAGTCTAATTGAGGAAAAGACAAAGTGATAAATCAGAGATAGATATGACAGATGAGTCGGAGATAGGAGATGCCCAACTCACACCAAAAGAGACAGGAAGAGAGGACTTATGAGACCAATGCAGAAGGAGAAAGGGAGGAGGCAGTTTTCCTAGAACAGTTGTACAGAGACACGTTGCAGAGAGAGAACAAGCTAGACACAAGTGAAGATAGAGAATGAAAATGAGCCAGAAGATTAGAATATATTGCCAAAGTATTATGAAGTCAACTAGAACAATTCAGTCAGAAGCCAAGAGAAGCCAGCTTGAATCAGTTAGCTTGAAGAAGAGTTTAGAGTCAGACAGCTGAATTGAACCAGCCAGTCATATTCAGAAAGATATAGAAAGGGTGATCTTATTCAGCTGAAAGTCTCAGAAGTTGAAAACATTCTGGTCCTAGGTTAGATTGTGAGGAGCTTACAGGACTAGGCCTAGCTTAACAGATGGAGGCAGTAAGCCTCTGAGACAACAATTAAATCAGGTGAATAAAAAGTTACTTTTAAGGTCAGGCATGGTAAGGCATGGCTTTCATCCCAGCACTTGGGAAGCAGAAGCTGGCAGATCTTTGTGAGTTTGAGGCCAGCCTGGTCTATAAAATGAGTTCCAGGACAGCTAGAGCTGTTACACAGAGACATCCTGTCTCAGCAAACTACACACACACACACACACACACACACACACACACACACACACACACACA
>CAJQZJ010034102.1:820397-855111 GCA_907164525.1 Lophiomys imhausi | reverse complement strand
ACACACACACACACACACACACACACACACACACACACACACACACAAACTTACTTTTACAATATGATCTGCTCCTCATGCAATAGTTTTTGTTACAATGGATGTCTATCCAGAAAGAATGTCAATAACAACAAACAAAAAAAGATAAAGGAAGCTATTATAAATTTACCTGTAAACCTGACATTTTTAAACAACTATTTTCCAAATTCCTACCTATGAGCATTTCAAAATATTTGACATTGCCTCTTTTGTTCACATTGATAACATGAAATAATATTGTATCTCTATGCCATAGGTGTCCAAAGATGTAGATTCAAGATGCAGAAAATGTTAATGAAGAATATTTTTGAACATATGAATACATTGCATCTTCACTATTCCTTTTCCATTGTATGATGTTTCTGATACATTCAGAATATAGATAGATAGATAGATGATAGATAGATAGATAGATAGATAGATAGATAGATAGATAGATAGAGATATATTAGACAAATATCATATATGGGATATGTAACAAAATTCAAGTACATTTATAGAGTGTGTTCAAGGATTCAATTTCTCTAAGAAACTAAAGTGTATGTAGTACAGTAAAATAACACATAAGGTTTAGTACCCTGGTCAAACATATTTTAGTAAGTAGAAAAATGATTTGAGAACTAAAACAAATTAATCACCTAAAACAGATGTTCCCAAAATAAGTGTAACTGAAGAAAATGTCAAATTATAATAGTGATAGAAATTTTAAAATACAGGCAGAAGAATCATTAACTTAATTAGTTGCCTCATTTTCTATTTAGAACAGTTTAAAATTTCTTACCAGAATGCAATGAAATTGTGAAAAAGGGGGTGCAACATTTTACCAAATAAATCATGACATACTTTCTCATTTTTTCTATGATCTATAACTGAGAAATCCAAGCTGAAAATTGTAACAATTCTTTAAACTCCTAGTAGGACACTGTAGATACTTGTGACACCCTAAAATGCTATCACACCTATTCTAAAAGAGTAACTTCCTTTAAAAGAAGTAATCAGAGAAGGAAGAATAAGTCTTCCATAACAATTTCTAGATCAAACATGAACACCACCAGGACTGTGCTATATTTACACAATGAAATACTACTCAGCCATCAGAAACAAGGAAATCATACAATTTGCTGCCAAATAGATAGAACTAGAAAAGCTCATCCTGAGTGAACTAACCAAGACCCAGAAAAATGCACATGCCATGTATTCATTTATAACTGGATTTTAGTCATATAGTACAGGATAACTATCCTACAACCAACAGACCAAAAGGAATAGGAACATGGACTTTGCTACCTGTTAGTGGGACACTTTGCCCTAGTGGAGTTGCCATGTAGGACCCCAGTGCAAGAGTAAACTCATAGCCCTCATATGACTGATGATCCGAGGCAAATTGAGATTTGAGGGCACGTAACATGGGAGGAGTAGGATAGGTGGTAGAGGGGGTAGAGAGTGGGAGGGTGGGAGTGGGAGGGGTAGAGGGAGGGGTCTATGATGGAGATGTAGCCTGAAGTAATAAATAAACTTAATAAAAAAGAAGAGTTCAGAAAAGAACAGAAGAGAATGAGGGACACTGAAGAACATAATAGTCACAGAGCAGTCAGGAGGGATTCACTGTTAGTCATACAATTCAGGAACCATCAAAGTCATAATCAGCAGAAGGCTTGCTTTGGAAGGATACATTCCTTTGGATTAAGAACACTGAGGCACACCATCAGAAACAATGAAATCATGCAATTTGCAGCCAAATGGATGGAACTAGAGAAGCTCATCCTGAGGGAGCTAACCCAGAGTCAGAAGTATGCCAATGGATTCTATTCACTTATAATCGGATTTTAGTCATATAGTACAGCATAACTATGCTACAGCCAATGAACCAAAGGGAACAGGAACATAGACGTTTTTACCAGTCCATGAGACACTTTGCCCTAGTGGTGCTGCCTTGCAGGCATCCAGTGTATAGGAGGCTCTTGGCCCTCATGACTGCTGAACTGGGGCAGGGGACTAATATGTAGGGACACTCACTCACTCTGGAGGAGTGAGTTGGAAGGGATAGGGTGTAGAGGGTTGGAGGGCAGGACTGGGAGGGGTGGAAAGAGGGTACTATGATGGAGATGTAACCTGAAGGAATAAATAAAGATAAAAAAATAAAAAATAAAAAGAGCACTGAGGCAGTCCAGATAATGGGTAAAATCTCAGTGAGTTACATGGCCCAATCAATTTATTGGAAATATAGATGGAGCATAGTAAGATCAGAACACCATGCTAACAGCTTTCAGGAAACTCTCCAATGTAACAGAGCTGCCCCAAATCCACTGGCCTTGGCACAGCTGAAAAGTCAGATTTTATACCCACATGCTGGCAAGTATTTTCACTTTAAGTCAACTTTGTGAGCTTTAACTGTTGAAACCAAGTCATTTAGAAAATACAATGAAAGCTGGAGCTGTAAACACTGTGGAAACTTACTTAACAGCAGGAGCTAAAGATAACCAGGAATTTGCCACTGGGAACTATTTAATGCTTTTGATGGAGTTGCAGCATATAGAGCCTAAGGTAATTGATATACAGAATGAACAAGCTAATAAATACTCATTCTAGAATTTCTATGATTTAAGAGGAATGGGAGTGTTAAGTTGATGGATAAGTCCCACAGTGCTTTTTGTTTTAAATGAGGTCTGTTAAGTCCTGTTGTCAACGCAATCATATTTCAAGTCCATTCATAAGGTCACCATAGAACAATAAAAGGCAAGTGACATGTGTCTGGCAGTCACAAAAAAATCGAACAAAGGTTGTTATTCATGTTTCAGCATTTTAAACATGTGCTAAATCATTACTTCTGGTGAATCCACTTAGAATTATTTTTCTGTGTCTGGAAATTTAGATAGTCTCTAACCTACAGCTTTACAGAAGCCTTTAAGTACTCAAAAAGTTAAAGACCAAAATATCAGATAATTTGATCCATAAATGAGCAAATGAAATGGACAAACAGTTCTTCAAATAAGAAGTACACATGGCCAATTGACACATAAAAAGAATTCTCAGTATCCTTGGCCACCACAAAAATGCAAATCAAACCATGCTGCCATTCCACTTACCTCCATCAGTGTATATGTAATTAAAATATAAAAATGCTGACAAGAATGAAGGGAGAGAGGAAGGCACACTTACACATTATTAATTGGTTTGTAAACTTGTACAGTCACTACAGAAGTCAGTAAGGAGATTCCACAAAAATTTAAAAATACAACTCATATGATCTAGCTATACTATATCTAGGAATATACCCAAAGAAATCTTAAGTCAGACTGGCATACAGATATCTGCTCATTCATATTTATTTCAGTGCTAGTCACTATATCCAAGCTATGGAACCAGTCTATGTGCCCATCAGGTGATGAACAGATGACATAAATATGACATACATGTACAATAAAGTTTTACTTAATCATAAAAAAGAATGAAATTGTCATTTGTGAGAATTAGAGATCATCATCTTTCATAAAAGAAGACAGGTTCAGAAAGAGAAATGCTGCATGTTTTCTTTCATATATGAAACCTAGGTAAAAATAGGTATATACTAAATAATAATCAACATAGCCTATAACTATATGGCAGGCTCTGTTCTAAAAGCCTTATATAATTACATAATATTGTAACATTTTGATTAAATACATATACATACACACATATATTATTATTTTATTTATAAGCACTGACATAAAAGGTTAAGAAAGACATAGTATGCACTTATATATGTTAACAAAGATACAGTTGACATACACACAGTATGAAAATGGAAGACACTCATTTGAGAAGAAAGAATAAACAGGAGAAGAGTCGAAATGCTAATGGGATGGAGAACATGATATTATGAATCTAATCATTGTGTTCAACACATGCACAATAATAAAAAATTAAAATAACAAGGAAGAGTTAACAAATTCTAACTTATACAAACTGATCAAAGACTTGAACAAGGAATTGAAAAAATTAGAATCACCCATCTTTCTTGGGTTTCCTTACTTTACTTTTTATTTCTTGAATTCTACTTTTGACTTTGTTTTTTTTTAACGTTTATTTATTAATTAAAGTATATCTCTATCATAGCCCCCTCCCTCAAATCCCTCCTAGTCCCTTGATTATGTGAAGTTTGAACATGCTGTAACTCAGTTATCTAAGATATAAACATCTTAACAACCCTCCTGCTCAGATGAATACTGAAGTATAGCTAGTCCTATTTTATCCACCTCTAAATACCACTACAGTAAGCAATAGCCATTCATGATATCTGGTGATGCTAGAAAAAACTGAATTGATGAGCAGGGTTGGCCTCAGCTCCACTGAGGTGGAGGCATTTTTATGCTTAGAGGCAGATACCTGGGGAACAAGTCTGGAGATTCTAAGGAGCATATACAGGAACAATATGTTTATTCAACATTTGTTTTTGATTTTTCATCTTCCAACAAGCTATACCAAATTAAACCTCATGGTAGCTACAATATTAAGACAGAAAGCTTCAGTGGAAGGCTCAAGACTGGCCCATCATTAATACCAACAAACACACTTCAGAACAAGAAACAGACAGGGCTCTCTTTCTTGGAAGAATGAGAAAAAGACTATTACAGGATCTCCTGAGTCTTTCATAAGAGAGTAAAATGTTGGGAATGATGAAAAATTAAAGTTTTTTTGCAAACAATATATAAAACAAATAGAAAAAATACAAATGAAGATATGCAAACTCAGTCTATATTTTCTCATTTATATGAAGATCTTTGTCAAAAGGAGGAAAGGGTACACAAGGAACCCTTGTTTGAAGAACTTCTAGACACAGTGAGAAGCAAATGAATAAAGACAAGCACTGTGGATTACATGAGTGATTACAAACCTGGGCTCTGGGACTGTTTGTGTGTGATCTAAGGAAAATGCCTTATATTCAGAATTCCAACACTCATTTATAAAATACCTTCATCAAAATGGCACAGTATTTAGTGCCACATGTAAAGCTCTTGGAATAGAGCATGACACAAAGTCATCAGCTAGTTTATAATATGTTTTATTGTTAACAGTGACAATTAACTATTAACAGTGATGTAAACTAAACAAATATAGAAGTTCAGTGACTTTCTAGCTGATGTGTGAGCAGTGAAATTGTGCATTAGGAATGTGAAAGGTAAGTTGTAAAAACACACCAACCTCATTCAGCCTGGGTTCCAACTGCCCCCAAACTTCTACTGGAATCTTGTTGAAGCCTTCTAACTAGCAATCAGTGAGTTATGTAAATGATTGCTCTCACTTCACTTCATGAAAAAGATGGAATTCTGAAATCACTTTAGTGTTTTTTAAAGAAAGGTTTATCAAAGTGATCTATGATTGTAGCACCACTCTACAAATATGACCAGAAGGAAGCCAGACATTTTTATAGAGTTAGACAGAAACAATCTCATTCTATTTTCTCAAACTTCCATTCCAGTCCTCTCATCCATTATCCAGTAAAGACATAAAGGAATGAGATCAAAAGTTTTGCAATTTTAAGTGCATGGATCATAAAAACAACATATTCTACTGGTGGATTGAAAATCCAGGGAAGCCAGTCTCCTAACCAGAGATTAAAGCTAGGAAGTATGTATCAAACACCTATCATTGAAAGAAGGATGGAAGTGCTTCTGTGAGATGAAAATAAATGAGAAATCTGGAAAAAGAAAGATGCCAAGTCACCAGAGAAACCAATTATGCTTCCAAGAAGCCAGAACATAAGCCTGTGCCTGGGTGCCCAGGGCTTAAAAGAAACCAGAGTGTTGAAAGAAAATCAGGCTTTACATCTAAAGGAAATCATTTTCTTTATATATTCTGCCTGCAGTTTTGATTCTGTTTTATCTCAATAGAATTTGCATGAGCCATTTTAATTCATTCTTACACATATACAGCACATTTACCAGCATGCTGACATTCTAGTAAAAGAAGAATTTGATATATGCCGTTTGGTCTCTTTCAATAGGATGAATCACACTAAAAACTCTTGCTTTGGAGCTTCTGGGAAAAAGAACTAATGTTTATTGAGAAAGAATATTTAGGTAGCAGGAATCTGACAAATGTCTTTACGTATGGTCTGTCACTTAAATGTTTCTACAGTCACATAAAGCATTATAGCACCGTTTTACAGATGAGAAGAAAAGTTTAAGTGTGACTTTGCCAAGGCCACAGAGCAAGGATTCAACTTGAATCAAACCAGACAGCACTTAGTAATTTATAGAAAGGATAAAGGGCATATACTAGGGTCCCTTCTGCCATGTTGACCATATTTTATAAATATTCACCTAAACAGGTCTATTTTATTGCTAATACAATAGTCTCCATTCATTTTTACAAATATCTTAGGTGGAAGGATACAGCTAAGATTGTTCTCTCTCTCTCTCTCTCTCTCTCTCGCTGTCCTTTCTTTCTCTCACTTTCTTTTTCTCTCTCATTTCTACAGTTCTTCTTCCCTCCTTACAGAATGAGGCAAAGAAAGAATTAAGATTGCAGTAGGTGGGAAAAGAGACCTAAAATTTGAAAATGAAAGCCTCTACATCACAGAGATTAGGGTATGAATGAAGCTTAGCTTGTACCTTATATGTTCATCACCGCGCTTCTTTGAGAGATTCATTTTCAATTACTTATTTACTTCCTTGTACTAGATGCTACTTAGGAAAGGGAATCATGCTACACTACCCATACACAGCTATACCTTCAGACCCATGAACAGGAAATGTACCAGTTACAGTTAATTACAATATGTAAATTGAATTGCATGTGGACTTAGTGAAGATTGGAGCATATTTTGAAAATTTAAACTCATGGAGATAGTTAGATAGTAGAATGTTAAAGTCAGGGGCCAAATACATATGGACTGGACATTGAGAATGTATGCTAAGCCATATAACTCTCAGAATTGTGGTCTATTTATTTCAGTTGTTTTGTACTGTATTTATTGTTATAAGAGAAAGAAATATTTGTTGGACTGAAAAAAAAAGAATTATGCATTCGGGGGGGAAGGGTGAGAGGGTAGGAGGGTGGGGCTGGGAGGGGTGGAGGGAGAGGGCTGTGATGGAGATGTAACTTGAAGTGATAAATAAACATTAAAAAAAAAAAGAAAAGAAAATTTCCTTTAAAACACAGGTATCTTGTAAATTGTGTTCAACAGACCCCTTCTCTTCAGGGAAGTTCAGGAGATGGAACCTACATTGTCATATCTGCACTTCTAGAAGTTAAGACTATAAAGAGAGAAATGAGAACTAAACACTATTATCTAGCCCTTAGGTAATGAATATATTGTGGAACAGGCAAATGTGGGGCACAGCTAGATATAAATATAACCTGGCATTAATTATTACAGTCTATTTTAGGTAGAATTCTATAGAGAAATGGAGCCAATGGAAAAGAAAATATACGTATAAAAGGACATTTACTAAATTGGCTTACAGGATAGTGCTGAGTGGTCGAACTGGATTGACTGGATTATGCATGGAAAGTTAAAAAGTTACATTTAAAAGATCCTGCTTGTAAGAAAATCATCAACTGCTTGTGAGACAAAGGCATTGGCCCAAATTGGTTTTATCCATTTTCTTGATTCTTGACTAGCATCCTAGTCTACTATTTAGCAAATCAGACAGGTCACATTAGTTGGGCTACAACCTGTACCAGAAGTAAAATTAGACTCTCTGACAAGGTGTGCCAGGAAGAAATTGCTTCTGAGCTTATCTCACAGAACAAATAATGTTAAAGCTCAGATATTTCTGTGGCTCTTTCAGGCTTTCACAGTGATAGATAAGGCCCTTTAAGCTAAATGTTAAGCTATTGCCAGTCAGGGAGCCTTTAACTCACATCAACAAAGACCACTCCCACTCAATGGCACATATATGGATCAAGGGAAATTGTGCATGTTTATTTAGTAGCTTTTCTGTTCAGTGTGCTATTGTAAGTGGTTATATAATGACCAGCAGTCAATACTATCATATTTATTTTAAACCCTCTTCTGTAGTAATGGGGGATATCAAGTCAGCCAGTTATTTCAGAGAGCACACAGAGTTATCAGAATGGGAAGGGTTGCAGAGATGTCTTCAGCTTACTGCCAGAGAGATGCCAGGTGCCTCTGGAATTAGTTTGAGGAAGGATGCATGTGCAGCTTGCTTTGCCACAGAAGGAATTTTGTTGCTTGGGAAGAAGAGATTCTTAGTGTTTATAGAATAGCCAAAGAATCTAACTGTTCTTCCCCATTCATCATGTAAAAAGATGTCATAATTTTTTTCCCATATATTGTGATACCTTGTGATCCTAAAAGGCCTATTCTTTTCTGTGATCCTTTGAGATCCTAAAAAGTCTACCCTTTTCTGTGAAGACTTGCTTGAGTGTTGTAGTCCAAAGCTACTGGATCTCTTCCAAACACCTATGGACCCAGTAATGATGAAGCTATACAAAACCATGAGTTCCATCTGGGCTCCGCATGGCCATGTGGTTCTGGGAAGGGAACCTTGTGTCTGTGACCCTCGGTTTACTCACTCATAATTCTAAGTCTAATAAAACGTCAGGGCATCAAATGTTTTAATCATTGTAAATGGCTTAGACACAAACTACAGAGCTACATTCTGGAGATAGATACAGCTAATGAACATATGCATTCTGGTTAGTAGATGTAGGCATAGCAGGGCATAGGCAGTGAGAAATGACTTTGAACAGAACTCTGGCAGAAAGGAAAAGAGGCCATCACCTTTGATGAAAGCCACTAATGGACATTGAAGAAGCAATTTCACATGCAAATTTTCTACTTCATACATCCAATGTAAAACTAAACAATTACAGATGTTTACAGTATAACTCTGGGATCCTGAGATTTGAAATGAAGGGCAAACAATATTTTTCTTAAGTGCAAACAATGAGTGTCAAAATCCAGAGTGGAACTGACTCCACTGTGTGGTGACTAGTAGATTACTATGGAAAGAAAAGTTCAGCAAATTGCAAGGGTAATGTTCCTTATGAAAACTAGGAGCTAAGTTGAGATCCCTTTGCCATGCCTGGAGATGTGACTAGCACCATCAGCATCCTGTAGCTGTTTGGTCAATCAACCTAAGTTAGCATTACTTAATTTCTAAGCATTTTATCCACTGAGACTTATAGGCAAACTATGATGGCACTATCTGCCTTATGCATTAACTTATACCGTGCCCATATTTGAATCATTTCCAGAGAAACTCTTTTCCTAAGGACTGGCTGGATCACATCCACTCCTTCCACAGTGTGTCTAGGAGGCAAGTATTAAATGAAATGAATAAACTTACTATGAAAAACAGGAAACAAGTAAATCTTGTAGGCAAGGTAAGCAAGTGGAGTCAATTACTCTCAGTGTAACAAAACACAACAGAGGCTGTACTTTAAGCCCTACAAGATGAGGGCACTTCACTTGAACAAGTATGAGTTGCAGATGGGAAATTGAAAAAAAAAACTGCCTTAAACAAGAACCACTGAGCTGAGTGTTATAGATGAGAAGGCATTAGCTAGAGAAGGCTTCTAAACTTTTGCTCCTTGCCACCTGTGGTGCTTTGAATAAGAAGCATAGAATCATATACTTGAGTGTTTGATCATTAGGGAGTGGTGCTACTTGACAGGAATTAAGAGGTGTAGGCACTGTTAAAGTGGGTGTGGCCTTGTTGCAGGAAGTGTGTCACTAAGTGTTGGTTTGTAGGCTTTGGCGGTTTAAATATTCAAGCCAGGATCTGTGTTTGTCTCTCTTCTTGCTGCCTACAGATCCATAAGTAGAACTCTCAGCTCTTTCTCCAGAACCATGTCTGCCTGCATGATGTGATGCTTCCTCCCATGTTGATAATGGACTAAACCACTGAAACTGTAATCCACCCCAAATTAAATGTTTTCCTTTATAAGAGTTGTTATGGTCACAGAACAGATAGGTCACCCACACGCAGAACTTTTCCATATCCCTCTGTTCAGTTTTCAAAGACCCAATCTGCCACCACATCTTCCCTCCCCTACTGCTGTGTTCCTGCCTCCAACTTAAGCAGACATATTTGGCTCAAGTACAGGCCGCACCAGCCAAAAGAACAGGTAGGTAACTCAGGCAGACTCACTGCTGAACAAGAGGCTATGTCATCTGCCAGAACTCTAGCCACCAACTCCAGTGGCGACTCACTGCTGGACCAGAGGCCACATTGGTTTCCAGAACTCTAGATAAGCTATTTGCCTGTGGACTTTCCCTACTGTCTAGGTACACTCTGTTCCCTGAAAATATCCATGCTCCACTCTCTGCTCCTCATCACCATGTCCAAATCACTCGGGCAGAGACTCCCTACTTGAACAATGGCCATACCAGGCTCTAGAAGTCCCAGTAGGTTGCTTGCCTGTGGACATCCCCTATTCTCTTCATGCCTCCCATCCCCAATTACTCTTTTCCCCCTCCTCTCTTTGTTCCAGCCGACAACTCAAGTGGAGATTCCCTGATGGGTCAGAGGCCACATAGGACAGAAGACCAGAGAAGAAATAGAAGCTAAGGAAGAAAATACCCATCCAACAAAACAAACCCAGAAATTGGTACCTAGACCAATAATCACCACAAACTCAGATGTCTAGACACCAGAGAAAGAACACAACGAATAGCAGCCAGGGCAATATGTTACAAAGGGAGCCCAATTATCCTGGGCAACCCCAGAATACTCCAACACTGCTGAAGCACAAGAGATAGACCTTAAAACCACTTTTACGAAGATGATAAAGGTTCTTTTAAAAAATGAATGAATTCCTTAAAGAAATCAAGCAAAAGGCAAACAAAAATTGGAGAAAATGAATAAATCTCTTAAGGAAAGTCAAGAAAACAAACAAACAGTTGAAGGATACAAAACATTTCAAGACCTGAAAATGGAAATAGAAGCAATAAGGAAAACTCAAGCTGAAGGAATTCTGGAAATGGAAAATCTAGGATAAACAAACAAGAACTACAGAGGGAACCTTCACCAACAAATACAATAGATGGAACAGTGAATCTCAGGCATTGAACATACAATAGAAGAAATGAATAAATCAAAGAAAAAAATGTTAAATCTAAATATTCCTGACATAAAACATCCATGAAGGGGATCCAAGATGGCGGCGGCTGGCGCGGACGTATTTTGATTTCGGGGTCAACAGTCACAAGGCAGCAAGTGTTGCAGAACGCTGTACAAAGGGCATGACCCCTTCTAAATCTCATCCAGCTACACAAGGACCACAGAAGATGCCTGGGCAGAACGCCACTTCCCACTCTCAGACATGCTAGGAAGCCAATGGACCCGGGAATCGGGATCACCCATCCCCCCAAAAGGAGAAATACCCAGCAAGTTCCAACCTAATACCCAGCCGGCAGATTCAGAAACCACACAGAGATAATCCCCACCCTGCTGGGCACTCCCAGGTCTCACACAGATGATCCAACTATCTGGGAAAGGTTGCAACCCTTGGAAGTAAAGTAGCTCCACTGCAAAGCACCTTCAGATCCCAGTCTGTGACATCACAGGCCAGCTTCCAAGCCTTGGGAGCAGCAAGGCTATTGGAGCTGAACTGCAGATTTACCCCCTACAGGAACCAACCCCGGGCAAACTGTGAGATATTTGAAACTGTCCTATATCGAAGTTTTGTACTAGTAAGGGCCCTTCCAGCGGGGAATCAGAGCTTACTTATGCACAGCTCTGCCACCTGAATTAATTAGGTCCCCACATGGGAGGCGGGACTGAATGACTCTCCCTATAGGGGTGGAGTAAGGCAACTCCTACACCACAGTGCCTCCTTTGGACCCAAGTCCAGAAGACAGCAAAAAAAAAAAAAAAAAAAAAAAAAAAAAATTCCTCATGGCCAGAGGCCAGAGACAAAAACAAAACAAAACAAAACAAAACAAAAAACAGAGCGAAATGTCTCCAACAAAAGAAAGCAATGCTATTCCGTCCAGCCCAAACCACCTCACCACAACTGAAACACATGAAAGCGATGACAATTCTACATTATGGAAAGTGATAAAGTCACTTCAAGAAGAACTTAAAACTATGAAAGAATTCAAAGAAGCCACAATTCTACAAGTCAAAACAACGAATAACATCATTAAAGAGCTCCAAGCCAAGGTGACCCAGCTTGAACAGGAAAAAGATAAAGCAATGAAAGATCTCCAGACCAAAACAAGCAAACTGGAGAAGGAAATGTACAAAACGAACACTACCATTCAAGACATGAAAATAGAAATGGAAACAATAAAGAAAACAGAGTCAGAGTTAAAAGAGGAAATGGAGAATCAAGAGAAGAGAACAGGAACTTTGGATGTGAGTATGAAAAACAGGATGCAAGAGATGGAAGACAGGATCTCAGGCATGGAAGATTCGATAGAAGAAATCAGTACAACATCCAAAGAAAATGAGAAGGCTAAAAAAACTGTCACCCACAACATCCAAATAATCAAGGACTCAATGAAAAGACAGAACCTAAGAATTATAGGCATAGAGGAAAGAGAAGACTACCGACTCCATGGTCCAGAAAATATCTTCAACAAAATCATAGAAGAAAACTTCCCAAACCTAAAGAAAGAGATGCCAGTAAAAATCCAAGAGGCTCACAGAACACTGAACAGATTAGATCAGAAAAGAAACTCCTCTTGCTACATAATAATAGAAACTCCACATGTAGAGGACAAAGAAAGGATATTAAAAGCTGTAAGAGAAAAAGGCCAAGTCACATACAATGGCAGACCCATCAGAATCACAACTGACTTCTCCTCAGAAACTTTAAAAGCTAGAAGGGCCTGGACGGATGTCCTACAAGCCCTGAGAGAACAGAGGTACCCAGCCAGACTACTATACCCAGAAAAACTCTCTATCAACATAGAAAAAGAAAACAAGATATTCCATGACAAAATCAAATTCAAACAATATCTCCTCACAAACCCAGCCCTACAGAAGATCCTAGAAGGAAAATTCCAACACAGAGAAGATAACTACACCCAAGAAAACAGAGGAAATAGAAATCTCCACAGCAACTAAACAAAAGAGAAACACAAGACAGCCAGCTATACCAAAATAATGGGAAATAACAACCCCTGGTCACTAATAGCCATCAACATCAATGGACTCAACTCACCAATAAAAAGACACAGACTTACAGACTGGAACCGTAAACAAGACCCACTTTTTGCTGTATACAAGAAACACATCTCACTATTGAAGATAAACACTATCTCAGAGTAAAGGGCTGGGAAAAGGTGTTCCAAGCAAATGGACCCAGGAAACAAGCTGGAGTACCCACCCTATTATCAAACAAAATAGACTTCCAATTGAAGTTAATAAAAAAAGACAGAGAAGGGCATTGCATACTCATTAAAGGAAATATACACCAAGAGGTCATCTCAATATTGAACATATATGCCCCAAGTACAAAGGCACCTACATTTATAAAAGAAACACTTCTAAAACGTAAATCGCACATCGATCCAAACACTTTAATAGTGGGAGACTTCAACATCCCACTCACAACTATGGACAGATCATCAAGACAGAAGACAAACACAGAAATAATGAGTCTAACAGAGATCATGAACCAAATGGCCCAAACAGATATCTACAGAATGTTTCACCCAAACACAAAAGAATACACCTTCTTCTCAGCACCTCATGGAACCTTCTCCAAAATCGACCATATAATTGGACACAAAGATAGCCTCAACAGATACAAGAAAATTGAAATAACCCCTTGTATCTTATCAGACCACCATGGACTAAAGCTGGACTTCAATAGCAAAGAATCAACAGAAAATCTACACTCAAATGGAAATTGAACAACGCTTTACTAGAGGACCACTGGGTCAGGGAAGAAATAAAGAAGGAAATCAAAGACTTCTTAAAATCCAATGAAAATCAAGACACAACATACCCAAACCTATAGGACACAATGAAAGCTGTGCTACGAGGAAAATTCATAGCACTAAGTGCCTTCAAAAAGAAAATTGTGACAGCTCATATTAGCGAATTAACAGCTAAACTGGGTGAATTGGAAAAAAAAAAAGAGGCAAACACTTCCAAGAGGAGCAGAAGGCAGGAGATCATCAAACTTAGGGCTGAAATCAACAACTTAGAAACAAAAAGAACTATACAAAGAATCAATGAAACCAAGAGTTGGTTCTTAAGAAAATCAACAAAATAGACAGACCCTTAGCCAAATTAACTAAAAGACAGAGGGAGAAAACACAAATCAACAAAATCAGAAATGAAAAGGGAGAAATAACAACAAACATTGAGGAAATCCAGAGAATATTTGGATCCTACTTTAAAAATCTATACTCCACCAAATTTGAAAACTTCAGTGAAATGGACAATTTTATTGATAGATTCCACGTACTGAAGCTAAATCAAGATCAGATAAACAGACTAAACAGCCCTAAAACCCCTAAGGAAATAGAAACAGTCATTAAAAATCTCCCAACCAAAACAAGCCCAGGGCCAGATGGCTTTAGCATGGAATTCTACCGGACCTTCATAGAGGAGCTAACACCAATACTTTTCAAACTCTTTCACCAAATAGAATCTGAAAGAACATTGCCAAACTCATTTTATGAGGCTACAATCACCCTGATTCCTAAACCACACAAAGACCCAACAAAGAAAGAGAACTTCAGACCAATCTCCCTCATTAACATAGATGCAAAAATATTTAATAAAATACTAGCAAACCAAATTCAAGAACACATCAAAAGTATCATAAACCATGATCAAGTAGGCTTCATCCCAGGGATGCAGGGATGGTTCAACATAGGAAAGTCTATGAACGTAATTCACTATATAAACAAGATGAAAGAAAAAAACCACATGATAATCTCGCTCGATGCAGAAAAAGCATTTGACAAAATTCAACACCTCTTCATGCTAAAAGTTCTGGAGAGAACGGGCATACAAGGGCCTTACCTATAAATAATAAAGGCAATATACAGCAGGCCAGTGGCCAACATCAAAATAAATGGTGAGAAACTTGAAGCATTTCCTCTAAACTCAGGGACAAGACAAGGATGTCCACTTTCACCATATCTCTTCAATATAATACTTGAAGTTCTTGCTAGAGCAATAAGACAACTAAAGGACATCAAGGGGATAAACATCGGAAATGAAGATGTCAAATTATCCCTATTTGCAGATGATATGATAGTATTTATAAGCGACCCCAAAAATTCCACCAGAGAACTCTTACAGCAGATAAACACCTTCAGCAAAGTGGCTGGACACAAAATTAATTCAAAAAAAATCAGAATCCCTTCTTTATACAACAAACAAAAGGGCTGAGAAAGAAATAAGGGAAACAACCCGCTTCACAATAGCAACAAACAACATAAAATACTTGGGGGTAACTCTAACCAAGCAAGTAAAGGACCTGTACAACAAGAATTTCAAGCCCTTGAAGAAAGAAAAGGAAGAGGCCTTAAGAAGATGGAAAGATCTCCCATGCTCATGGATAGGTAGGATCAACATAATAAAAATGTCCATCCTACCAAAAGCAATATATGGATTCAATGCAATTCCTATCAAAATACCAACACAATTTTTTATAGACTTGGAAAGAGCTATTCTCATTTTCATATGGAACACAAAAAGCCCAGAATAGCTAAATCAATCCTGTACAATAAAAAAACATCTGGAGGTATCACCATCCCAGATTTCAAGCTGTACTACAGAGCAATAGTTGTAAAAACAGCATGGTACTGGTATAGAAACAGACCAGTAGATCAATGGAATCGAATTGAATATCCAGAAATAGACCCACACACTTATGGCCACCTAAATTTTGACAAAGAAGCCAAAACGGCACAACGGAAGGACACCATCTTCAACAAATGCTGCTGGTCCAACTGGATGTCCATTTGTAAAAGAATGAAGCTAGACCATACTTATCACCTTGTACAAAACTTAAGTCCAAGTGGATCAAAGACCTTAACATAAGGCTGCCCACACTAAATCTACTAGAAGATAAAGTGGGAGAAACCCTCGAACTAATTGGCACAGGCGACAACTTCCTGAAGAGAACACCAACAGCTCAGGACTTGAGATCAACAATCAATAAATGGGACCTCATGAAACTGAAAAGCTTCTGTAAGGCAAAGGACACTGTCATTCGAACAAAACGGCAGCCTACAGACTGGGAGAAAATCTTCACCAACCCCACATCTGACAGAGGGCTAATATCCAAAATCTACAAAGAACTCAAGAAATTAAATGCCAAGAAACCAAATAATCCAATCAAAAAATGGGGGACAGAGCTAAATAGAGAATTCACAAAGGAGGAATCCCTAATGGCTGAGAGACACTTGAAGAAATGCTCAACATCCTTAATCATCAGAGAAATGCAACTCAAGACGACTCTGAGATTCCATCTCACACCGGTCAGAATGGCTAGGATCAAAAACTCAAATGACAGCACATGCTGGCGAGGGTGTGGAGAAAGGGGTACCCTACTCCATTGCTGGTGGGAGTGCAGGCTTGTACAACCACTATGGAGGTCAGTCTGGCGATATCTTAGAAAACTTGGAATAGCTTTGCCTCAGGACCCAGCTATACCACTTCTGGGTATACACCCAAATGCCTCTTCACGGAATCATAAGGATGTTTCCTCATCTATGTTTATAGCAGCCTTATTTGTAATAGCTAGAAACTGGAAACAACCCAGATGTCCCTCAACCGGAGAAGGGGTTAAAATACTGTGGTACATCTACACAATGGAATATTATTCAGCTATCAGAAACAATGAAATTATGCAATTTGCAGCCAAATGGATGGAACTAGAAAAGCTCATCCTGAGTGAACTAACCCAGACTCAGAAAAACATATATGGCATCTATTCACTTATAGTAGGATTTTAGCTATATAGTAGAAGGTATCAATACTATAACTAACACACCAAAGGGAACTTGGACATAGTCTTCTTATATTTAATTTTTATTTTTTATTTATTTTTTATATATTCGTTATATTTTTTTAGTCTTTTTTATCTATTGTATGCTTATTGATTTGTTTGTTTAGTAGTTCTCTCTCCCAGGCAATGAGACACTTTTCACTGATGGTACTGCGTCATAGATCCCCAGTGAATGAAGAGGCTCTTTGCCCTCATACGACCTCTCACCTGAGATGAGGGACTGTTATATAAGACAACCCACCCCAGAGAAATGGGATGGAAGGGTTAGGAGGTAAAGAAAAAAAAATGAAATGTGATGTTTCAGCCTTTTACTACTAACTGTCATGAACTGTTTAAGATAATTAAGAAATGCAAACTAATGGTTATCCAAGCCAGTCATTCTGTTAGGTACAATGACAGCCTATTATAGTTACTTGCTAAGCTAATCAGAAATAAACCTGCTAAGAGACAAGCAACATCTTTTTACCCTAATATAAGAGATAGATAGGGCCTCTTCAAAAACCTCAAGAAATCTGCCGAATATGGCATTCAAAGATGTTTTCGTAACTTTGGATTTTTTTTAAATCAAGACATATCAACTCCTGACAGCACCCCCTATTCTCCTCCAAGTAGAATATGAGCATTGAAGAATCTCCAGTGGGAGATGATTGAATTAGTCGCAAGCCTATCTCTTGGTAGGAAAAGCCCCTTGCTCCAACTGTAGACAGAATGCTGTCCAAAAAGGACAAAACCTGGAAACAGGTAAGTCGACAGCCTAGCTCTGCCAAGACAGGGTAGGTAAGTCCTTCATAACACCTGCTCTACAATCAATATCTGTCAGAGAAGCGGGGCCATACGACTGAAGATCGATGCTGTAATGTATGGAGAGAAAATGGGAACTGTCCAGGCAGTCACTGGTATGTCATTTCTTAGTTTTTGGAAGCTGCAGGCCCTGTACTTCCTTTAAAATCAGATATATTTATCCCTCTCAGGTCTCTGAGGTGATTGAAGAACAGATAGATAAAGTCTCAGAATTAAATTTTGAGTTGTTTAGGAGTCAAGAGAGTGTTATACATCTAAGAAGATACTTTTAAAATTGTGTTGCAATTACTATGACTGTTGAGTCAGATATAGAACTTTAAACTCATGGAGATGTTTAGATAGTAGAATGTCAAAGTCAGGTACCAAATACATATGGACTGGTCATTGGGAATGTACGTTAAGACATATAACCCTCATAACTGTGGCCTAATTACCTCTGTTGTACTGTATTGTATTTATTATTATAAGAGAAAAAGCCATTTGTTGGACTGAAAGGGGAAACTGTAGGGGGAAATAAGGTATACCTTAAACTTAAAAGAAAAAAAAAAAAAGGAAGAGGATGGGGGTTGAGGGTGGGAGGGTGGGACTGGAGGGGTTTAGGGATGGGAATGCGATTGTGATGTAACTTGAAGAAATAAAAAATAAAGGAAAAAATCCAAAAAAAATCCATGAAATCTGGGACACTAATAACCAAACCTAATAATAACAGAAAAAGTAGAATAATCCCCACTCAAAGATCCAGAAAATATTTTCAATAAAATCATAGAGAAAATTTTCCTAACCAAAAAGAGATTTTTATAAAGATACAAGAACCATACAGAACACCAAATATATTGGACCAGAAAAAGAAAGTCCCCTTGCCACATAATAATACAAACATTAAACATACAGAGCAAAGAAAGAATATTAAAAGCTGCAAGGTAAAAAAACCAAGTAACATATAAAGATAGATGTACTAAAATTAAACCCAACTTCTCAATGGAGAGTCTAAAAGCCAGAGGGGCCTGGATAGATGTCCTGCGTACTCCTAGAGACCATAGATGCCATCCCAAACTACTATACTCAGCAAAACCTTCAATCACCATAGAGGGAGAAAATAAGATATTTTAGAATACAGTCAAATTCAAATGATATCTCTCTACAAAAATACACATCTCACACCAGTACAACTAAAAGAGGGGAAGCTCGTAAACACACATATACACCAATCAACAACAAAATAAAAAAAATAAGCATTTATTGGCCACCAATATTGCTCAATACCAATGATCTCAATTCCCTAATAAAAAAAAGTCCCAGATGAATAGTATAGAAGCAAAAAATCTGTCTTGCTGATGCATATAAGAAACACACCTCAACATAAAAGATAGACATTACCTCAGAGTAAATTGTTGAAAAAAGTTTTTCCAAGCACACTGACCTAAAAGCAAACTAGCTACTCTAATATCCAACAAAATAGACTTCAAAACAAAATTAATCAAAAGAGACAGAAAGACTCTTTATACCCATCATAGAAACAATCACGAAGATCTCACCTCAATTCTTAACATCTATACCCAAAATGCAAGGGCACTCACATTTATAAAAGAAACATTATTAAATTTAAATCACAAATCAACTCTCACACATTGATAGTGTAAGCCTTTACCACCCTACTCTCACCAATGGACATGTCATCTAGAAAAAAAATTAAACAGGGAAATATTAGAGCTAACAGAAGTTATGAGCCAAATGGACCTAAATGATATTTATAGAACATTTTACCCATACACAAAAGAATATACCATATTCTCAGCACCTCATAGAAGCTTCTCCAAAATTGATCACAAAACAAGTCTCAAAAGATAAAAAAATAAATAAATAACCCAATGTCTTCAATCAGACTACATCGGAATAATGTTGGATTTCAACAACAGAAAGTCTACAAACTCATGGAAACTGAACAGCTCTCTACTGGGTCAAGGCATGAATAAGAAAGAAATTAAAGAGTTCCCAGATTTCAGTGAAAATGAATGTACAACATATCCCAAATTGTGGGACACAATAAAATTTCCTCTTATCAATTCTAAGAGGAAAATTCACAACACTTAGTGCCAAAAAAAGGAAAGATCTTATACTAGCAACTAAACAGCATACCCAAAAGCTTTAGAACAAAAAGAAGCAAGCACACCTAAGAGAGTAGATGGCAAGAAATAATCAAATTGATGGCTGAAATCAACAAAATGGAAACAAAGAGAACAACACAAAGAATCAATAAAACAAAGAGTTGGTTTTTTGACTAAATCAACACAATACACAAACCCTTATCCAAACTAACTAAAAGACACAGAGAGAATATTCAAATTAACAAATTCAAAAATGCAAGGGGGACATAACAACAGACACTGAGAAAATACAAAGAATCATTAGGTCATTCTTTAAAAATCAATATTCCACAAAATTGGAAAGTCTAAAAGAATGGATAATTTTCTCAACGAATATCACTTATTCAGGTAAAAACAAGAAAAGATGCACAAATTAACAGACCTGTAACCCCTAAGGAAATCGAAGCAGTCATCAAAATTTGCCTAACCAAAAAATAACCAAGAGTCACACTGTTGTAGTGCAGAATTTTACCAGATTTTCAAAGAAGAGCTAATGCCAATACTCTTTAAATTATATCACTAAATAGAAATGGAAGGAACATTACTGGATTCATTTTATGAGGCTACAGTTACCCTGATACCCAAACCACACAAAGATTCAACAAAGAACAAAAAAGAATTATAGAGCAACACATACCCACATAAATATAGATGCAAAAATATTCAATAAAATACTCACAAACCAAATCCAAGAATACACAGAAAAGATCATCCACTGTGATCAAGTAGGCTGCAATCCCAGAAATGCAGGGATGGTTCAACATATGAAATTCAGTCAGTGTAATCCACCATATAAACAAACTGAGAGAAAGCACATGATCATCTCATTAGATGCTGAAAAAGCCTTTGAAAAGAATCTAACACCCCATCATTATAAAAGTCTTAGAGATTAGGGACCAAAAGGACACACATAATAGTATAAAGACAATTTATAGCAAGCCTATAGCTAACATGAAATTAAATAGAGAGAAATTAAAGGAAATTTGACAAATATCAGGAACATGACGAGTCTTTCCACTCTCTCCATATCTGTTCAATATAATACTTGAAGTTCTTGCTAGAACAATAAGACAATGGAAAGTTATCAATATGATACAAATTGGAAAGGAAGAAGTCAAAGTATTACTTTTTGCAGATGATATGATAGTATATACATAAGAGACCCTAAAAATTCTACCAGGGAACTCCTTCAGCTGAAAAATGCCTTCAATGAAATGGCTTAATACAAAATTAGCTAAAAATAATTAGTATCCCTTCTATATAGAAATGACACACAGGCTGAGACAGAAATCAGAGGAACAACACCCTTTACAATAGTCACAAATAATATGAAATTTCTTGGAGTAACTCTAACCAAAGAAGTGATAGACTTCTATTATAAAAACTTCAAGTCTTAAGGAAATATACAAAATGAACAATACCATGAAAATAGAAATGGAAACAATAAAGAAAACACAGTCAGAGTTAAAAGAGGAAATGGAGAATCAAGGGAAGAGAACAGGAACTACGGATGTGAGTATCAAAAATAGGATGCAATAGATGGAAGACAGGATCTCAGGCATGGAAGATTCGATAGAAGAAATAAGTACAACATCCAAAGAAAATGAGAAAGCTAAAAAATCTCTCACCCACAACATCCAAGAAATCAAGGACTCAATGAAAAGACAGAACCTAAAAATTATAGGCATAGAGGAAAGAGAAGACTCCCGACTCCATGGTCCAGGAAATATCTTCAACAAAATCATAGAAGAAAACTTCCCAAACCTAAAGAAAGAGATGCCAGTAAAAATCCAAGAGGCTCACAGAACACTGAACAGATTAGATCAGAAAAGAAACTCCTCTTGCTACATAATAATAGAAACTCCAAATGTAGAGGACAAAGAAAGGATATTAAAAGCTGTAAGAGAAAAAGGCCAAGTCACATACAATGGCAGACCCATCAGAATCACACCTGACTTCTCCTCAGAAACTTTAAAAGCTAGAAGGGCCTGGATGGATGTCCTACAAGCCCTGAGAGAACATAGGTGCCCAGCCAGACTACTATACCCAGCAAAACTCTCTATCAACATAGATGGAGAAAACAAGATATTCCATGACAAAATCAAATTCAAACAATATCTAAGCATACAGAAGATCCTAGAAGGAAAATTCCAACACAGAGAAGATAACTACACCCAAGAAAACAGAGGAAATAGAAACCTCCACAGCAACTAAACAAAAAGAAGCACAAGACAACCACCTATATCAAAATAATGGGAAATAACAACACCTGGTCACTAATATCCATCAACATCAATGGACTCAACTCGCCAATAAAAAGACACAGACTTACAGACTGGATCCGTAAACAAGACCCATCTTTTTGCTGTATACAAGAAACACATCTCACTATTGAAGATAAACACTATCTCAGAGTAAAGGGCTGGGAAAAGGTTTTTCAAGCAAATGGACCCAGGAAACAAGCTGGAGTAGTCACCCTAATATCAAACAAAATAGATCCAATTGAAGTTAATAAAAAAAGACAGAGAAGGGCATTACATACTCATTAAAGGAAATATACACCAAGAGGTCATCTCAATATTGAACATCTATGCCCCAAATACAAAGGTACCTACATTTATAAAAGAAACGCTTCTAAAACTTAAATCGCTCATCGATCCAAACACTTTAAAAGTGGGAGACTTCAGCACCCCACTCACAACTATGGACAGATCATCAAGACAGAAGACAAACAGAGAAATAATGAGTCTAACAGAGATCATGCACCAAATGGCCCAAACAGATATCTACAGAATGTTTCACCCAAACACAAAAGAATACACCTTCTTCTCAGCACCTCATGGAACCTTCTCCAAAATCGACCATATAATTGGACACAAAGATAGCCTCAACAGATACAAGAAAATTGAAATAACCCCTGTATTCCACCATGGACTAAAGCTGGACTTCAATAGCAAAAGAATCAACATAAAGTCTACACTCACATGGAAATTGAACAATTCTTTACTATAGGACCACTGGGTCAGGGAAGAAATAAAGAAGGAAATCAAAGACTTCTTAAAATCCAACAAAAATCAAGACACAACATACCCAAACCTATGGGACACAATGAAAGCTGTGCTACGAGGAAAGTTCATAGCACTAAGTGTCTTCAAAAAGAAAATTGTGACAGCTCATATTAGCGAATTAACAGCTAAGCTGGGTGAATTGGAAAAAAAAAAGAAGCAAACACTCCCAAGAGGAGCAGAAGGCAGGAGATCATCAAACTTAGGGCTGAAATCAACAACTTAGAAACAAAAAGAACTATACAAAAAATCAATGAAACCAAGAGTTGGTTCTTCAAGAAAATCAACAAAATAGACAGACCCTTAGCCAAATTAACTAAAAGACAGAGGGAGAAAACACAAATCAACAAAATCATAAATGAAAAGGAAGAAATAACAGCAGACATTGAGGAAATCCAGAGAATATTTGGATCCTACTTTAAAAATCTATACTCCACCAAATTTGTAAACTTAAGTGAAATGGACAATTTTCTTGATAGAT
The DNA here is from genome assembly GCA_907164525.1 of Lophiomys imhausi. Taxonomy (NCBI): domain Eukaryota; kingdom Metazoa; phylum Chordata; class Mammalia; order Rodentia; family Muridae; genus Lophiomys; species Lophiomys imhausi. The sequence goes on along the minus strand of CAJQZJ010034102.1, from coordinate 831,640 downwards.
TCCACCTACCGAAGCTAAATCAAGATCAGATAAACAGACTAAACAGCCCTATAACCCCTAAGGAAATAGAAACAGTCATTAAAAATCTCCCAACCAAAAAAAGCCCAGAGCCAGATGGCTTTAGCATGGAATTCTACCGGACCTTCAAAGAGGAGCTAACACCAATACTTTTCAAACTCTGTCACACAAATAGAATCTGAAAGGACATTGCCAAACTCATTCTATGAGGCCACAGTCACCCTGATTACTAAACCACACAAAGACACAACAAAGAAAGAGTACTTCAGACCAATCTCCCTCATGAACATACTTAATAAAATACTAGCAAACCGAATTCAAGAACACATCAAAAGTATCATACACCATGATCAAGTAGGCTTCATCCCAGGAATGCAGGGATGCTTCAACATAGGAAAGTCTATGAACGTAATTCACCATATAAACAAGATGAAAGAAAAAAAACACATGATAATCTCGCTAGATGCAGAAAAAGCATTTGACAAAATCCAAAACCCCTTCATGCCAAAAGTTCTGGAGAGAACGGGCATACAAGGACGGTACCTATAAATAATAAGGGCAATATACAGCAGGCCAGTGGCCAACATCAAAATAAATGGAGAAAAACTTGAAGCATTTCCTCTAAACTCGGGACAAGACAAGGATGTCCACTTTCACCATATCTCTTCAATATAGTACTTGAAGTTCTTGCTAGAGCAATAAGACAACTAAAGGAGATCAAGGGGATAAACCTCGGAAATGAAGAAGTCAAATCATATCTATTTGCATATGATATGGTAGTATACATATGCGACCCCAAAAATTCCACCAGAGAACCCTTACAGCCGATAAACACCTTCAGCAAAGTGTCTGGATACACAATTCATTCATAAAATCAGAAGCCCTACTTTATACAACAAACAAATGGGCTGAGAAAGAAATAAGGGAAACAACCCCCTTCACAATAGCCACAAACAACATCAAATACTTGGGGGTGACTCTAAACAAGCAAGTAAAGAACCTGTACATCAAGAACTTCAAGCCCTTGAAGAAAGAAATGGAAGAGGCCTTTAGAAGATGGAAAGATCTTCCATGCTCATAGATAGGTAGGATCAACATAATAAAAATGGCCATCCTACCAAAAGCAATATATAGATTCAATGCAATTCCTATCAAAATACCAACACAATTTTTATAGACTTGGAGAGATCTCTTCTCGATTTCATATGGAACAACAAAAAGCCCAGAATAGCTAAATCAATCCTGTACAATAAAAAAAAAAAAAAAAAAAAAAAAAAAAAAACATCTGGAGGTATCACCATCCCAGATTTCAAGCTGTACTACAGAGCAATAGTTGTAAAAACAGCATGGTCTTGGTATAGAAACAGACCAGTAGATCAATGGAATCGGATTGAAGATCCAGAAATAGACCCACACAATTATGGCCACCTAATTTTTGACAAAGAAGCCAAAATGGCACAACGGAAGAAGTGCATCTTCAACAAATGGTGCTGGCCCAACTGAATGTCCACTTACAAAAGAACAAAATCAGACCCATACTTATCACCTTGTACAAAACTTAAGTACAAGTGGATCAAAGACCTTAACATAAGGCCTGTCACACTAAATCTACTAGAAGAAAAAGTGGGAGAAACCGTCAAACTCATTGGCACAGGCGAAAACTTCCTAAACAGAACACCAACAACTCAGGATCTGAGATCAACAATCAATAAATGGGACCTCATTAAACTGAAAAGCTTTTGTAAGGCAAAAGACACTGTCATTCGAACAAAGTGGCAGCCTACAGACTTCGAGAAAATCTTCACCAACCCAACATCTGACAGAGGGCTAATATCCAAAATCTACAAAGAACTGAAGAAATTAAATGCCAAGAAACCAAATCCAATCAAAAAATGGGAGACAGAGCTAAAGAGAGAATTCACAAAGGAGGAATCCCTAATGGCTGAGAGACACTTGAAGAAATGCTCAACATCCTTAATCATCATAGAAATGCAACTCAAGACGACTCTGAGATTCCATCTCACACTTGTCAGAATGGCTAAGATCAAAAGCTCAAATGACAGCACATGCTGGCGAGGGTGTGGAGAAAGGGGTACACTACTCCATTGCTGGTGGGAGTGCAAACTTGTATAACCACTATGGAGGTCTGTCTGGCAATATCTTAGAAAACATGGAATAGCTTTGCCTCAGGACCTAGCCATACCACTTCTGGTTATACACCCAAATGTCTCCTCACGGAATCATAAGAAAGTTTCCTCATCTATGTTCATAGCAGCCTTATTTGTATAGCTAGAAACTGGAAACAACCCAGATGTCCCTCAACCGAAGAAGGGGTTAAAAAACTGTGGTACATCTACAAAATGGAATATTATTCAGCTATCAGGAACAATGAAATTATTCAATTTGAAGCCAAATGGTTGGAACTAGAAAAGCTCATCCTGAGTTAGCTAACCCAGACTCAGAAGAACACATATGGCATCTATTCACTTATAGTAGGATTTTAGCTATATAGTAGAAGGTATCGATACTACAACTAACACAGCAAAGGAAACTTGAACATAGACTTTTTATTTTTTATTTTTATTTATTTATTTATTTATTATATATTTTTTTCTATTTTTTTATTTTTCTTTATCTGTCTGCTTATTTGTTTGTTTGTTTTTTAGTTCTCTCTCCCGGGCAATGAGACACTTTTCACTGATGGTACTGCATCGTAGACCCCCAATGAATGAGGAGGCTCTTGGCCCTCATACAACCTCTCAAATGAGATGAGGGACTGTTATATAAGGACACCGCACCCCAGAAAAATGGGATGGAAGGGTTAGGAGGTAAAGAAAAAAAATGAAATGTGATGTTTCGGCCTTTTACTACTAATTGTCATAAACCTTTTAGGATAATTAAGAAATGCAAACTAATATTTATGCAAGCCGGTCATTTTTTTAGGTACTATCACAGCCTATTATAGTTATTTTCTAAGGTAATCAGAAATAAAGCTGCTAAGAGACAAGCAACATCTGCTTACCCTAATATGAGAGATAGATAGGGTCTCTTCAAAAACCTCAAGATATCTGCAATTTATGGCATTCAAAGATGTTTTTGTAACTTTAGATTTTTTTATATTGAGACATATCAACTCCTGACCGCACCCACTATTCTACCCCAAGTAGAAGATGTGCATTGAAGAATCTCCAGTGGGAGATGATTGAATTAGTCGCAAGCCTATCTCTTGGTAGGAAAAGCCCCTTTCTCCAACTGTAGACAGACTGCTGTCCAAAAAGGACAAAACCTGGAAGCAGGTAAATCAACAGCCTAGCTCTGCCAAGACAGGGTAGGCAAATCCTTTATAACCCCTGCTCTAAAATCAATATCTGTCAGAGAAATGGGGCCAAAAGACTGAAGATCGATGCTGTAATGTATGGAGAGAAAATGGGAACTGTCCAGGCAGCCACTGGTATGTCATTTCTTAGTTTTGGAAGCTGCAGGCCCTGTACTTCCTATAAAATCAGATATATTTATCCCTCTCAGGTCTCTGAGATGGTTGAAGAACAGATAGCTAGAGTCTCATAATTAAATTTTGAGTTGTTTAGGAGTCAAGAGAGTGTTATAGATCTAAGAAGATGCTTTTAAATTGTGTTGCAAGTTAGTATGAATGTTGAGTTATATATAGAACTTTAAACTCATGGAGATGGTTAGATAGTAGAATGTTAAAGTCAGGTGCCAAATACATATGGACTGGATATTGGGAATGTACGCTTAGCCATATAACCCTCATAACTGTGACCTAATTACCTCTGTCGTTTTGTATTGTATTTATTATTATAAGAGCAAGACCCATTTGTTGGACTGAAAGGGAAAACTGTAGGGGGAAATAAGATATACCTTAAACTTAAAAAAAAAAAAGGAAGAGAATGGGGGGTTGAGGGTAGGAGGATGGGACTGGAGGGGGGAATAGGGAGGGGACTTCGATTGAGATGTATCTTGAAGACATAAAAATAAAGGAAAAAAAAAGAGAAAAAAACTTCAAGTCTTTGAAGAATGAAATTGAAGAATATATCAGAAGATGGGAAGATGTTTGTAGATCAATAGGATTAACATAGGAAAAATTACCATTTTATCGAATAAATAGTTTTTTTTAAGTTGCCATGCTCATGATGTCTCTATTACAGCAGTAGAATATTGACCACCTTTTGTCTCCTAAAAATTTTATATGTAACCTCAACTACACAAGTTTATTAAATAAGCATATAAATCAGACATTTGTTGATAATAAATCATAAGTCAACTTATTGTAAAATAATTTCTTGTTATAATTTTATTATTTATCAAACACAAAACCAAGTAGCACATTAACTGCTTGTTTATTTTTACATAAAAGATTATATGTTGGCTGAATATTGGATCTTTCAGGGCATACATAAAGCATCTGCAATACTTTTTTGTGTTTACTGAGAGTTTGATTCTAAAATCATCAATACTGAAAATGATGTTTCACATAAATATGTAGTATAAAATGACAGAAGTGTGTTTGGGGCATTTCCAACTGTTGGAAATTGTATCCTGGTCCAAAACCAAAATTTATTTTATTATTTTTTAAATGAAACTCAAGGGAAGAGCTCAAATATTCATTTTAAAAATAAAACATTGTAACATACTATGATCTGAAGATATATGAGGATATATGATATATACCAATATGAGGCTTGCATGCTGAGAAATGGTGGTAAGAAAATATTAAAAGTCTTTATTTTCTAGAATTAAGCCATTATGCTTCTGTGAAAGCAGAACACTGCATGCATAATAAAACTGTTGTCAATCATAAAATACCAGTTTGGGTCTGTGAAGAAGTTATTCAGGCAGCATTCAACAGCAATTTGTGGCAATGGTGTGAGAATACACAGGGCACATGTATGTATCAGAATCAAGGCTGTTTTAACATCACATAGTGTGGCTTGATGAACACAGCCAGAGCCCCTTGGAATCCTTACACATTTAATTTCATTTTTCAAAATTTCATTACTTTTGAGATTATTGATATACTTATATCATTTATCCATTCCCTCAAACCTTTCCACATATTCTCCTTACTATTTCTCAACTCAATGACCTAGTTTAAATTAATTGTTGTTACATGCATATGTGTGTGTGTGTGCACCTGTGTCTATATGAGTACACACCTGTGTGTGTGTTTGTGTGCATGTATTTCCAAATGGAACTTTCTTAGTCTTACAAGCTTATTGTTATATATATATATATATATATATATGTTATTTGTATGCATTTTTCATTGCTGAACACTTGGTGTGGAGAATTTCTGCTGATAACGTAGAAGTCTGGTGTTTCTGGAAAGCCCCTGAGCTTGATGCCAAATGATGATTCCCTTTTTACAGCAGAAAATCCCACTCTTTCCTCTGAAATGAGAATCCCAGATCCTCTAAATAAGGAGTGTCACAGTATCCCAACTCTTAAAAACCTGCCCAGCAAATACCTATAGTTTTCTGAAAGTACTTTCCCATGCTAATAAGGTCTGTTGGTGTCTTGGCTTTCAGCCAATGGCATTTGTCTATGCCTCTAGCCTACCTGGAGTTCCCCTCCCCACCCTCACTGCCCATGAGTTAATTAGGTATAACATTTTTTTTTCTTTTGACAGGATGATACCCACTGAGTTAAACACATTCACCTCCCAAACCCCTCCCCACTGCCCAAAGATTTATAATGACCTTGATTCCCTAAATAAACTCTCTCTTTCTCCACACCTTCAACATGGCTGTCTGAATCTGGTTGTTTATTTGGGGCTTAGAAAGGAAGTTCTCTTCCTCCCATGAAGAGTTTGCCATTGCTGGCTCTCTGGTTACCCAGGACTGCATGGACCCCAGGCTTCTGTCTGGCCACCACTACTTGCTAGTTTTCCTACTGCTGGGAAGTGAGATATCCTTCATCTCTGAGCATATAGAGCACGAGGCCTCCATCTTGCTTCCACTGGCAGCCTGGTTAGGATTGAATCTTGATCATTGCTACCAGTCACCAGAGTGGTGGCCTCTGAAGCCAGCAGAGAGGCACTAAACTTCTGCAACTTCTCCTGGCCAGTTGCCTAGCCCAGGCCACCTTTTTCTGCCTGGACCTTCCAGCAGAGGAGCTTGCATTTCTGACCTGATACCGGACCAGGCTGGTAATCACTCCCTCATCCCAAGCCACAACTTGGTATTGAATTACAAATTGATATACTAGTCTCTGAGAAAAACTATTTTGCCTGCTTTTAGTATTCCATACTTGCCTTTATTTATTGTATAGGATTGAGGTCTCATGCCCTTCTCCAATCACGTTAGCATATCTATTTTTGTTACCTTTGTTCAGCTTATGTACAGGGAGTCTTGTTGATAAGACTTTATGGGTGTAATTTCTGACATTTCTAGACAGAAAAAAAAAAAACTCTCAGTAAACCCTTAGTCTTCTGGCTCTTATAATCTTTTTGGATCCTCTTCCAAAATGATCCCTAAGTCTTAGTTGCAGGAGCTGTATTGTTGCATTGTACATGTATTAGATAGGACTACACTGCACAACTGCATTTTGATTGATTATGATTTCCTGTAATAGTCTCCTTCTGTTACAAAAAGAAGTTTCCTAGATGTGGGATGAAGATTACTCTTATCTGTGAATATAAGGGAAATTTTAGAAGGTAGTTAGGGATTGTACTCACTTACTATAATGGTAGCTTTAGGTTCTCCTCCAAGATACATGACTTCACTAGCTCTGGATATCTGGCTAGTTTTCTAGTCCCAGGTATAATTTCCCTTCTTGTTGAGTGGATCTTAAGTTCAACTGGAGAGCTATTTCTTGCCACCTAGGAATTTCTACCACCACTGGACCCTTAGAGACATGGAGGCTTGCTGGTCACATTGCAGTTCATATGTTGTCGTGTCATAGTCATGTGCCATCACATGTTGTGGTTCATAAGTGTTACATGTTGTGGTTCATATGTATCAGCTGGGTAGTACCTTACTCTGTTGAAAACTTTCTTAGCACCTTCTGATACCATAAAAGGCAGTCCTCAGAAAGAAAGCCTCTGGTCATTTCCTACTCAGGAACATATGGGCCCTGTATATAAAATACTTGTTGTCTTCAGCAATAGGGACTTACTTTCCACCTCTGGGGGCAACCAAAGGTAAAAGTTATAGCCTATAATGTTTAGGGAGTTTCTTGGATAATCTTGACCAACAATTCAAAGAAGCTTTATTGTGCCTGGTATTTGGGTTTTTCTTAGAAGATCTTTGGATCTTGGAAGGAACATTGTCATCATTAAATTTTTATTGAAACTACATATGTTTATACATCAATTTATGTATATTATGGATATTTTTAGGTAGTTAATAGTATGGGTTGCTATGATATTTTTCAACTATTCTTACTGTCATTTTACCTTTCTTCTGTGTTTATTTCCTTCCCCTTTCCTAATTAGAGCTCCCTTCCTGTTTTCCACTTCCCACATCAAATCACTTATACCAAATCACTTTCTATTGCTGCCCTAACTTTTCATCTTTACAATGGTCCATTCTTAATTTCCTGGGTTCTACAGATACACCAGGATATGTACTTATATTTGAACACTTGAAGCTATGAGTCTGGAATAAGAGAGAAACTGTGATGATGTGATGATTCTCTTTGGTGTCTGGTTGCCTCACTCAAAATAATATTCTCCAGTTCCATTCATTTACCTGAAAGTTTCACTATTTCATCTTTCATTACAGCTTAAGTATTCCATAGTGTGTTAGTACATCTTTTTCATTATCCATTCATCAATTGAAAGAAATTTAGTTTGTTTCCATTTCCTAACTGATGAATCAAGCATCAGTGAGTACAACTGAGCAAGTAGCTGTGGAGTAAGATGTCAAGTCATTTGGGCATATGCCAAGGAGCGGTATAGCTGAGTCACATGATGAATTTATTTTTTGCTTTTTGAGACTTCTCTACACTAATTTCCAATGTGGCTTCACCAATACCACCAACACTAAAAGAAGACTCCCTTTTCCTTATTTAATGTAACACTTGCTGTCTGTTGATTTGTTGAATGTTGGTTTGAATGAAAATGGCTGCCATAGGCTTATAGTGAGTGGCATTATTAGGAGGAATGGCCTTGTTGGGACAGATGTGTCCTTATTGGAGGAAGTACACCACTGGGGGTGGGCTTTAGAGTTTCAGATGCTTAAGCCAGTCCCAGTGTCACTCTCTTTTCCTGCTGCTTGCTGATACAGATATAGAGCTCTCAGATCCTTCTCCAACACTGTGTGTGCCTAGGTGCTACCATGCCTCCTGCCATTAAGGAATGGACTATACCTATGAACTGTAAGCCAGCTCCAATTAAATGTTTTCTTTTGTAAGAGTTTCTGTGGTCATGATATCTCTTCACAGCAACAAAAACCCAACTAAGACAGCTAGAGATAAAGAACAATTTTGTGATAATTCATAGCCATTATTTTTCTTCTTTTGAGAAATCTTTCAAATCCTTGGTTCATTTTTTAATGGGTCACTTTTTATTTTGAGTTTGCTTTTGACTCTTTAAAAATTCTTTAGATATTCTGGATATTAGTCCTCCTTCAGATCTATAAACCAACAAAAATTTACTCCCATTCTGTTAGCTTCTACTTTATGTGACAGACTGGTGGATTTTGTTTGGTTTAGCTTTTCAGGTACACAGAAACTTTGTAGTTATATGAAGTTCCACTTGTCAATTGTTGGGCTTAATTCTTGGACAAATAGAATTCTGCTGAAAAATTCTTTTCTATATCTAATCATGTAGGGTACTGCTTATGTTTGCTTCTAGTGGTTTCAGTGTTTCAGGTTTCAAGTTTAGCTGTTTCATCTATTTGGAGTTAGTTTTTGTGAAAGGGGATAGTACAGGTCTTTCATCACATGGACATTTCATTTATCCAGCTCCATTTGAGGAGGTTTTCTTTTTGTGCCCAGTACTTGTTTTGTGCCATTTTTTTTTGTTTTTATTACTATGGTTCTGTAATTTATCTTGAGATCTAGAATAGTCATCCTTCCACATTAATTTTTTCCTCAGGACTATTTTGGCTATTTGGGACTTTTGTAGTTCCATATAAATTTAGGATATTCTTTTCTATGTCTATGAAGAATGAGATGGAAACTTTTATTGAGATTGCACTGAATCTGTAAATATATTTTGGCAAAATAGCCATTTTTACAATACTAATTTGTCTAATCTGTGACCACATGGTGTTTTTCTATTGTCCAGCATCATTCTATGTCTTTCTTCAGAGGCTTAAGGTTTTCATTGTAGAGGCATTTACTTCCTTGGTTAAGTTTATTCTAGGGTATTTTATTTTCTTTGAGGTTATGGTGAATAGGAGTGTTTCAGCTATTCCTTTTTTTGGTATCTTTGTTGTTTGGGGAACACCTATTAATTTGGGGAAGTTTATTCTGTACCCTGCCACATTACATTGCTGAGTTTATTTATTCTTTTTAGTAGTTTTCTGGGGGAAATTTTGGCAAGCCTAACATATAAGGTCATGCCATCTGCAAATAGGTATAGTTTGACTTCTCCTTTTTCAATTTGTAAACTTTTAATTTCTCTCTCTTGCCTTATTGCTTCTGATATTGCTTAAAGCATAATAGTGAAAAGGATTGGGGATAGTGGACATCTTTGTCTCATTCCTGGCTTCTGTGGGGTTGCTTCAAGTGTGGTGCCTTAGAAATAATCTACCATTGGAATATACAAAAATTAGAACTGAATCATATTCTTATCCCTGTGAATGCAGATTAATGCTGACAGAAAAGCAACCCAAAATGCCTTCCAAAAAGTTGGGGAAATATGGGAAGAACAAAAGCAAATATACCTAGTGAAAAAAGAAAACTACAACCCTCAGTTTTAAAAAGTTTCATCTGCTCTTCTAACAGTGAAGCAAATCATCTACTACTACAAGTAATAGTTTAAAATGACTATGTTTATTTGGTGTCTAGTTTGATTTTCTTTAAAGTATGTATAAATATTGAGGAAAGAGAAGGAGATGCCAAAATCTGAATTTCTATAGTAGCCAAAATGTTCAGCTAAAATCCTCTGCAGAGCAAAATAAGATAATAGGAAAATCTGACATTTACAGAAGATGTTTACTCCTATCATGAGAGGATGAGTCCAACAAAATGACAACCAGTCCTTATCTTCCTATCACATTTTAATAAATACAACAAATTTGCTGTGTTCATGAACATGAAAAGGCCCTTGGTAGTGCAGGTCATTTTAATGGACACATCATTTTAAAATAAACCTACTCCATCTGTTTTGCTCTTTAATTAGCAATGAACACAGTCCATAATTCACAATTACATCATAAAAACAAGATTGGCATTATATCAACTAATGTCACTGCTTATTGATCCACACTATTTGGCACCTGCCACAGTATTAATATTTGTTCCATTCCAACAAACATACCACTTTCTTAGGAAAATCTTAGATATTATGCTTGCAATAATGAAAGGAATTCTCTACCAGGCCATTTCCTTTCATAGTTCTGCATCATCACCTTCCACTCCAATCACCATTTCACAGTTCATTTCTTTCTGCACTTGCCTTTACAATACTCCTCAGAAAAAGAAGAAACTAATAGAATCACAAAAGACCAAATATCTCAAATTCTACAGTCATCAAATTTCTTAGCTCTCTTAAGAAGATACAATACATAATAGAGAAGTGTAACAGTAAATTTTTTATTTATCACACATATATTTATTAATACTTAACAATTACCTAACAATTGTTTATAAAATTCCTAAATCCTAAACCCAAACCCTAACTCTGATACCTAACATGAAAAACTTCTTAGTACCTATTGAAAGACCCCTGAAACGGGGACACCGCCCCTGGGGCCCAGCGTCCAAGGACAGAGACCGAGACCACCGGATGCAAGTGCAAGAGGCAACTTTATTGTTTACACAGGCGCCTGCGGACGCTACAGCCTTCGGGTGACTGAGCGTGCCGGGCCATAGTGAAGGTTGATTATATAGGGTTGGGGTGGCAAGAAGCGGGCTTACAGAAGCAGATGCATGGTTACAGGGTTCTCATTGGTTGATTTAAATGAGGCCATGGGCTCAGGTTAAGGACAAACTCGGCATTCCACAAGGCTATCGTCAGCACATTTTTTTGGTTTCCCCAGTTCCTGGGGCCGGTGAGTCAGTTGGCAGATGTTTAACCATAGATATCCTGTTTTTTT
>CAJQZJ010034102.1:780217-820387 GCA_907164525.1 Lophiomys imhausi | reverse complement strand
AACAATATAATGACATTTTACAGAGAGGCATAAGCTGGGGTCTTTCACTATAATACAAGCATTTAACATTAATGTAAGGTTTCTCAAAAGGATATTTCCTCTGAGCATGGGTCCTGATGGATGGCTGGTCTTCATACAATTTTCAGTTTTAAAGTCTCTTGAAGTCTCTGAATTTTGTGTTCTTAAGACCAATTAACATATGAAAGTTTCCCGTGCGGCTCACCTATTCAGATGCTTATGGCCTGCAAAGGCCTGAAGTCCAGAAGTCCAGAGTTCTGAGTATAAGCACTCCTGAATCTCAGGAAGAGTCCTCTCAAGACCCAAAATAGGCCAATATCAGAGGGTGAAACTTTCTGGTGAGATTGTGATGTGTGTTTTTCCACCAATCAAGGAAAATGTTGAGTGAGTCAGGAACAGGAGAGAGAGAGTGAGTGAGCCCTCAGTCCACGTGAATCCTGCCTATTGGCAGAAGCTTTCCTTCACTTGTCAAGTTACGTCCCTGGGCTCAGTCTTTTTCAAAAAAGATTTTTGCAGAGGGGCGTGAATTCACAGGTGGTCCACAGATGTGGGCAGGTGCCTCAGGGCATGTCATTCAGATGCTTATCCTAGTGAGCTGTGAAATGATAGCAGACCTCTGGAGGGCAGGCACCTCAGGGGGCATGTCTTGTCCCTAGCCCTAAGATTAAAGAGGTATTGGTCCTTGGCAAGTTCCCAAGGATATGTCACATCTGAAGTAAGTCTTTTATCTTAAAGTCCAGCCTTATTCCAAATTCCCTATGCTATTATATGCTAACACTAAATCTACCACACTTCCTCCCTTCTCACCAAACAATCAATTGTCCCTAACAATACCCATGTGTCTATAACAAGAAAAATCATATGAATTATTTATGTACAATACATAAACAAAATAAACATCAAAATACAAAAAATATATGAAAAATATCATTAAATTGACCTTAAATTTTTATAAATATATAAAATAATATACATAACCTTAATTCTTATCAATAAACATAAATCAAGATTTTTTTACATAATCCTAAATTTATGAAATATTTTTATTTTTAATGATATGAAAAGAAAGGAAAAGAAAAAAGAGATCCCTGAGTCCATCCCCTTTCCTTGTCCCAAGTAAATCCATTCTTACATACATTCATCATATCCATTCATCTTAGACGATGACAATCACAGCATATAAATATAATAAAACAAACAAACAAAAAGAAAATTTTTTATCCCAACTTTAAGGATAAGAAGTGAAAATATATTTTTGGGGGTATCCTTAAAATTTTGAGAAAATGGCCAGTTCTTTGAAAAGCTAGCTGTAGCTTTTGTTATTTAATCTCTTTCTGATCGATCATTTTGAGCTAGCCTTTAAAAATTGATTTGCATGTATAATTTGGAAAAATTAGTAATTGAAGCAGTTGGGTAGGTTGGATCCTTTAGTCTATTTGTCTTGTCATTATTGTTACTTAGTCTTTGGTTCTGAAAATAAATTTTTCCTTAAATTTAAGAGGGAGAAAAGCATATATTAATTTTGAAGTCTATTTGTATCATTAACTCCACCCATGCTAAATGAAGGAATAGAATATTATGAACATTAGACAGTTAATAAAATACTCTTATCAAGTGAAGACATTTATATCTCAGCTAATAGGAGGTTCTCTTTGGTGTGTCTGATCAGATCTGATCTTTATAAGTTTTGTTGGTATCCATACCTTTTCATTACCTGTAGATACATATGCATAGCCATGTCCCCATCTTAGCACTATTTCAGGTTTCCATTCTAAAGTCAAAATGTCCTTATAGTATATTGGTTGGTTTAATATACACATGTGCACACACTCATATCTCATTTTGGTAGTAACCAGATTGCATTAAGAATTTTTTCTATGATAAATCCCAGAAGGAGACCATGTGAAGGATGGGAACAAGAGTGCAATAGTGAATACACTTTTCTACTCACATGCCTCCATACCTGTTCTCAGCTTCTCTCCCAAAAAGAGATAGAATCATGTGTAATATGTCCTGAGGTCATGACCCTGGCTACTAGCCATCATGCATGTTCTCTTTGATAAAGCTTAGCCTAGATGTAGTTATTTAATTTTTATAATCACTATTATTATTGTTATTTTTTCATATCTAAGTTGTTCATAATTAGGATACTTGAATTCTTTTGATAGAGTATCTTTCCTCCTTCAAAATGTTTTATGAAGGGCTTATTTCTAGTTAAGATCATGAGCAACACAAACAAAGAATTGGAAGATGCTGCTTGCTTCCGATGGCAGACAGGTTAACTCCAGTTCAAAGAGCTTTGTTCTACTATAAATTAGAGAAATACTACTAAAACAAATTATTGGCTTAGTAGGTTTTACTACCACAGCCAAGACTGATAGAATTTTGCTTTTAGCCCCCATTAAAAATTTCTCTGGTCAAATGAGCATCTGATAAATGTCCTTAGTAGTCTGTTAATCAGACATGTAGCAGATTAATTGGTCCTTCATCTAACTTTTCATAATGCCTTATATGTGCATGCTGAAGCACTCATTAACTCATTATTTCTTCACATTCAAAAAACTAAGAGAACCATAAGTTAAGTGTTATAGGCTGAATGATACCTTCCATTCAAAATTCTTAAGATGAAGCTCTGACTGCCCTCCCTCCAGTGTCTATGCTGGAATTAGGTTTGTAGACGGCAGTCTTTAAAGAGGTTACTACAATAACTTGGTCATATGAGATTGATCTTAATCCATCATTACTAGAGTCTCTATTAAAAGGAGGATGTGAGCTACACAGATAGCTCAGTATGTAAAGCACTCATAGCATCAATCTGAGGAACTGAATTCAGATCGTCAACATCCAAGTAAATGCCAGGCAGGCATGGCAGCTGATCTGTAATTCCAGTTTTCAGTACATGGAGGTAGGGTATGTGCAAGGCAAGCTGTCTACCTCGACTATCTGTGAGTTCTAGGTTCAGAAGGAAACCCTGCATTGACATTTAAGGTAGAGGGTGACAGAAGATAGGTACTCAGTGTCACCTTTGACTTCCACATCTGTGCTAACACACTTGTGAACAGACATAAACTCATACATGTGCATATATGTGCAAAAAAGAGAGAGAAGTAAGTGGTGATGAAATGTGCAAGAAGGGAAACTATAAAGATTCAGACAGAAATCTTCACACCAAGGAAAATTACCTCAGAAGAAACTGCGCCTGATGACCTAGGCCTTTCTTGCTTGGTGCTTCCAAAGCTCTGAGAGAAATTCTTTCTATTGTTTAAATCTGCCATCAAGTAGTATTTGCTACTGTGAAATTAGTAGACCAACATCACCAGGTATTAAGTTTTATCCACATTGCCAGCCTTTTTATTGAGTATTACCTGTTGTTTAATAGTTTTTTTTTCTCAGTGAGGAATTGTTGATGAGATAATGGATTTAATGCTCATTGTCTAATTGTTCTTTTGTCTTGGAAAACTTCCTATTTGCACAATGCCAAGTTCTCATGTAAGAGGGAAGGAAATTGGATGAAGGATCCAGGAGGAACAAATCTCAGATGGGTTCAGCAGGAAAGCCTAGGCAGAGGTGGAGGGAGGAGCTTGTCACTCAAGAGAAACTGATGATTACACAGAGTTTTCACAAACAAGAAAAGCAACTTGTTCCTACACACACACAAACATATATATATATATATATATATATGTAGTTTTTGTTAAAGACAGGGTTTCTTTGTATAACTTCCATGGCTGTCCTCATCTTGCTTTGTAGACCAGGCTGGCCCTGAAATCACAGATATCTTCCTGCCTCTGCCTCCCAAGTGCTGGGATTAAAGGCATGCACCACGGATTTCATGGTTAACAGTCACAAGACGGCAAGTGTTGCAGGACGCTGTACAAAGGGCACAACCCCTTCTAAATCTCACCCAGCTATCCAGGGACCACTAAGGATCCCTGGGCAGGACGCTCCTTTCCACTCTCGGACATGCAAGGAAGCCGCTGGACCCGGGAATAAGGATCACTCATCCCCCACCAGGGGAGACTCCTGGTAAGTTTCAACCTAATACCCAGCAGGCAGATTCAGATCCCACATAGAGATAATCCCCAACCTGCTGGGCACCCCCAGGTCTCACACAGACAATCCAACTATCTGGTAAAAGGTTGCGACCCTTGGAAGTGAGCGCAGCTCGGCTGCAAAGTGCCTTCAGACTGCAGATCGCAGTCTGTGATGAAACTGACCAGTTTAAAAGCTGCGGAGCTGCAAGGCTATTGGAGCTGAACTGCAGATTTACCCACTACAGGAACCAACCCTGGCCAAACAGCGAAATATTTGAAACTGTCATATATCGGACTTTTGTAATAGTACTGGCCCTTCCGGCGGGGAACCAGAGCTTACTTGTACACAGCTCCACCACCTGGATTAGTTAGGTCTCTACCTAGGAGGCAGGGCTGAATGACTCACCTTATAGGGGTGGAGTAAGGTAACTCTACTCCTACACCAAAGCGCCTGCTTTGGACCAAGGCCAGAAGACAGCAAAAAAAAAAAACAAAAAAAAAAAAAAAAACAAAGCGAAATGTCTCCAACAAAAGAAAACAATGCTATACGGTCCAGCCAAAACCACCTCACCACAACTGAAACATATTAAAACGATGACAATTCTACATTATGGAAAGTGATAGAGTCCTTTCAAGAAGAACTTAAAACTATGAAGGAATTCAAAGAAGCCACAATTTTACAAGTCAAAATAACGAATAACACCATTAAAGAGCTCCAAGACAAGGTGACTCAGCTTCAACAGGAAAAGGACAAAGCAATGAAAGATTTCCAGGCAAGAAAAAGCAAACTGGAGAAGGAAATGTACAAAACAAACAATACCATTCAAGACATGAAAACAGAAATGGAAAAAATAAAGAAAACACAGTCAGAGTTAAAAGAGGAAATGGAGAATCAAGGGAAGAGAACAGGAACTACGGATGTGAATATCAAAAATAGGATGAAAGAGATGGAAGACAAGATCTCAGGAATGGAAGATTCGATGAAAGAAATCAGTACAACATCCAAAGAAAATGAGAAAGCTAAAAAATCTCTCACCCACAACATCCAAGAAATCAAGGACTCAATGAAAAGACAGAACCTAAGAATTATAGGCATAGAGGAAAGAGAAGACTCCCGACTCCATGGTCCAGGAAATATCTTCAACAAAATCATAGAAGAAAACTTTCCAAACCTAAAGAAAGAGATGCAAGTAAAAATCCAAGAGGCTTACAGAACAACAAACAGATTAGATCAGAAAAGAAACTCCTCTCGCCACATAATAATAGAAACTCCAAATGCAGAGAACAAAGAAAGGATATTAAAAGCTGTAAGAGAAAAAGGCAAGGTCACATACAATGGCAGACCCATCAGAATCACACCTGACTTCTCCTAAGAAATTTTTAAAAGCTAGAAGGGCCTGGACGGATGTCCTACAAGACTGAGAGAACATAGGTGCCCACTAGACTATGATACCCAGCAAAATTCTCTATAAACGTAGATGGAGAAAACAAGATATTCCATGACAAAATCAAATTCAAACAATATCTCCTCACAAACCCAGCACACAAAAAACCCAGAAGGAAAATTCGAACACAGAGAAGATAACTACACCCAAGAAAACAGAGGAAATAGAAACCTCCACAGCAACTAAACAAAAAGAAACACAAGACGACCACCTATACCAAAATAATGGGAAATAACAACCCCTGGTCACTAATATCCATCAACATCAATGGACTCAACTCGCCAATAAAAAGACACAGACTTACAAACTGGATCCATAAACAAGACCCATCTTTTTGCTGTATACAAGAAACACATCTCACTATTGAAGATAAACACTATCTCAGAGTAAAGGGCTGGGAAAAGATTGTTCAAGCAAATGGACCCAGGAAACAAGCTGGAGTAGCCACCCTAATATCAAACAAAATAGATCCAATTGAAGTTAATAAAAAAAAAGACAGAGAAGGGCATTACATACTCATTAAAGGAAATATACACCAAGAGTTCATCTCAATATTGAACATATATGCCTCAAATACAAAGGCACCTACATTTATAGAAGAAACACTTCTAAAACTTAAATCGCACCTCGATCCAAACACTTTAATAGTGGGAGACTTCAACACCCCACCCACAACTATGGACAGATGAGCAAGACAGAAGCCAAACAGAGAAATAATGAGTCTAACAGAGATCATGAACCAAATGGACCCAACAGATATCTACAGAACATTTCACCCAAACACAAAAGAATACACTTTCTTCTCAGCACCTCATGGAACCTTCTCCAAAATCAACCATATAGTTGGACACAAAGATAGCCTCAACAGATACAACAAAATTGAAATAAACCCCTGTATCTTATCAGACAACCATGGAATAAAGCTGGATTAGAATAGCAAAAGAATCAACAGAAAGTCTACACTCACATGGAAATTGAACAACTCTTTACTAGAGGACCACTGGGTCAGGGAAGAAATAAAGAAGGAAATCAAAGACTTCTTAAAATCCAACAAAAATCAAGACACAACACACCCAAACCTATGGGACACAATGAAAGCTGTGCTACGAGGAAAGTTCATAGCACTAAGTGCCTTCAAAAAGAAAATTGTGACAGCTCATATTAGTGAATTAACAGTTAAACTGGGTGAATTGGAAAAAAAAAAGAAGCAGACACTCCCAAGAGGAGCAGAAGGCAGGAGATCATCAAACTTAGGGCTGAAATCAACAACTTAAAAACAAAAAGAACTATATAAAGAATCAATGAAACCAAGAGTTGGTTCTTCGAGAAAATCAACAAAATAGACAGACCCTCAGCCAAATTAAATAACAGACAGGGAGAAAATCCAAATCAACAAAATCAGAAATGAAAAGGGAGAAATAACAACAGACATTGAGGAAATCCAGAGAAAATTTGGATCCTACTTATAAATCTATACTCCACCAAATTTGAAAACTTAAGTGAAATGAACAATTTTCTTGATAGATTCCACCTACCGAAGCTAAATCAAGCTCAGCTAAACAGATTAAACAGCCCTATAACCCCTAAGGAAATAGAAACAGTCATTAAAAATCTCGCAACCAAAAAGAGCCTAGGGCCAGATGGCTTTAGCGTGGAATTCTACCGGACCTTCAAAGAGGAGCTAACACCAATACTTTTCAAACTCTTTCACAAAATAGAATCTGAAAGAACATTGCCAAACTCATTCTATGAGGCCACAGTCACCCTGATGCCTAAACAACACAAAGACCCAACAAAGAAAAAAACTTCAGACCAATCTCCCTCATGAACATAGATGCAAAAATACTTAATAAAATACTAGCAAACCGAATTCAAGAACACATCAAAAGTATCATACACCATGATCAAGTAGGCTTCATCCCAGGAATGCAGGGATGCTTCAACATAGGAAAGTCTATGAACGTAACTCACCATATAAACAAGATGAAAGAAAAAAACTACATGATAATCTCGCTAGATGCAGAAAAAGCATTTGACAAAATCCAACACCGCTTCATGCTAAAAGTTCTGGAGAAAACAGGCATACAAGACCGTACCTAGAAATAATAAAGGCAATATACAGCAGGCCAGTGGCCAAAAGCAAAATAAATGGAGAGAAACTTGAAGCATTTCCTCTAAACTCATGGACAAGATAAGGATGTCCACTTTCACCATATCTCTTCAATATAGTACTTGGAGTTCTTGCTAGAGCAATAAGACAACTAAAGGAGATCAAGGGGATAAACCTCGGAAATGAAGAAATCAAATCATCCCTA
Source organism: Lophiomys imhausi (assembly GCA_907164525.1). NCBI lineage: Eukaryota > Metazoa > Chordata > Mammalia > Rodentia > Muridae > Lophiomys > Lophiomys imhausi. The sequence continues at coordinate 812,575 of CAJQZJ010034102.1, read as the reverse complement.
TTTGCATATGATATGGTAGTATACATATGCGACCCCAAAAATTCCACCAGAGAACTCTTACAGCTGATAAACACCTTCAGCAAAGTGTATGGATACAAAATTCATTCATAAAATCAGAATCCCTACTTTATACAACAAGCAAATGGGCTGAGAAAGAAATAAGGGAAACAACCCCCTTCACAATAGCCACAAACAACATCAAATACCTGGGGGTAACTCTAACCAAGTAAGTAAAGGACCTGTACAACAAGAACTTCAAGCCCTTGAAGAAGGAAATGGAAGAGGCCTTTAGAAGATGGAAAGATCTCCCATGCTCTTGGATAGGTAGGATCAACATAATAAAAATGGCCATCCTACCAAAAGCGATATATAGATTCAATGCAATTCCTATCAAAATACCAACACCATTTTTTATAGACTTGGAGAGACCTATTCTCAATTTTACATGAAACAACAAAAAGCCCAGAATAGCTAAATCAATCCTGTACAATAAAAAAACATCTGGAGGAATCACCATCCCAGATTTCAAGCTGTACTACAGAGCAATAGTTGTAAAAACAGCATGGTCTTGGTATAGAAACAGATCAGTAGATCAATGGAATCGAATTGAAGATCCAGAAATAGACCCACACACTTATGGCCACCTAATTTTTGACAAAGAAGCCAAAACGGCACAATGGAAGGACACCATCTTCAACAAATGGTGCTGGTCCAACTGGATGTCCACTTGTAAAAGAATGAAATTAGACCCATACTTATCACCTTGTACAAACCTAAGTCCAAGTGGATGGATCAAAGACCTTAACCTAAGGCCGGTCACACTAAATCTACTAGAAGAAAAAGTGGGAGAAACCCTCGAACTAATTGGAACAGGCGACAACTTCCTGAAGAGAACACCAAGAGCTCAGGACTTGAGATCAACAATCAATAAATGGGACCTCATGAAACTGAAAAGCTTCTGTAAGGCAAAGGACACTGTCATTCGAACAAAACGGCAGCCTACAGACTGGGAGAAAATCTTCACCAGCCCCACATCTGACAGAGGGCTAATATCCAAAATCTACAAAGAACTCAAGAAATTAAATGCCAAGAAACCAAATAATCCAATCAAAAAATGGGGGACAGAGCTAAATAGAGAATTCACAAAGGAGGAATCCCTAATGGCTGAGAGACACTTGAAGAAATGCTCAACATCCTTAATCATCAGAGAAATGCAACTCAAGACGACTCTGAGATTCTATCTCACACCTGTCAGAATGGCTAAGATCAAAAGTTCAAATGACAGCACATGCTGGCGAGGGTGTGGAGAAAGGGGTACCCTACTCCATTGCTGGTGGGAGTGCAGGCTTGTACAACCACTATGGAGGTCAGTCTGGCGATATCTTCGAAAACTTAGAATAGCTTTGCCTCAGGACCCAGCCATACCACTTCTGGGTATACACCCAAATGCCTCTTCATGGAATCATAAGGAAGTTTCATCATCTATGGTTTTAACAGCCTTATTTGTTATAGCTAGAAACTGGAAACAACCCAGATGTCCCTCAACCGAAGAAGGGGTTAAAAAACTGTGGTACATCTACACAATGGAATATTATTCAGCTATCAGGAACAATGAAATTATGCAATTTGCAGCAAAATGCATGGAACTAGAAAAGCTCATCCTGAGTGAGCTAACCCAGACTCAGAAGGATGCTTATGTCATCTATTCATTTATAGTAGTATTTTAGCTATATAGCACAAGGTATCGATACTACAACTAACACAGCAAAGGGAACTTGGACATAGACTTTTTATTTTTAATTTTTAATTTTTATTTATTTTTTATATATTTTTATTTTTTTTCTATTTTTTAGTCTTTTTTATCTAATTGTCTGCTTATTGGTTTGTTTGTTTAGTAGTACTCTCTCCCGTGCAATGAGATAATTTTCACTGATTGTACTGCTTCGTAGACTCCCACTGAATGAGGAGGCTCTTGGCCCTCATACGACATCTCAAATGAGATGAGGGACTGTTATACAAGGACACCCCACCCCAGAGAAAAGGGATGGAAGGGTTAGGAGGTAAAGAAAAAAAAATGAAATGTGATGTTTCGGCCTTTTACTACTAATTGTCATAAACTGTTTAGGATAATTAAGAAATACAAACTAATGGTTATGAAAGCTGGTCATTCTTTTAGGTACAGCCTATTATAGTTACTTTCTAAGCTAATCAGAAATAAACCTGCTACGGGACATGCAACATCTGCTTACCCTAATATAAGAGATCAATAGGGTCTCTTCAAAAACCTCAAGAGATCTGCAGAATATGGCATTCAAAGATGTTTTTGTAACTTTAGATTTTTTTTATATCAAGACATATCAACTCCTGACAGCACTCCCTATTCTCCTCCAAGTAGAAGATGAGCATCGAAGAATCTCCAGTGGGAGATGATTGAATTAGTCGCAAGCCTATCTCTTGGTAGGAAAAGCCCCTTGCTCCAACTGTAGACAGAATGCTGTCCAAAAAGGACAAAACCTAGAAGCAGGTTAGTCGACAGCCTAGCTCTGCCAAGACAGGGTAGGTAAGTCCTTCATAACCCCTGTTCTACAATCAATGTCTGTCAGAGAACCGGGGCCAAACGACTGAAGATCGATGCTGTAATGTATGGAGAGAAAATGGGAACTGTCCAGGCAGCCACTGGTATGTCATTTCTTAGTTTGGGAAGCTGCAGGCCCTGTACTTCCTATAAAATCAGATATATTTATCCCTCTCAGGTCTCTGAGGTGGTTGAAGAACAGATAGCTAGATTCTCATAATTAAATTTTGAGTTGTTTAGGAGTCAAGAGAGTGTTATAGATCTAAGAAGATACTTTTAAAATTGTGTTGCAAGTTAATGTGAATGTTGAGTTAGATATAGAACTTTAAACTCATGGAGATGGTTAGATAGTAGAATGTTAAAGTCAGGTGCCAATTACGTATGGACAGGACATTGGGAATGTACGCTAAGCCATATAACCCTCATAACTGTGGCCTAATTACCTCTGTTGTTTTGTATTGTATATTATTATAAGAGAAAGAGCCATTTGTTGGATTGAAAGGGGAAACTGTAGGGGGGAAATAAGATATACCTTAAACTTAGAAGTAAAAAAAAAAGGGAAGAGGATGGGGGTTGAGGGTGGTAGGATGGGACTGGATGGGGGAAGAGGGAGGGGACTGCGATTGAGATGTAACTTGAAGAAATAAAATATAAAGGAAAAAAAAAGCATGCACCACTATGTCTTATATTTAGGGATTCTGCATTTACTCATCATAGAAAGTCGCTATATGGTTCAAGATGGTCTCTATACTTATTCTAGAATCATGAGAAACACAGGACCCAGTTAACCATCAGCAGCTTCATGATGTTTTCACCAGGGAAAAATCATTTCTGCTCACCTACTTTTTATTGCTAAGACAGTTTTTTTTAGCATTCCTGAATTTATCATGGAAGACAGACACATAAACTTGTCATAGTAAGAGTCATCAAAGGAAACTTTATTAGATAGTGTCTTCTACAGCAGAGTACAGAAGATAAGAAAGCTGAAAGATAAACTTGATGGACTAGACATTACCAAACACTGTTTTTTTTTTCTTTTTATAAATCATGAATGTGGTTTACCTAAATGTGGGAAATGACTAACTACAGTGATTATTAAAATTAATAATTAACTCATTTATCAGAAATAAACTCTTAACAATTAGGGTAAATGATTTTATGTTCTCAATCTTTTGTTTAATAAGAAATAGACTCAACTGATGTTGGAGAAATTGCTCAGTGGTTAAGAGTGCTTGTTGCTTTTGTGTACAACCTAAATTTGGTCCCTGGTATCCATACAGTGCCTCATAACCATCTGTAACTCCAGTTCCACTGGATTCCATGCCCATTTAACCTCCATGGGCAGCAGGCTCACATGCTGTACAAAGACACTTGCAGGTGAAATACACATTCTCTCAAAATGAAACACACACACGCACACACCTACACACACACACACACACACACACACACACACACATATATATGAATGAAAGATTAGGAGGGTATATAGGCACTGAAATCCTGTCAACCAAGAAGAAATAGAATTATATTTCATTAACTGTGATGCACAATCTGCCTTGTCATGTTCATGGATGTACTTTAAGGGATAATAGCATGTTTATCTTCCTTACCCATTCTCTGACACCTTCCCAGCCACTCCTTTGCTGCTATTCTTTTGTTTATGGTCCAAGGGAGAAAATGAAAATAAAAATAATTTCCTGGTGTCTTCAATAATTGCATAGTTTATCAATATCAAAATCAATGTTAATAGTATTTTAATTTATGAACTAGTTCCTGAGAGAATAAGAATGAAGTCAGCCATCAAAAAGTATCTCCCTTACTAGAAGATGAGCACTACTTCAGATATGGTTTGTCATAAATGCTTCAGTTCATATTAGTCCTATTAAGTCCATTCTGAATACTCAGCATGTTTTATTCTATCTTTTATAAAAAGGGATTGGTTTCTATTGAAGTTTATAATACTTTGCGAGTATTTAAAAATTGTTTCCCAAGTTCTTCAGATCCCACCTGCATTCTGAAGTAATTCAAGCCTTTCTGTCCTCAATGTCTTATTATCAGTGTAATGAAAGAAACCTTTTGAGGCTTTAAAAACGTCTCCTTTGTCCTATCAATAGCAGCTAGGATCACACTAAAATAAGCAATATTGTACTAAAAATGTTGTTTTATATGTAATCCAAATTGTGAGATATCCTCTCCTACCATAAAGAGAATGTCTACTCAATTCTTCCATAATTATTGGATACTTTTTGATTCATAGATTATGTCTGAAGTCAGAATCTGGCTTCCAATTATCCTAAACAAAGTAGAAGACTTAAAATTGTTTGCTATATATCACCCTCTCATATTATGCCTTCCTATTCAAGAATCTTTGCATCAAAACCTATTATTACAAACAATGAGTAATGTCTAGAAAATTCTAGATGCTTACTCTTTGGAAACTCAGTTCAGACTACGCCAGCTGGCATTCCAGTTCAGCAACATGGCCACTACATAGTGTCTTTGCAACCACTGAATCCTAGACACATTCTTTTATTTGAATTGTGCTGTCTGACATTCTAAGTTATTTCCTTGTTTTGATTAACTTCTATTGCCTTCTATTTATTTGTCTTTTTCTCCCTGTTCAAGCCTCTCAGGTTCTCTTAACACCTGCCCAAAACCAGAGTCCTCTCATAATATTATCTGTCCTGAAGGACTTATTCCTGATGAAATAACCAACCCTTAGTATGATTATCAGTTTTGTTTGTCAATGGACAAACAGTAGAGTCCTTTGGAACAGAGTCTCAATGAGGAGCTGTTTGGATTGGGTTGGCCTGTGCATAAGCCTGTGAGCAAGTTTCTTGATTGGATTAATAGAGGTAGAAAGATGTTCCCTGAATGTGGATTACATATTCCCTAGTTTTAAGTCCTGGACTTTATAAAAGTGGAAAACATGAGCTGAGTAGCAAGCATGCACACAGTTATTCTCTCTTTGTTCTTGACTGTGAATAAGGCTGTAACTTGGTATTGTAAGTCAAATAAACCCATTATTCCCTAGGGTGGTCTTGGTCAAGGTATTTTATCATAGCAACAAGAAGGAACCTAGGACAGTGGGGTCTTAATAATAGACTAAGCTAACTCCTGTAAGGTTTAATAAGTGTTTTTACTATTTCCATGAGTTGTACAGTGCTTACCATAGTAGAAAAATCCAGTTAACAGGGGTGTCCTGTTTTGAGCATGCATTTGAAGATTCAGCATCCAGCAGAGAGCCAGCCCAAAGTTGGTGCTTTGGAAATATTGTTGAAGAATCAAATCATATATAAAACTGCTGGAGACACTCTGTTCATCTTTTTCATAATCACAAGAAGAAAGGCCAGGAATCTATTCTTTAAAATGTGTGGTCCCTTTAAAAAGAATCTTTGGCATCCCAGAAGGTTAGCAGTGTCACTCAGCAGAGAATACAGAGTGATCGTATCAATATTAATGAGTTCAGTGAAGTGCCACTGTCTTCATTGCAATTTTGACACTCTGCAACCTGACTAATAAAATAAAAACTAATTCTAAAAATAATTTACCTCCTGGAGACCTTAAAATGGGATTTACTAACGAATGAGAAAAAATTCAGCATAAATCTTTCCTTTTTTTTTTTTGTAGGTGAACCAAATGTTATAATAGGCCATAAATCTTAAATAACATACTCTAAATTCTTGGTTCTGGTTTTAGAGACAATTGTATGTATTTTTTCATCCAGATTTATAACCCAAATCACTTTAGCAGCCAATCAGTGATGGAAGGGTGATGATGAGGGTAATGAGGAAACCAGAGGAATTAGGATACGTTTTTATTTACTCTATTTTAGCTACTTTAGCTTTCAGCTATCTTCTAATTAACTATCTCCATGTGGAAGATTGTAGACCAGGACAATAATAACAAAAACTATAGAGCTCTTAATAGATATGAAAATATCATTGTTGATTCATAAATTCCTTTACTATACAAGCAAAGTCAGAATAACCTGTGGCCAAATGAAGAACTTGACGAGAAAGACCACCACACTTCTCTGGTCCTGTTGGCTAGCAACAGACTGAAATCATCCCAGATGCTATATGTTGTAATTCCTTGAATGTTTGATGTTTGAGCCCTGAGGATTATTCCAGTGGTAGTATGTATTCAAAAGAGCATGTGCATGTATCCCCACAGGAGAGCACATGGCATATGAGATGAGAGAGGAAGAGAACCATAGGAACTTTGGAAATTCCTCTTTGTCATCCCAACAATCCCACATAGCATACCAGGAAATATTTAATAAACAGATACTACACTAATCCTTAATAGTTTAAATAGCATCTTCCTAAAGTAATGGTGTTCAGCAGATACTTTAAAATGTTTTCTTCATGTTCTATTTCTATTGTATTTTTCCTCCTTCTTCAGCACAAAGATTCTTTTATCCCTTGCAGTTACCTAGAAGCCTAACAAGTAGCTCAAAAAATACACCTTTTCATTAGAATCAGAACATTGTCTCTGAAAAGTTTGTTGAAAAAAAGAAGATTCCACTACCTTCTTTCTTATTATAGTACAGGTTAGTCTAAAACTCAGAAGGTGAAATCTCAAAGCTCCAATCAGTCAGTAAAACTCCAAAAACATGAACATAAGCTTTTCTTTGTCTATATTATTATTTCCTACTGACCTTGTGGTTATTTATTTATTTTGATCCACTGGCTATAAATCAACTCATTCTTGTATATTAGGCTGTACTGGTTGGTCAAAGAAGGTAAACAAATGCTGGCATGAAAATCAGAGTCTGCCTCATGTTTCCAGAAGACTTCTAAAACATTATTCATATATATTTACTCCATCCACTTAGTAGAAAGCACCCACCTGCTAGACAGTGAGGATAAAATAACAGACACTTTTCCCCCATACAGACTTTGTAAACAAAGAAAGTACACATTCATACAAGTAAGAAGTATTTTCCAACTTTATATTAAGAGGGAAATATTAAAGAACATTTTGAATAAGATTTTTAAAAGATCTTCTGTATCTCTTAAATGTGTGCACCATGTGTACAATTGACTTCTCCAGCAAAGGGCAGCCACTTATACTCAGGAAACCTGGTACACACCACATGTATGCTTCCTCCTTCAGATATACCTTCTGATATGTCCCCTGAGGCTATTCCCCATGGTCCCTGTCAGTCTTGCTGAACTGAAGTCAATGCAAGCATATTGCATTCAGCTCCAGGTTGAGAAGTTCACTAATGGAAGTGCTAACATCTGTGTACACTTTGTTATTCAGATCCACATAGAGACTCCCCATAGATCTATGATTAATTTCCTCTGAAGGAAGCTTGCTGGACTGAGTGAGCACCCCTGCTGCTACGTTAACTTCTGACCCTTTCTCTGCCCTTCCTGACAACTCTTACAAAGTTTTGGATTTCTTCAACGAGATCAATATCTTGAGATGAAATCTCATCACTGTGGGCCACATTTGCAAACTCTATTGAATACAGTGTGCAGTGTGTCCCATTCAGCCTCCCATGACTTTGCTGTTGGAAACCTCAATGCTGAGCTGGACTTGATGCCATTCTGCCTGAGTTCTTTATTGAATATGCTTCTCTTTTGATCTGCTTCTAATTTACCTTGTGCTTTGTGCTGCCTCACTCTCTACTGGGAATCGATCAGTTATTGTGTTTTTGGTCGTATCACTAATTACTTGACTATAGTTCTGCTGAATGTGTTCAGTTTATTTGTCCACAAAATGTGTTTGCCTTCTCCTGTGTATATATTAGTTTCTCCAGAGTTCCCAAAATGAGTAGTGAAGTTCAAAACCAATTGGGTTCTATTGAACATTGATGACTAGGTTTCCCAGTGAATGGCCTCTGATAGAGGCATACTCCTGGAGAAAGTGGCATTTGCTCCAGTTCTTCTGAAGGCTGTGATATTTGACTCACTTCCATGTTTCTCTTCAAGTCCTGCAAAATTTCTCATTCTCTCCCAGCTGTCTTCATCACCAATGGCTTTATTCACCTTTGCTTTACTGTGTTCCTCACTTTTAGAAATTTAGAAGACTAGCATTTGTGTCAGAACCCTAGTGCTGTTTTCACATACCTAGTCATCATTTTGATAACAAAATGTCAGTTAATTCATGAAGTAATCATGTAAGACTGAAAAAACATCTGATGACATCTGTATTTCCTTAATGAAATATTTGTGACATGAACCCTTATAAATCATAATTACTGTATTGACCATTTTCCTTCACATTTACCAAATGAGCTCATAATTTTTTTAATGTAGATCAAAGAAAATAAAATGAATGAATAGATGGATGTACTTTTCAATTATCTGTGGTTCTGGTTTCTTTATTACTTTCAGCTTATTTTTTGAGGAGACAGCACCTAGAAGAGGAATTGCCCACTTGAAATAATTATTAAGTGGTTTCTTAATATAAGAATTATTGATCATCATGGTATAATTAAAACAAAGAGTAATCAATTGTAGTCACCTAAGTTTTGACAGTAAAAACTATTACTTATGAATGTGTATGAATTCTTTATTAATGACTGACACATGTATTTATCTGGCATTCTTTCAAATCTTTCTTTGAAGAAAGAGATAAGTAGGGGCTGAAAATACACTCAAAGTATGAAGCTTTTTCAAACCATAGAGGCTTAAACTAACAACATTATATTCTTGAACTAATGAGTTAAGTAAGTTTAGCTGAATGGCTCTTCCTATCAATGTTAAATCATTAGAGTTATTCACTAATGTTCACATACAAGTATGGCCTTTGACACTTCTGTAGCTAGCTTCTAAAGATCAGGAACAGCATGGCAGTCTCTAATATCCAGCCTAGCCTTATGCATTCTGAGCTGGCTTTGGAAAATTCACTTACGATCTAGCTTCAGCAGTTTCAAATACCACTTTCACTAAATTCTCTTGTCTCAATTCACTCTTCTAATCTAAATTGAGGAAGATGGGAAATGTACTGTTTCTTGGTGGGTAGACTGAATAATTGTCCAGAAGACTATTTTCTCCAATAATTTAAAGGGAGGACCTTGATACTTATTTGAAATAAACCTGAAATGTGAAGTGTCCAAAGCAAATTGTCACCTATGTATATTCATTTCATATTTCCTTCTAACCAATCTAGACAAGTGAGTTGAACTAAACTTTGTTCAATTTATAAATGAGGCAAATGGATGTGGTATGTGTGGGTGTCTATGAAGTATGTACATGCATGTCTGCACATGCATAATTTTACTCTCCAAAATGTCTCAAATAAGCTCATATGTATCAGATGTGACTATATAATGAGATGGAAGCCAAAACATTACTTTTGAGTTTGTCTGAATATTTTTATATTCAGTTGCTAACACCAAAAGTACTAATTAGGAGGTAAAAAAATAATTAGAAATATTTCAATGTTAAAAAAAACCACACTACTTCAAGATTCAATGGTTAAGAGTATTAACAACTAAAAATAAAACATGTTCTGTTTAAGTTACCCATGCATTTTTCTTTATCATTAAAACACTTTCTTAAACAATATTATTTTGATACCCTTTTACCTCCACCAACTCCTCTTCCTCCCTGCATGTTATCCAGTTGTGGAACTTTTGGTTAATTACGATCTACTGCAAGAAATTGTTTCTTTGATGAGGGCTGAGTACACTGCTCTAAGGAAATAGCAATATGTTGTTAGGAGTTATTTTATTGCTGTAGCAGAATATAATTAGTAGATTCTTAGGTCCCCCCACAATTCTATAACCTATCTGATCTTAGGTCCATGACCACTTCAGTTGTGTCAGGTATGGGTTCAATTTCATGGAGTGAGTCATAAACACAATTTAAAACAGAATGTTTTTGGTTACTCCCATAACTTTCGTACCACTATTGTACCAGTATGTATTTCAGGCAGGTTGTTGTTATAGTTGGGTGATATTATTACCTCCTCACCTGGTGGCATATTAGTACTGTAGAGGAATTTTAATATAGCAACATGACTGCTCTGGCAAGAGATCACATCCAAAGACCTATGTCTGTGCATTCTGGCTGGAATGCAGACATGCCACACACCTTTAATCCCTCTGGCTGGAATACATACACATACTTTTAATCCCTCTGGTTAGGATACAGACAAGCCTTAGTACACATCTTTAATCTGAAACGTTGACTTCTAATTGAGAGGCAGACAAATTGACAAATCAGAGAAAGATTTAACAGAATGAGTCAGAGAAAGAATGCATCCAACTCTCACAAGAATAGAGAGGAAAGAGAAGCTACTTAGGAGCAGCACAGAGAGAGTAGACAGGGGTTCATAGAGACAGCAGAGTAGACTTTGGGAGCACAGTATAGTTCAGTGGAGTTCAACTGAGTGCAGCTGAGTTCAGTTTGTGTCATTCAGAGGCAGGTTTTTCTAAGCAGAGCAATTCAATGAGAAGCAAAGTGAAGCAACTTTGAATCAGTCAGCTTGGGGATGAATTTCAAGCCAGAACAGCTGAGTTGAATCAGCCAGCCAGAGTTCAGAAAGAACTGGAAATGATGAGTTTATTCAGCAGTAAGTTTCAGAGGCTGAAATAGTCTAGCCCTTGGTGAGCAGATGGAGGCTGGAAGCTGAATCTTTTAAGATCAGGCTTGCAGAATATTGGATTGTATAGAGGCTAGAAGCTTCCAACCCTAGGCCTAGGGATATTTAGATAGAAATGTATGGACTCAGCCCAAGCCATTTATTAGTAAAACTTGTGTGTAGATCTCGTTTTATCTCCTCTTCTGAGGAAATAAAAACTACATTTACATAGTACCTTCCAACATCATGTGGGCTATTAACTAGGGGAAAACTTCTGGTTGAGCATCAGCTCAGTTTCTCCATGTCCAATGACATAACTGTGTAGTATCTTCAGAAACAAGGTTTTACCATTAAGTTGTAGAGGGTAATAAATAACCTTGCAATAGTCTATGATGTTGTTAGAGGGCAAAAGTGGGAGCTTTTTGCCCAACAACTCATCCAAATGTAACCCATATCTGACAATGGATGTTTCACTTGGTGGCATAAGAGGTCTATTTGAGGCATTACCTCTATTATATAATGACTACATTTAATTTCCTTTCATATATGTATATGTATTTAGGAAGCTTCTACAGTAGTATGTTAGTATATGGGTGTTCATAAGGCCTTTAGTGTGAGTTATCTCTCCATGAATTTGGACCTTTACCCTGCCCTCACATTACCCTCCTCTTTTACTTTCCCATTTATCTCTTTATAATGCTATATTCACTATGTATCCCTTCCTTGAAAGATCCCCTCCTCCCATTTGGTCTCTAGCCTCTGTGGTTATTTTAATTGAGACACACATATTTAAAGCCAAAATATAACATCAATAAATAAAAGAAAACTTGCAATATTTGTCTTTCTGAGTTGGAATTACCTCACTTAGGATGACTTTTTCCAGCTGCATCCATTCCCCTATAAGTTCCACAATTTCATTTTTTCTTAACACTTGAATAATATTCTGTTATGGGAATTGTCACATTTTCATTGCCCACTCATCAGTTGATAGACATCTAGGCTATTTCCAATTTTTAGATATCGTGAATAGAGCAACAATGAATATGGATGAGCAACTATCTCTGTAGTAAGATGTACAGTTCTTTGCATGTATGCCCAAAAGTGGTATAGCTGTATCTTGTAGTAGATCTATCTTTAGATTTTTAAGGAACCTCCACACTAATTTTCATAGCAGGTGTAACAGTTTGTTCTACAAGTAATAAATAAGTGTTTCTCTTTCCCTCCATCCTTACTGGTATGAGCTTTAATTTGTATTTATTGACCGTGACAATTTTGACTATGGTAAGATGAAATCTCAAAACAGTTTTAATTTTCATTCTCTTGATAACTAATAATATTTAACCTTTAAAAAAATGTTTCTCAGCCACTTGTGTTTCATTTTTTTGAGAATGCTATGTTAATTCTATAACCCACTTTAAAATTGAGTCATTTTCTTGATGTTCAGATTTTTTGTTCCTTTATTTAAATTCTAGATACTAACCCTATTTTAGAAATATAATTATAATGATATTATGTTAGCTACTGCTTTGCTCAAATGATGAAAGGGTCCTTATCTGCAGATGATATGATTTTATGTATAACAGACCCTTAAGTCTCTACCAAAAAACTTCAATAGCTGATAAAATCTTTCATCAAAGTAGCATTATACAAAACTAATGCACAAAAATTAATATCCATTATAATACCAATGACAAACTGAGAAATAAATCAAGTATTTAGAATCTTTCATAATAGCTTCAAAAAAGCATCTTGAGAAAACTCTAACCAAGCAAGTGAAAGACTTGTATTATAAATCTTTAAGACAGTGAAAGAAATCAATCTGCCCCTAGAGGCATTGCAGATGTGGCTATTGTGTCACATGTGCATTAGTAGGTGGCAGAGAGGAGAGAGAGACTATGTCTACATTTAATGTTCTGATGTATGTACATCTGAATGAATAGTATACATTCCCTGAATAAAACAGGCCTGAGACCACCACTCTTTCAGTGTCAGGGGATCCTGACAGGAAGCCAGCCTGTGGTAACTACCAATCCAGAACCAGGCAAGAACCAAATAAGCTCTCAGGACAGAAAGCAAGCCAGAGACTAGAAGAACGCTTTCTAGCACCACAGACCCCAGCCAGATGGTCACTCAGGAGAGCTGGGCAAGGAGCGACCCAAAGACTACTACTAGACTAGTACCATGGGGCTTGGATAGGGAGTTAGCCTGAGATGAACACCAGTCTGGTGCCACACAGGTCTGGGGTTCAGACCACACTGAAAATGATCCCTGCCAGGCAGCATAATGCTGGTGTTCATGAAGAGGCCAGTTCCACAGCCCAAAACTACAGGATCTCCATGACACAGGACAACAGGATAGCTGAGAGGAGTCCCAGTGAGGTTCCAGCATTGACAAAGTAGCAGAAGCCAGAGTCTCCCTACCAAAAGAGTCATTATAATGATCATTTGCAAGCAAAAATGTGTGGACAAAAGTGAATATTGTGAGACACAATGAGACACACTACAGTGTCCACAATGAGAATTTTTTTTCTCGTGGGAGAGGTTGCAAGGATAGAGGGCAGGTCTTTGAGGAACAGGAGATCAGTGAGAGCAGGGTGCATTATGTGAAATTCACAAAATAAAAATACAATAAAAAGATTTTTTAAAAACAAATCAAAGAAGTCATAAGAAGATAGAAACATCACCAAAGATAGAAACATCACCAATGCTTATAGATTGGTAAGATTAATATTATGAAAATGATGATCCCACTAAAGGCAATCTACAGAATCAATACAATCCCAATCAAAATTCTAACAATTCTTTACTGACATTGAAAAAATTATTAAACATTAATGTAGAAATTCAGAGAGAGAGAGAGAGAGAGAAAAGGCAAGGATAGTTAAAACAATACTGAAAAGAAAAAAGCCAGGGGTATTATCATCCCAGATTGTAAGAGTTATCTTACAGAAATACAATAAGAAAACCAGCGTGACACTGGCATAAAACAGACACATTGATCAATGGAATGGAAAAGAAGACCCAAACATAGTTACACCCACCTCTAAACATCTGATTTTCAACAGAGCAGCTAAAAATAGACCTGGAGAAAAGACAACAATGGTGTTGATCAGCATTTAGAAGAATTAAAACAGATTTACTCTCCACAAAACTCAACTCCAAGTAGATAAAGGACTCAATGTAATCTGAATCTGATAGAGGATAAAGTGGATATTCACTTGAACTCTTTGGCACATGAAAGGACTTTCTGAACAAGGCATCAATAGCATAGGCATTAAGACCAACAGTAAGTAATTGGGATCCCATAAAGCTACAAAGTTTCCAAACAGGAAAGGGTCATTGAAACTCATAAGAACATCTCTCCATCTGCATGCATGCCCATCAGCAATCACCTTGTAAATCACCTTTGTTCTCACTAAGGTTAAACAACCAATAAAGTTGACTGTGTTATTTCTTCAGAATCATTTGTGTTTCCACATAAGACCTAGCTTATGATATGAGCAAATATATTTTTGTTCCAGCAGTATTAAACAAGGTGAAGTATAATTCTGCACCAACATGAACCTAGTTTATTTCTAAGCCATTTTGCTTTCTCTCATCCTCAGTGTCCTTTGTTGAGTTTTTAGAAAATGCAAAGTAATGGCAATGTCATAAGCTAAATATAATTAGAAAAGCAATCTGTTGGAAAAAGAAATGATAATGCTTTTCAAAATGAAGTACTGTACCATGCAGAAAACTTGGGTACAGTCCATTATTTTAGAGGATCCATGCCATGGTTCCTCACCATTAGCCCTGATATTGGAAGAAAGCAATTTCAGCTATTTTGACCTCCAAACTAACTGAACTCTCTACATTTTCAAATAACACTGCTTGGAGAAGTTTCAGGACTTACTAATATATGTCTAGATGTAAATTACAAAAAATAGTTGCATATATTATTCCTTGCATTCCATATTTTGTTGGTAAATTATATTCTTTGATATTTTGTATGAATTAAAAATAGGAAAAGTCAGACATCATGAATAAATAAGAAGTGACTGATTATTGAATTGTGTTGTGTCATCTCTTCTACCCGGTGTTGACAAGCACAGTGTGTGGCTGCCAAGGAGATGGGTCTTGCTATGGAGTCAGCTACGATAAGCAGCCAAGACTAATAAAGGTAGAAGGCTGAGATAGCAGTAGGCCCACAGCAGCCATTCTGACACTGAGCATCACATAGATCCTATCATGAACTGCTGCTCTAGAACAACTTGCTTGATGTGATTAAACACCAGAAGAATCATTGTCACAGCAAGGCAGAAAAAAATGATGCTGCTATTTCCATGAGCTCACAACTTCTCTTTGCTGAAACTCAATCAAAAATCATGTGCTAGACAGTTTACATGGATTACTTCACTTGAACTGTATGACAACTTAGAGAGTTAAATGTTACCATGATATTTGTATTATAAACAAAGACTCTAAGCCTGAATAATCAAAGTAATTTGCTCAATGTACAGAAATAAGCAATAGTAGAAGACAGTTTTGATTTAAACCTAATAAATCAAAACTGCTTGAGCCATAATTTATATATTTTAATAGTCATCTATTGTCTAAGTGTACAGATATAAGCTTTGACACATATACAAAACCATGTAACCCCATACTACACATAAACTACAGAAAACCTTCATCACTTCCTGATATTTCCTCATACCCCTGTGTAGTCAGCTAGCTCCCCATATTTGGCCTTTAGGAATGAGGGATACTTCCATTTTCTTAATATACTTATTTTTTCTATTCAAAACTATCACATATTAGAACCGTGTGGCATGTAGCTTTTTATTTCAGTGATGAGTGTTGGACAAAGAACCTTATGCATACTAGACAACCACTTACCCCTGAGATTCCGATCCAGTCCCCCTGCAGCCTTTGGCTCTGGCTTGCATCTTTAAGCACCAGTTCGTCACTGAGACTCATTCATTCTGTAGGAGGACCCAGAATCTAGTTTCCTTTTCTTGCCATGTACTGGTCCATTCTATGACTGTGCCTTCAGAAATTTATCATTTTAGCCATGTAAGAATATTTGTATAACCTTAGTAATTTTAGATCTCAATATCTAAGGCATAACAAGATACTGCTTTATTCAGCTAGAACTGTTTCCTAATTGTGGTGGCCAATGTCCCCAGGACATCTTTATGATTAGTATTCTCTTCTGAATATTCTAAAATTATTTCCTAGAGCTAGTTCAAGTTCAGTCTTTCAATATCATGCTTACTACACAGAAGGGCTGTTTCATTACAACACTCATGTGGTGCTCATCACCTAGAAAGATCTTAAAACCATGTAGAATGAATAAATAAGTGAAAACAAATAAATTATACATGATGAGTAAATCTTTACACAGGAAGAAGCTCTGCAAACATTCAAGGGGCTGTATTTTTTTTCAGCTCAGTTTTCAATCAGCTTGCTTTCTTCACAGGCCACCCTGGAAGCTACATAATACCAACCCTAGTGTCCCACAAATACTACATCCTCATTCCAAATTAAATAGATCCTACAGAGGTGACACCCAATCTCTTACTCCCATCCATGTCACCTATGTCTTTGAGTGAGTAGCCTCCATGATTTTACATAAATAGCCCTTCCCCTTTCTGTTTCTAACGGTATGTATTGAAGGAACTCAAACAACACTAATTAAGAGAAATATCCTATGAAATCTAGCATAAAACAGGAAAAGAACAATAGTGGAAATGGCTAGCCTTGCTTGCTAGAGGTGCAATGTACTAGCCTGCTAAAAATAATTCTTAGCTGGATGTGGTGGCACACATCTATAATACTACCTTAGGAGGCTAAGGCAGGTGGATTATGGGTTTGACACCAACCTAGACATCTTAGTGAGATTGAAAATTAGAGACTAAGTACCTGAGCTATATCTCAGTGGTACAGTTTTTGCCTAGAACTACTAGGCCCTGAGTTTAACTCCAGCACAATAAAATAACAAAAATAATTTGTTAAATAGTTTCCCTCAAACATTAACAATTTTCTAAAATTTCTCATAATAAATGAAATCTATATAATAAGAAAACTATGATAAAAAAAGAAATAAGATAGCCTGAGGTTGTAAGTCACTCAGTGGAAGCTATATTTTACCCTTCCCTAAAAATAACACACATAAAAAATAGTAAACTGGTGTCTATACCACTAAAATGAATGTAAGTTAAGACAACTAATTTCTTACTGCCATTCTGTCCACTTATACCTTTACAAGGTCTTCCCTCCACAATGTCTTTTTTTTTTATAAATACTTTATTTTTTTTCTTCAAGTTACATCTCAGTCTTTTTATCATAATGTCTTTTATGAGATGTTTATAAATTTGTTCTGCTTAGTTGCTGATAATAATCATACTATAGTATATGGTACCTATTGTTTCGTTTGACTCTGTTCTAATTCCTTTGGGTTTAGGCTTTATGTTTTAGGTGCCTTTTAGCTAGGATTCTGCAGTCACTCCATTGCAACAAAGCATGTATATGGGTGAATTTGCAATTGGAGGCCCATCCCAGTAAGTATAACCATTTGTGCTTTGACACTGTGGTAGCAGCAAAAGCAGAAGGCCCAGGATCTAGTCCATTATTGCACAATTGTTGGCATTCTTGTTGGCTATCTACTGGGCTGGAATGCACTGTGCTTGTGACAGCTCTCAAACAATGGCAGGAAGGTGCTCCAGACCTTAAAATCCAAACAGTTGTTACCTTCTCTCTCAGCTTTCCGATTTTCCCCTGACTTCTTCATGGTGTCCAAAGTGTACACTCTTGATAGGTAAGATCTTCAGTATTACTTTCAGATTTATTCACGGAATTTCTGCCTGGAAACTGCATCTCAAGATTTTCCATATTTTTAAAGCAACTAAATTCAAGAGATTAAATCTTTTCTGTAATTGAACCCTGATCTATATGTATAGTAAAATGCATAGTGTAATTTTCTCATTTAATATCTTTCTGATTTATGATTTGAAGTTGCTGACTTTTTCATTTCCAGTTCTGTAATTTATCGACAGGGTGGAGATTTCTCTACCTGAGATGTACTCTTTGCCTTATATTCACCAGGACTTCACAGAAACTGTCGCTGAGTTTTTTGTGTAGTTTATAACTTCTGTCCAGAAAGTATTGCAGAACACACTAAGCATCCCCATTCTCTCTGTGTATGGAGAAGGTTCAGTCCAAACCATATGCAACCAGCTGGGAAAATCTGAAGACAGAATCATTCTCTATACTTTCATGTTTCATAGGAATCATAACTTGTGCATTATTTGGAGTTAGAATTATGTGGGAAGCTAGTTCTTATAAACCCAGAAAAGCTACATAGAAGTATATATGTGTGTAATAGTGTGATATGAAAGGACTATTTCATGGGGGAAGAATTGAGTTTATAGTTGGATATTTTATAGAAAGGTTGAAAATGGATTTCTCTTTATTTTTAGGTTACTTTTAGCTGACTATGTAAAAATCATATTTATAGTATGAAACATGGTGATTTGAAATAAAATAGTCTTCCCTTATGCATGGTTTTGATTTCTCTGTTTTTAACTGTTCAGGATTAATCACAAGTTGAAAATACCCAGTAGAAAACTATAGAAATTGACAGTAAGTTTCAAATTGTACAGAATTTCTGAATAGCATTATGAAACCCCATGTGTCCCAACACCCTCAACATTAGGCCATCCATGCATCTGTACTTCCATCAATCATTTAGCAGCAATCTGGATACCAGATTGCTTAATAATGGTTCCAAGTAGAGTTGTGTTGATTGTGGCAATGTAAATAACTAATGAGAGCTACAAAGTGCTTCCTCTAAGTGAAAACATGAAACTGTGTGAGTCTTGGGAAAAGAAATTTGCAGTCGTTTTCCTGTCATATTTCAAACTACAAAAGTCATATAAGGACAGCATAGTAAGTGCTCAGTAAAATAAAAGGACATAATATTGTGCATAATGATGGTACGTTGATGAAAACAGTATACACAGGGTTGACATGCAGCTTCCAGTATCCATGGAAATTCTTCCAATGCATGTCCAGGTAATATTTAAAACTACTATCTATATATGTTATGGATTGGCTACATTGAAATAATTAACATATGCTTACTTCACATGATATTCTTTTTAAATTTGTATATGCTTCCTAGGTGTTTTACTTTCATACAACATGTATGGATCATACTCACCCTCCTCGCCAGCTCTTTCCAATTCACCCTTTCCCTAGGCACTCTCCTGCTGCATTTTTTAGTCCTACAAGACTAAGTTATATTTGCCCAAATATTACTGGGTATATGGTCTTCCATGAGACAGTGGCCAATTTTCCAA
This sequence comes from Lophiomys imhausi, assembly GCA_907164525.1. Classification (NCBI taxonomy): domain Eukaryota; kingdom Metazoa; phylum Chordata; class Mammalia; order Rodentia; family Muridae; genus Lophiomys; species Lophiomys imhausi. The sequence goes on along the minus strand of CAJQZJ010034102.1, from coordinate 793,112 downwards.
GGACCAATCTTTTTAACTAAAATATTTTTTAAATCTTTATTTATTACTTCAAGTTTTATCTCCATCTCCATATCCTCCCTCCACTCCTCCCAGTCACATCCACCCACACTCTCCCCCTTCTCCCAGAACTCATAATTTTTTTTATGAATAATTAGGCCACAATTATGAAAATTATAAGGTATAACATACATTCCCAATGTCAAGCCCATATATATTTGGCAACTGATATTAATATTCTATTATCTATCTATCTCCATGAGTTGAAAGTTCTATACTTAACTCATTTTCCATCCTAACTTGCATTACCAATTTAAAAACATCTTCTTAGACATAGAATATCTTCTTATTCCTAAACAACTTAAAATTTAACTAGGAGACTATAACTATCTAGTTTCTAACTACATAAGGGACCTGAGAAGGATAAATATATCTGATTGTACAAGAAGTGCAGAGCCAGCAGCTTCCAAAACTAAGAAATTACAAACAACTGTCTTCCTGGACACACCACAGTTTCTCTCCATACATTAGAGCATCTACCTTCAGTCTCTTGGCCCAGTATATTTGACAGACATTAATTGTAAAGCAGGAATTAGGAAGGACTTGCCTACCCTCTTTTGGCAGTTAGGCTTATCTGCTTCCGAGTTTTGTCCTTTTTGCATAACAATCTATCTACAGTTTAGCAAGGGATTTTTCTTGCCGAGTGACAAGCTTGCCACTAATGCAACCATCTCCAAATAGAGATTCTTTGATGGTCATCTTCAACTTGGATTAGAATAGGGGGTGCTTTCAGGAGCTGACATATCTCAATATCAAAAAATCTTAACTTAAAAAATCTTTGAATGTCATAAATTCTATAGATCTCTTGAGGTTTTTAAAGAACACCTATCTGTCTCTGTGTATTTGGATAGGCAAATGTTGCTTGTCTCTTAGCAACTTGACTTCCAGTTAACTTAGAAAACATCTGTTTAGGATAGTTAAGAAAAACAAACTCCTAGTCATGCATGCATGTCACCTTGTTAGCTACTATGACAGTCTATCACAGATATTCTCTAAGCTACTCAGTAATCAAGTTGTTAAGAGACAAGCAACATTTGCTTATCTAAATACAAGAGATAGGGCATCTTCAAAAACCCCAAGAGATCTGCAGAATATGGCATTCAAAGATGTGGTCTTAAAATAAGATTTTTTTTTGATATCGTGACATATCAGCTCCTGACAGCACCCCCTATTCTACTCCAAGTAGAAGATAAGCATCGAAGAATCTCCAGTGTGAGATGGTTGAATTAGTGGCAAGCCTATCTCTTGGCATGTAAAAACTCCTTGCTTCAACTGCAGACAGACTGCTGTCCAAAAAGGACAAAACTTGGTAGCAGGGAAGTCGACAGCCTAGCTCTGCCAAGACAGGGTAGGTTAGTCCTTCATAATCCCTGCTCTACAATAAATGTCTGTCAGAGAAACAGGACCAAAAGGCTGAAGACTGATGCTGGAATGTATGGAGAGAAAATGGGAACTGTCCAGGTAGTCACTGGTTTGTCATTTCTTAGTATTGGAAGCTGCAGGCCCTGCACTTCCTATATAATCAGATATATTTATCCTTCTCAGCTCTCTGAGGTGGTTGAAGAATAGACAGCTTGAGTCTCATAGCTAAATTTTGAGTTGTTTAGGAATCAAGAGGGCATTCTAGATCTAAGAAGATGGTTATAATAGTGATGCAAGTTAGTATGAAAGCTAAGTCATTTATAGAACTTTAAACTCATGGAGATGGTTAGAAGGTAGAAGGTTAAAGTCAGGGGCCAAATATGTATGAACTGGACATTGGGAATGTATACTGGGCCATTTGACTCTCATAAATAAATGTGGCATATTTAATTCTGCTGTTTTGTATAGAATTTACTGTTATAAGAGAAAGAACCATTTGTTGGATTGAAAAGGGAAGCTCTTGGGGGGGAAGAGAGTGGAAGGGTGGGACAGGAAGGGGGAATAGGGAAGGGTTTGTGACTGAGATGTAACTTGAAGAAAAAAAATAAAGTACTTATATAAAATTAAAAAAAATAAAAGAAACAATAAAAAAACCCATCTGTGATAAACTATGCTAGTACTTAACAAAATGACATGATTGAATGACTATTAGTTTCTTAATTATCCTAACCAGTTTGTGACAGTTTCTATCAAAAGGCCAAAGCTTCACATTGCATTTTTAAGCGTTACCTAGGTACAACACCTTAAAAAGGGTTAACCTTAATTTTGTATCAACATACAAAGGTCAATACCATTGTAGCCAAATATAATATTAATTTTGTATCAATATACAAAGATATAAGAGGATATTCAATAATCTATCCCTTTTTCTTTATCATTCTTATATAATGTTTATTACCATTTTTTCAAGTCTTCTCCCCCTACATAGGAGAGAAAGAAGGATAAAGAAAAGACAAAGAGAAAAATCCCTGGATCTAACCTCCAAAACCTATTTAACAAAACCATTTAACAACTTGTAACCAATCCCCCTAAATAACAACAAACATCTGCAACCCATCAAATGACCAAAATGGGGAGAAAAATAAATCACCCACCCCACCTTCTGGGAGTGGGATGTTGCTCTCTTAAAATTACTTCCTGCTGATTTGGAACATAGGAAACCTGTATGGGGACCAAATAAGAATGGAAAAATGGTTAAGCAAGTTAAAAGTAACATTTTATGTTCATTTCTTTTGTACTCAGCTATTTAAATGTCCTAAGAAGTTTGTAGTCACAGGCTGAACTTTAGGGTTTTACTGAAGTCCTGGCTATCTTAGTTACCCATTTTGAGTTATTCTGGTTGTAGATTTTTTGAGGAAACAGCTATTGAGGAAGTCTGTGAGGCTGGACCATGTGCCCTACTTGTCTCTTTGGTGTCTGGTCCCTTTTGTTCAGAAGTTTCAGTTGTACAGTTGTCCCTGGACTCCTTAGATGGATGCCTTTAATCTCCTGGAAAGATAAGAACATAGCCCTGCCCTAATCCTAACTCTGGAGCACTACTTGTTTTTGGTAGGTAATATCTTTCCTAGAGCAAATAGTTGTTTGACAATATTATCTTTCAACTAAGATTTAAAAAGCAATCTTTTGATATTTTGGAACTAAACATACCTTTAAGTGGACATATTTTGATATCACAAAGGACAATTCATTGGGCCGGGCGGTGGTGGCACACGCCTTTAATCCCAGCACTTGGGAGGCAGAGGCAGGCGGATCTCTTTGAGTTCGAGGCCAGCCTGGTCTACAAAAGCGAGTCCAGGACAGCCAGAGCTGTTATACAGAGAAACCCTGTCTCGAAAAACCAAAAAAAAAAGACAATTCACTTTGAATTTCACCATGTCTTTTCTTTTAAACTTAAATTGTTGCAAATCCTATGTATCTGCCTCTGCCTTACAAGTATTGGGATCAAAGCCATGTGTCTCCCAATTGTTGGGATTAAGCTGACATGGCAGGTCTTATCCCAGACTGGAGATGTGGCCTGGAGTATTACTAAAGAAGCCCCTCCCCAATACCTGGTGGCCCCCTTTGACACCTGATATCTGCGCCCTTGTTGCAGGAGTAGAAAGCCAGCTGTGGGACATACCCAGTCTCTCTGTGGAAGAGTCCAAGCAGGTGAGACCCCCCCCTGACCATGACTATTCTGCTGCCAAACAACAGGTTGGATATGGCACCATCGGGTACAGTTACCCTAGGGCAAGGAGTCGGATAAGGACATCATCCTTTTACATTTGCCCCCGAGATAAGAGGACCAGGGAACAGACCCAGAGATGTGGAGCCCTAGAGTCATATTATTGTTCCTCATGCCGCTGTGAGACCACGGGACAGTCCTACTGGGCAGACTCTCAATTAGCTACTCTAAGTTAACCCCAAACCACCATGTGCCTGTGAGTACCTTCCAGCCTTCTCCAGACGTGTGTCTCCTTCTGTGTCTCCTGGCAGAAAGAGAGAGAGTCTTTGTGTGCCCAGAGTTCCTATGCTGATCTGAGGAAGTCCCACCCTCCTATACTCTTTCTGCCCAGCTAATTGGCCATAAGCAACTTTTATTAACCAATCAAGAGAATGCCTCAGAAGGGGCGGTAACCAGATCTCAGCATTGAATTCAATGTATCAGAAACAATATTAGAACTTCCCTCAACAATCTTCATCCGGGACCTTATGAGACTAAGTTGGAATGAAACCACACCTAGCAATCCACTCAACACCTGTGAGTGGAGTGGGTGGTATAACCCACTTAAAAGTACCTTTACTGAAAAGGGTAGATTGGACAGAGGATGGATCAAAGGTTACCAATGGGGACTCCGGTTCTACATAAGTGGCACCAACCCTGGCCTAACAATAGCCCTTAAACTAAAAGTTGAGTCTCTCCCCACTGTTCCAGTGGGCCCTAATAAGGTACTCCCTGAACAAGGTCCCCTGGCCCCTGTACCCGCACTACCACCAAACGAGATTCAGGCTCCTTCCAAAGCCACCACTCCCAGCCCGGTGATAGGACTGTACTCTACCCCTCTGGCTCCGTCTTCTATAGGACAAAGACTATTAAATTTGATCCAAGGAGCTTTTCAAGTTCTAAATGGGTCCAACCCCAACATGACAGAATCTTGTTGGCTCTGTTTAACTTCTGGGCCCCCTTACTATGAGGGCATTGCCATGTCGGGTACTTTTAATATCACCAGCCATAACACCTGCTCATGGCATAAGGAGAGCAGACTAACCCTGACTGAAGTATCAGGAAAAGGGGCTTGTTTTGGGAAACTCACCCGCTGCCTATAAACACTTATGCAATGAGATCCTGAGGTCTCCAAAGACTTCTGATACCAGATATCTATATCCTGGCATAGATAAATGGTGGGCATGTGCACAGGGTTAACTCCCTGTGTTGCCACTAATGTCTTTAATGATATCAAAGATTATTGTGTGTTAATACAGCTTATGCCTAGAGTACTCTATCACCCCACAGATGCCTTTGTGGATGAGTTTGATTTCTGCCCTAAGCGATTTAAGAGGGAACCTATTTCCCTGACTTTAGCTGTAATTTTAGGATTAGGTGCAGCAGCTGGGGTCGGTACCGGAACAGCTGCCCTAGTACAAGCCCCTCAGTACTTTCATCAATTAAGAGTGGCAATGGATGAAGATTTAAGAGCTCTAGAGCAGTCTATTAGCAAGCTTGAAGAATCCTTGACTTTGCTCTCAGAGGTAGTTTTACAGAATAGAAGAGGTTTGGACCTGATATTCTTAAAAGACGGAGGTTATGTGCAGCTCTCAGAGAGGAATGCTGTTTCTATGTTGACCATTCTGGAGTAATAAGGGACTCCATGAGCAAGCTTAGAGAAAGACTAGACAAAAGACAGAAAGACGGAGAGGCACAACAAGGGTGGTTCGAGGGCTGGTTTAGCAGGTCACCTTGGATGACTATGCTGATTTTGTCCCTTATGGGACTGCTCCTGATTCTGCTTTTACTGCTGACTATAGGACCCTGTATTTTAAATAGGTTAGTTACTTTTGTTAGATAAAGAGTAAGTGTCATACAGATTTTAATGTTGAGACAACAGTATCAAGGGTTACGGGGGCAAGATAATGATGAGTATGATGACACAGATGTGTAGGTTGGTTCTAAGATTAGAATGACGGACAAGAGAAAGTGGGGAATGAAAGGAATGGAAATTTTTCAAAGACCCCCTTGACAGACAGAGTGAAGCCAAGCCAGCTATGTTCCAGGAACTTAGCTGACCATAAAAAGGCAGAACCAAAAATGAAGGTCAGTCAGGTCATGAGCCCCAGGCTCTAGGAACTAGCTGACCGCAAAGCAGATGGTAAAGTAAGATTAAATTCATTCCTGAGAAAAACAAGTTTAGGGTGTTTCCCACATGACTAAATAATGGGCTGGTACTTTCCACTTGTATTTCCCCTCACCCCTTGGTTTGTGTTTTGTTTTTTTTTTCTTTAAATACCCTACTCTCCCCCCAGCTTGGCGTCAAAACTCATCTACCCCTGCGTAGGATATGAGTTTTGGCCTCAGTGGGCTGATCCCAAAATAAACGTCTTGTGGATTGCATCAAGATTCGTCTCTTGTGAGTTTTTGGGTGACCGTGATATCCTGAGTCTCAGGAGAGGGACTTCTCTCTCCCGTGTCTTTCAGTTGAACTGTAGTAATCCTTAATTTACTTGCAACTTTTTAAACACCTTAACAGCCTTTAAATGCTTAACAACAAATATATCCTTTATATATAGGAAACAAATTTATAAACTGTTATCCAAGTGTATGAGCTATGTGATACCCTAAAGTCTAACATTCTAACCTGAAAATAAGACCATTTTTTCTTTCATACCAGTAAAGCAAGTATGCCTTTTTATATTTTATTTTTATATAAATGTTCAACATCTTTTGTCATCAGGAAAATGCAACTCAAAATGACTTTGAGATTCCATCTCACACCTGTCAAAATGGCTAAGATCAAAACCTAAATTATAATAACATATGCTGGTGAGGATGTGGAGAAAGGAGAACACTCCTCCATTGCTGGTGGGCATGCAAACTTGTCCAACCACTTTGGAAATCAGTCTGGAGATATCTTAGAAAATTGGGATAGTTCTACCTCATGACCCAGTCATACCCTCCTGGGCATATATTAAAAATCTTCACCAAATCACAAGGATAGTGCCTCAACAATGTTCATAGCAATTTTATTTGTAATAGCCAGAAACTGGAAAGAGCCCAGATGTCCTTAAACTGATGAATGGATAAAACAAACAAATAAACAACAACAAAAATCCCTCTGGTGCATTTACACAATGGAATACTACACAGCTATGAGAAACAAGGAAATCATGCAATTAGAAACCAAATGGATGGATCCAGAAAAACTCATCCTAAGTGAGCTGACTCAGTCCCTGTCAGAAGCCAAGACCCTCGCCTCTCACCCTCACCCCCTACCTCTCCCCACCTGCAGCTTCATACTGCCTGGCAACCGCAAAGTTCCAGGTTGGCAGTTACAGATTGATTCAAAGCAGTGTACCATGTCTTCTGAGAAAAATGGGTAGATCATACAATGTCCAGGGCACAGGCCAAGAAGATTCTGTATTTTCCTACCACCTGGCCCCTCTCACCTCCTCCCCTTGTAAAACATATTATAAAAAGGCGCTTTGCGCTCAAATACACGGCTCTTGACAAGCAATTGCTTCCTTGAGTCCTTTCCCTCTCTCGCCCGTTCTTTTTTCAGGTTGTGGTCCTCCTTGCCCCCATGAATTACTAGGACCCGCGGGTCGGGTCAGTCCCAGAAAGATAAACATGGTATGTATTCTCTTATAAGTGGATATTAACCATATATCACAGGACAACCATCCTACAACCCACAGACCCAAACAATTAGGAACCTAGCATAACTATCCTGGGAAAAACTCGATCCAGCAGAGTGTCATGGAACCTGTTGCAGGTTAGTGGACACCTTACCCTAGATGGGGCACCATATTAAGCCCCAGTACAAGAGGAAGCTCTTGGTCCTCACATGACTGATGTACTGAGGAATTATGATATGTGAGGGTCCACCTCATCTGAGAAGAAGGAGAATGCCGAGAATGGGAATAATGATGGAGTGAGGAAGGGAAGGAAAGAAGGTGGAAGGAGGGAGGGAGGGAGAGAGGGAGGGAAGGGGGGAGGAAGAGAAGGAGGGACAGTTGGAACTAGAGGGGAGGAGCGATAAAACTATGTTTGAGAGGTAACTTGAGAAAAACAAATTTTATATATATATATATATATATATATATATAAAATGTATGTATGTATACATGCCAGGCATGTTTTTCTCTACCCTAGGTCTTTGGGATACACCAACTCCAAGTTCTTGGCCATCCAGGTAGTTTAGAGTATGAGCTCCCTCTAATGGTATTGTCCTCAATTAAACCATACATTGGTTGGTCATTCCAAGCTCTGCACCACCACTGCCCCAGCACATCTTTCAGTCAGGTCAGATTATAGTTCAAAGGTTTTGTGGTTGGATGAGTGCCCATGTTTCTATCTTTAAAGCATGCAGAGTACCTTCTCCCCTGCCAAAGAAACTAGCATGTAGAGGTAAAGTCTCCATAAATGCACCAGCTATGACCTTCAATGAGCTGTGTCCTCAACAATGTTGTCCTCAATGATGTTATCCTCAGCAATGGATCCCACTCTCAGTTTTCATAGAGCAGCCTTCTGTATCCAACTACTTACTCCGAGTCCATCCACAAAATAAATTCTATTTCCCCTTCCTTACAGATCTCTCTATAGGGAGATCTAGGCAATCCACCAAAAGCCCTCCTCTGTATCTATCTGTCCTCTCTGGGTCTGCTGATTGTAGGTTGACTATATTCATTACAACTTTATTCAAAATAGCCAGAAACTGGAAACAACCAAGATGTCTCTCAACTGGAGAATGGATAAGAAAAAAAAATGTGGTACATATAAATAAGAGTATTATTACTCAGCAGTTTAAGAAAATGACATCATGAAATTTGCAGGCAAAAGGATATAACTAGAAAAATTATCCTGAGTGAGATAACCTATGCCTAGAAAGACAAATATGTTATGTGTTCACTTATAAGTAGATATTAGCTGTTAATAAATGATATTCTTTAACTAATTCATGCATACATACAATGTATTGTGAACATTTTCAAACCATTCCTTCCTCAAATTTCTTCTAGATCTATCACCCTTCCCCTGCTCCCCTTGTCTTTTTAAATAAGCTACTTCATTCAATTTGTGATACAGATATACTCATGGTTGTAGGGCCATCGACTGAACAATGGGTGACTCATATGGGCTATACTCTTAAAGAAAACTGACTCTAGAAGCCTTCCAGTGTTCATAGTTCCTCAGATAAGGATGAAGGCTTCCTCCCTCTCCCATGTCCATGCTAGAATCTTTACTGGCTTGATCTTGTGCAGGTCTTGTGCAAGCAGCCACAGCTACTGAGTCTATGGGTGCAACAGTTCTGTCAAGACCATAAAGCAATGTTTTGTCCTAGTTCCCACCTTCTCTAGGTCTTGAACTCTTTCCGCTCTCTCTTCTTTGATGGGCACTGAAACTTGTGAGAAGAGTGTATAATGTATATGTCCCAATTATAATCTTTTTAATGAATATTTTTCTTCAACTTATAAAGAAAATATAACAAAGGAACATGTGACAACTATTTAATTGCAGTTCATCACAGGATTATGTCTTAACTTTTAAAAAATAAAACAAATGCATTTCCAATTTAACTCATACAGAATTTTAAGATGTATTATTCTTTTCATATCTTTAATCAATCTCCTTTGACTTGATCTACAATATAATAACTTAGATGTTTACAAAAATTTTGTCTATATCATCTCACTTTCAAACTGTTCCTTATGAACAAGGTGAAGGAAGGGAAGGCAAAGATAGAAGCAGATAGATAGTGAAAGAGGAGAATAGAAGAAAGAAGAGAAGAGGAGAGGAAAGGAGAGAAGAGGAAAGAAGAGAAGAGGAGAGAAGAGGGGAAAGATAGCAACAGATATAAAGAAGATGTGTTCTTCTTTCCCTCTGAGCAAAATAACACCCGTGCATGATAAAATCAGGGATTGTTAGCTCAGGAATGACAAAAGCATTCCCCCACAGTCATTGCTATTGAAAACAAGCATGATTCCTGGTGTTTCAGATGCTGGTATTTCAAGTTGTACAGTGAAGCTTAAAAAATAGAGTTAGAAGTTTGCTTTGGATTAATGTTATTGTTTCTACATCTGTACTTGAAAAAAGGAAGAAGAGGTTAGTTGGAAAAATATTGGGAGTGAAAAACTACATGAAAAATAAAGTGTTTTGTTTCTGTGACACCAAGCTGGGTTTACCACAAATTCTCACATAACAAGTCCATCATGAAGTACCTGGTAGTTTGTCTATACTTCAGGAGTCCACTCCAGTGTTGAAAGGCTGCATTGTCATTTTCCTCATTGAGAAACCAGAGAACAGATTCTTGAACAGAATATTCTTTTTTTTTAAATACTTTATTTTTTTTTCTTCAAGTTACATCTCAGTAACAAACCCTTCCCTATTCCCCCTTCCTATCCCACCCTTCCACCCTCTTCCCCCCAGAAGTTTCCCCTTTCAGTCCAACAGATGGTTCCTTCTCTTATAACAGTAAATACTATACAAAACAACAGATATAAATATGCCACATTTATGAGAGTTAAATGGCCCAGTATACCTTCCCAATGTCCACTTTATACATATTTGGCCCCTGACTTTAACATTCTACTATCTAACCATCTCCATGAGTTTAAAGGTCTATATCTGACTCAACATTCATACTAACTTGCAACACACTTTTAAGAGTATCTTCTTAGATCTCTAACACCCTCCTGATTCCTAAACAACTCAAACTTTAACTATGAGACTCTAGCTGTCTATTCTTCAACCACCTCAGAGATCTGAGAAGGATAAATATATCTGCTTATATAGGAAGTGCAGGGCCTGCAGCTTCCAAAACTAAGAAAGGACATACCAATGACTGCCTGGACAGTTCCCATTTTCTCTCCATACATTCCTGCATCAGTCTTCAGCCTTTGGGTCCTGTTTCTCTGACAGACATTTGTTGTAGAGCAGGGATTATGAAGGACTTACCTACCCTGTCTTGGCAGAGCTAGGCTGTCGACTTCCCTGCTACCAAGTTTTGTCCTTTTTGGACAGCAGTCTGTCTGCAGTTGGAGCAAGGGGTTTTTTCATGCCAAGAGATAGGCTTGCCACTAATTCAACCATCTCACACTGGAGATTCTTTGATGCTTATCTTCTACTTGGAATAGAATAGGGGGTGCTGTCAGGAGCTGATATGTCTCGATATAAAAAAAAAGAAAATCTTAATTTAAGATAACATCTTTGAATGCCATATTCTGAGGATCTCTTGGGGTTTTTGAAGATGCCCTATCCATCTCTTGTATTTAGATAAGCAAATGTTGCTTGTCTCTTAACAACTTGATTACTGGGTAGTTTAGAGAACCACCCTGAATGCGCCCGATCTCGTCTGAACAGAATATTCTTAGTGAAGAAACTCTGTGTCGCTCTCTCTTTCTCTTGTCTCTCTGTATTGTCCCCTCTTAATCAATTGCTCCTACTCATATACACACATATTAGAATAACACCAAAAACTGATGATTTTTCTCCCTCTTTCCCTCATTAAATGATAAGTATTAATACTTTATTAAATATAAGTATTATGAGAGATAAAATATTATCTTCTCTAATATTATAAATATCATATATAAGTACTGTAGAAGATGATATAGGGTGATTTTGCAAGTCAAAGAACTTATCTACTTATCACATTAAAGTTAAAGAGTTTTAAACTTCAAACAGCTGTTCAAAAGATTGAAATCAGGGCTAAAACTAATATGCAAGTGACATATTTGAATGTTATTTGTAATTCAAAAGTTTATTAGAACTTTTCATATATAATATGTAAAAAACTCCTGCAAATTATCAAGAGGAAGACAAGAACCAGAGTGAAAAAAACATTGAAAAGATGCAAACCGTTCATTCAATAGAGAAAATTCAAAGAGAGAGGCACAAATATTCATCTGAAGTCAGGCTTATTGACCCTTCACTGAAAGGAGGATGGGAGCTGGGGGCCTGCACTGCATTTCTGGTGGGGTACAACCTAATGAAGTACTTCAGGTAATCATTCTGTCCCAAATGAACCACACAACACAGGATTTCAGAAACTATCAACTCACCTCCTGACTGCATATACAGATAAAAAGCATGCAGACACTTCTGAGTATATAGATGCATGGCACCTTATTAAAGAGTTGAAAGTAGGGGGTTAAACATCCATTGGATGGAGAGAAGGCCTGAGTAAAACACAGGCAGTCACTCTTGGGAACTCCATGAATCACTCCGAAGCAACCATCTATACAATTTACAAAATAGTAAGGACTCAGAGCACAATTCCTTTAAGTCTGTGGCTCTGATGATGGGGTACGTATTATATAGGAAGCCCTGGGTTCCATGACCAGTACCACATAGGTTGGCTGTGGTGCACACAGTCTGTATTCCTAACACTTAAAAAGGAAGGATTGTAGACTCAGAATTCAAGGTTATCTTCAGTACACAGTTGGAAGCCAGCCAGGACTAGAGATCCAGGCTCAAAGCAAAAATATATTTCTATTTTATGTGTTAGTATATATTATGTATATGAAAGAATAAATCTAAAACCTCTTTGCTAGCCAGATGGAAACTGTGAGAAATTTCAGGGCAGGAAGGAAGGAAAAGAAGAGGAAGGGAAGAAGGAGATATAAGAGGATAAGATGGGTTTGTACAGAATAGGATGACAAGGATCCATGATTCTTTCAACTGCTTTTTTAGGAAAGTAAAAACAACAAAGAACAATACAAGCCCTCTCCAGGAAATGTAAAAACCCTGGGTATTGGTCATTCTCCTTCCCTTGGGCATGTCTTAGCTATTTTCTCCTAAATTTGTCCCATAGTCCAGAAGTTTCAATGGATCTTTCAACCTTTGAAGATGAGCAAGGTCCCGTTCTCCCCTGCCCATGTTCCTCTCTAAGAATCAAACTCTGAAAAAATACCATTCCCCTATAGCACACTTTTTATCCCTCTGTCTTTTCTTTAGGAGAGATGTGAGTCAGATGAAGCAGAAGAACACAGAAAATTGGATATTTAATTTGCTAAGCTGTCTGTCTTCCCCTAGGAAAGTGGTCATGGAGCAAGCTTTAGATATAGATTGATAGAAGGAGCTTGGCCTTAGGGCTGGAAATCACTTCAAGGCCTCACACTTTGACATAGTAAGCATTTCATATTACCATCACATATTGGTTATGGTAGTGTGTGTGTGTGTGTGTGTGTGTGTGTGTGTGTGTGTGTGTGTGTGTGTGTGTGT
>CAJQZJ010034102.1:754458-780207 GCA_907164525.1 Lophiomys imhausi | reverse complement strand
TGTGTGTGTGTGTGTGTGTGTGTGTGTGTGTGTGTGTGTGTGTGTGTATACATACTCTTAAAAAAAAATAGGGGAATTTGGCTACTCAGAGTGTCATGCAGACAGCTGCTTTGAAGGTGAGACACAAAAGCTTATTTCCAAAATGTTTATTTACAGCTCTGCAGCTATCAATAACAAAAACACTTAAATTAGCTAGGTCAAAGGCTCTTGGCCCTCATATGACTGCTGAACTGGGGCGGGGGACTGTTATGAAGGGACACTCCACTCCAGAGGACTGGGATGGAAGGGATGGGGGTAGAGGGTGGGAGGGCGGGACTTGGAGGGGTTGAAAGAGGGCACTGTGATGGAATGTAACCTGAAGCAATAAATAAACATTAAAAAAAAAGGCTCATTTGAGTTGAAGAAGTCTATTAGAAAATTAAGATTTGGAAAAAGTGCCCCTCACAAGCCTTTCCCACATGAAATTGATATAGAGGCTTTTAGGCTTTGTTAAAATGCTAGAATGATTAATAGCTTTCATGATAGATAATATTACCCAAAAATAGTGCCAAGTTTAATATTACCCCACCTCATCCCACACCCCATGTAAATGAGAGCTGTTGCCTTGCTTCATTTTAGACAGTGGATGGTTTTATGCTGCATCTAGAGAGGATCTGGGGTGAGGGGTTGACTGCTCTCAGTGAAACCTACTCTGAAGCCCAGTGATGGTCTGGAATTTGCTGTCAATCTCCATCAGCCTACAAGTCAAACTATGGCTTCCACTGTATCTCTGAATAAACACTGTGTTTCTTCATTAACCGATCAAATACAGAGTTCAAATGACACTACACTGATCTTTTTCTGGGAGAAAATAATAGATTATAACAAACATTTAGAGTTTTAAAAGGTACTGTTAAGTGCAGAAGCCCACAAGCAATTTTCTGTGCCAACTTCATGCAGTGCTGGCCTGTTCACAATGGAGCCTGCATTTTATTAGACCAGTGTTCAGCTCCTCGAAGAAATGAATCCCTTGAGTCCAGTTGTCCTTAGTGTAGCTTGACAAAGAGCATCCTAGTGTGTGATTCTGCTTCTTTTATACTAACAGTATGGTATCTCTGTGGATTCCTTCCTTCTAGCTTTATCTCCCTCACTACACTTCATTTTCTCCCCTTCCTTCTCTCCCTCCCTCTGTTACAGAAAAATATCCAAGTATCCTCTCTTGGGGTTCTCTCATTGATTTTAAAAAAATTAAATAGACTCAAATGGGAAAATCAAAGGCAAATTTTATTAGAATTTTGAAAACAAAAACAAAACAAAGTATACACTCAGGGCTATCCAGCGAATAGAGACCAGAGGGGAAAAAAGAGCCTTGCCACTTAAGTTGTCATGGAAGTCAGGCACAAGGCTAACAAGCATCCATATACCAAGAAGGGAGGTTTTAGAGAAACAGTGAAGAAGCCCACAATGTTGTGGAAGTCCAAATGTCAGGGAAAATGCAGTTAGACAAGAGATAGTAAGAAGAAAAGTAGGAGTTACAAGTTGCTGAATAATTCAAGAAAAGAGGGTACAAACTACAAGGTTGTGACCTATAATCTACTGTGTTAGGGTTGGGGGTTCTTGGAAGGAAAATAATAGTATCCTATTAAAGAACTAATTATACCCCCTATGTCTTTAGCATGGCTTAAGGTGAGAACCTGCCTTCCTAGGGTAATCCCTTGGCCAAGTGATCAACCTGGCCTAGCTGGAATGTTAGTTAGGTCTCTACCCAGGCCAGAGACTCTACTCACTTAACCAGAAGTTTTTCTTAATGGAGCTTTAATGCTGTTCTAACACCTCCTCCCTCCCTCTTTTACTCCCTTCCTGTGGCATCTGTCCCTTTCTCCTTCCTCCCTCCTTTTCCTTTATTTCTCAAAATTGTACAGCTGTTTATTCATAGGCATTTTCTTTCAGAAATAGTTTGAATTCCCAATGAATTCATTGAATATTTATCTGCAACTCAGTTTTTTTTTTAATGCTAAATTTGTACTTCCATTCATCTCTTGGAATCTCTGTCCAGCTATCTGCTTTTTAACAGTTCCAATATTGGTTACATTACCATTTCTCCAAATACTCCCACACTTTTTTGTTCATATTCTTTTTGCCTTCATTTTCTTCCTACCACAATCCTAATCTGTAACCATGGAAGGTCACTTAGTTCTCTCTTAAGGCCTCACAGCTATCTGTAGGAAACTCATTGTTGTTTTGGAAAAAAAAAAAAGAAGAAGGGGGGCTGGAGAGATGGCTCAGTGGTTAAGAGCACTGGCTGTTCTTGCAAAAGACCCTGGTTCAAATCCTAGCACCCACATGACAGTTCACAGCTGTCTGCAATTGCTGGGGCTTTAATTGCAGCACTTGGGAGGCAGAGGTAAGTGGATCTCTTCGAGTTCAAGGCCAGCCTGGTCTTTAAAGCGAGTCCAGCACAGCCAGGGCTACACAGAGAAACCCCTGTCTCAAAAAAACAAAAGTAAAAAAGGGACTTTCTGGTTGAGGCAGTGGTTGTCCAACAGGAGATGTGTGAGAGGGTCCTGCTGCACAATAGGGAGGGCAGATGGTGTTCCTCACTGGTGAGTGATTAGGAGGTCCTCCTCAGGGGAGCGGGAGCAAGTCCATATGAAACCTCTGACTCTGACTGCCTGGGTCAGGGGCCCAGGCTACAGAAAAAAATGTCCATACAGAAAATGGACTCCTTCCCCAGAGGCTAAAACTTCTTTACACCAAATCATGACCGGAGGCCACTATTTTGTAAACCTTTATTAAACTTACTTTATGAAATTCATACTTCTCTAAGATCTATACATGGCACTATTAAATTGGGTCATCCTGGTCTCTCTCTCTCTCTGTTCCTGTCTATGTTTCCCCATTCTCCCTAAATCAGGCCATGCCTTTTCTTTTCTACTGTGGAAGTGGGCAGGGGTCTACAAAATTCTGACACGTGGGGAAAGATAAGAGGCATGTCTACCCGACTTCCCCTGCAGTCAGAGCTTAGGGCGTTTACATGCCTGTAGGATATAAACAAAAACCCAGGGAGAGAACAATTCTCACCAGCCTGCCAACCTCAGGTGGGGCTCAGGATCTTGTTCAATCTCAACCTGGTTGCTAGGTCCCACAGACCACTGTCCACAACATTATGCTACAGCAAACAGGAGATTCACAAATGCCCCACAGCTCATCTCATGCTGAAAACATAAAAGTAGATGTCCTAGGTTCATACACCACCTCCACCATCCTGTAATCTCTGTCCAGTTGCATACAATATCTAGCTTTGCTTTCCTAGTCTGTAAAACACCGAACACAATGATGCCTGCTTCTTTGTAGTATAGGGAGGAAAGAAGACACTCAATCAAAACAAAGCTGGTACCTGATTTATATTAGTGATATATGGAGTCTAGTTTATTTTCTGTTCTTTAAATGCTTTGTCCATTTTGCACCTGGGTCTGCTTTGATACTGCTGTCAGGTTTTATTATTCCTGCTCAATATCTAGTCCCTGACCCCAACCCCCAACAAATTCAAAATTGTTTCATTATCTTGTTTCTACTACTATGTTTCTAAAAGCCAGTCATTGTTGCATTTGTTGTGTTAATATGTATAATAGCAACATCTGATAAAAGCAGATGAAGCAGTTCAATTGGCCACTGTGATCATCTGCTCTATTCCCCACCTTCTCTCAAATTAACTTAATGTTCTAGCTTCAAGATTTCAAGTGATTCATAGGCCATACTTTCCTTCATGTAGGGTGACTGACCATTACACTAATTCAGCTTCAACATCACTCACTCAAGAGAACCTTCCTCAGCTTCCTAGACACAGAGCATGGTGGTGGTTTGCATCCAAAGAGATTGTGAAGGCAGGATTGTGTTGGGGTAGTGTTAAGCATTCTAAATGTTAATTAATTGGTCCTGCTTGCTGTCTGTTACTTACATTGACTCTGATTGGTTAAATAAAATTCCAAGGCCTGAGATTGGGCAAAGACAGAGAAAGGTGGGGCTTCCTGGGATCAGAGCAGGAAGCCTGGGCTTTAGACAGAAGATTAATGCATTCCAGCCAGCAGCAGGAGGAAGAAGAAGACATGGGTTAGAAAAAAGAACCTCATTCCACATGGCCAGGAACATCGGCCTAGCATGGAGAATGGCAGTCCAAGGGGACGTATGTATATATGGGGTCATATTTGGGTAATGGAATTAAGAGCTAGTTTAGATGGGCCAGGATTGCACAATTCAGGCCTAGGCTTGTTAAAATCCATGTGGTCTCTGTGTACTCATTTATAATGTCTGCTTAAATATTAACAGCCGCCGAACCAATTAACAATAACATAAATACTGGGTAAATACTTTAATTAGCCATATATTTTTTACATATGGCGCCCAACATGGGGCAATTAGAATCCATGCTTACCTGAGAAGGCCCAGGTGAAAGTCAATTTCCTAGCCAAAAAGCGGGGAACCGAACCCAAATGCATTTCAATGGTGCAGCTACCTTAACAAAAGCTGTTGCCTTGCAGCAAAGGTGGAGAGCTAAGACTTAGCTCTCCTTACCTACTAAAAAACTGGCAGCCTTCTAAACAGAATTTGAGAGCGAAATTAATCATCTAGATTAAAAATGGAGGAATTCATAATGCCTCAGTACTTTCGGATTCCAATTGAGTTTGTTTCTCTTAGCGTGCAAATGATTTTTACTCTAACAATTGTAGTTCTGTGTATCTTTTTTGAGAAAGTTCAGACTAGGATAGTCTTAAAGGAAAGAATTTACAGATGGAATGCTAAATTGTCAACAATGATAATGAAGGAAAGAGGGAGGCCTTTCCTGATAAATAAGGTAAAATTGATGGCAGCTGGAGCTAAGAGCTCCCTGGCTATGAGGTGCTTCTCAGGACTTTCTGGGAAGGGTCCACCAATGAAATACAGTCAGAACTGGATTTCAAGTAATAATGAAAAAACTTTAATTGCAGCATGGGACAGCATGGTTAGATATGCCAAGGCTTTTGGAATGTTGTTTCTTTGCTTGATTTTTGTTTAGATGTCTTTGATTTTCCTGTATTAGGATGTAGAAAGGATATTTTTCTGGTTTGGCATTGCTAAAACAAACAAGATTTTTGAAGGTTTTGGGCAGATTTCGAATTGTCATTACAGTGCAAGGTTGCTCTCTAGGTTACAGAGATCCAAAATCTGGGATTTAAGTGAAATATTTGAGCTGGGTGGTACTGGCACACACCCTTAATCCTTTAATCCCATCACACTAGAGGAAGAAACAGGCAGATCTCTGGATTCTAGACCAGCTTGGTTTAAACAATGAAGGCAGGGTGGGAACTCTGCTGATAATATAAGGCTGCTTGCTAAAGTCAGTCTAGAATTCAAAAATGACCCATTTTTTCCTTGATGTTAAGTTTAATAATGTCCTTGCTGATCTAATGAATAAACGCACATAATCTTAAATGTACATAAAGAGAAAAGGGTCACAAGCCAGTCTCATTAGTTGTGGGGCTCCCACTGGAGAACTGGTTTCAAGAGGCATTTTGCCCCTAAAAGAGATATGTTAATCTCTGGATGTGGTGGTGAATGCCTTTAATCCCAGAATTTTGGAGGCAGAAGCAGGCTAATCTCTGTGAGTTCAAGGCTAGCTTGGTGTGCAAAGTGAGTCCAGGACAAGGATACACAGAGAAATCCTGTCTCAGAAAAAAAAAAAAGGAGAGAAAGAAAGAAAGAAAGAGATATATTCTGTTAGTCAACGTAAGGACCTAGAGTTAGGCTGGGGAAGAACTTGCAAACTGCATGCCTCCCACAGCCAGCAGCTAGGAAAATCTAACATAAAATAGCATATCATGCTATTTTACACTAATCTCCTTAAGAATGGAGCTTCCATGGGAGAATTGGAACTCAAACTAATTCAAAAAATGATTTAATTAGCTGGGCGGTGGTGGCGCACGCCTTTAATCCCAGCACTTGGGAGGCAGAGGCAGGCGGATCTTTGCGAGTTCGAGGCCAGCCTGGTCTACAAAGCGAGTCCAGGACAGCCAGAGCTGTTAAAACAGAGAAACCCTGTCTCGAAAAACCAAAAAAAAAAAATATATATATTTAATTAATGTTATTGTTTAATAAGGGTAATTCAATTATTTAAGTTTATACCTTGATCTCAAAACTTGGGAGACAAGGGAAGAACAGGTTCCTTGTGTGTTCAAGGCCAATCTAACCTACAGAGCTCTACAGAGCAAATCAAGACAGCCCAAGCTACAAAGAGAAACCCTCTCTCAATAAGGATAGATATATCCACATAGAAATTTAATCTCCAAAGAAAGGAGAAAAGGAAAGAAAAAAATATGTAAATGCATACCTTTGTTCCCAAAACATGGGAGACAAAGACAGAGACAGATTGGTTCCTTTTGAGTTTGAGGCCAACCTAATCTACAAAAAGCCAGAACAACACAGAATAAACCTGTTTTAATCAATTAATAAATATATGTCAACTATTGAGGAGAATACTTAAACTCCATACAGTCTTATGCTGTATTTTCAATTTAAAATAGATTATATATAGCATATATATGTAATACTATTATATCTCATGTTTTTATATGGCATGAATGGAGACTTGCAAATGTCTTTCTGCTGTTCAAAGAACAGAAAATATTCCTTAATTGATTTGTGCATCCTGCACATCCAAGGCATTTTGGTAATTGCAGAACTATATGTTTCTTGTGAGAAATTATATATTTTCAGAACCGGACCAGAGTCCAAAGAAGACAAGACAAGTAACCAAGATGATCCAGCCTCATAGACTGCCTCAATAGCTGTTTCCTCAAAAATCTTCACCCAGAAGAACTTCAAACAGCTTGCTGAGATGGCCTAGCCTCAAAGACTGTTCCAGACAAGACAGCAATAAAGCCCTGAACTTTCCTACCCAAAGTCCAGACTACAAACTGCTCAGGACATTCAAATTGCTGAGCACATAGAGACTGGACAACAAATGTTGCAATTTACTTGCTTAACCTTTTTTTTTTTTTTTCATTTTATTTGGGCCCCTAAACAGGTTTTCTGTGACCCAATTCAGCAGGATGAAGTTTTAAGAGAGTGACGTCCCATTCCCCAAAAGTGGGGTGGATGGTTCTTTGGCCATTTGATGTGTTATAAATGTTGTTTAGGGGTAATGGCTACAAATTGTTATATGGTGTTGTTAAGCAAGGTATAGAAAGTTAGACTTGAAGATTTCTTTTTCTTTTCTCTATCCTTCTTTCTCTCTTATATAGGGGGAAAAGATTTGAAAAGAAAAAGAGGAGGATATATGTATATAATATAGAAATGATAAGATAAAAGGATAGATTATTGAATCTGCTCTGAAACTCAAAACTATTGTTATTCTCAATAAGGTTATCTTTCAATACATTGGTATAGAATTTTGTATATTGATACAAAAATAAGGTTAAATTTTGATTCATTGGTATAGAATTTTATAACTCATATATAAGGTATTGTGCCTATACAAATCATTTAAAAGTATAGGTTCACTTCTGATCCTTTTATGGGTTGCTATTGCAATCTATTTAGGAGTCTGGATAATACAAGTTGGCTAGTTGAGCTTCTGGTCATGTCAAATAGTAGTCTTAATTTATCACAAAATAGACTTAATAGGTTAAACAGATAGTAAATGGTTAAAATATACAGTTTGCTTGTTCAAAGATAGATAGATTTATAAATAAAATAGATAGATGTCTTCAAAATCCTCAGAGGCATACAGAAAATGGCATTTAAAGATGTTTTTATTATTTTAAGAATTGTTTGAATTAAGACAGTCAGCTCCTGACAGCTCCCATTTGATTTGGAAGAAGACAATGAGCATCAAAAAAAGAAATCTCCCATCAGGAGATAATTCCTCAAAAAGAAATCTCCCATCAGGAGATAATTCCTATAGGGAAAAATGCCCCTGCTCTCTCAACAGACTATATTCAATCCAAAGATGGACCAGAGCTTAAATGCAGGTAAGTTGATGTCCTGATTCTGCAGAGACAGAATGGGAAAATCCTTATTTCCTGCTGCACAATTTAGTCTGTGAAAAATGCTTGGCTAGAAGGCTGAAGATGATGCTCCAATGGTATGGAGAGATATTTGGGACTGTCTGGGCAACAAACTGTCATATTTCTTTTTGGAAGCTGCTCTCCTATGCTTCCTAATCACTCAAATAATAACTTTCTCCCTTCTTATGTCTTTGATGGGGTTGAAGGCATAATAGTTATAAAATTTCAATTGAATTTGAGTTGTTTAGGATTTAAAAGGATATTTTCAAGTCTAAATAAAATCTTTAGGTTTATAAATATAGGATATGATAGAAATTATTTTGGTTCAGAACTTTAGACACAGCAAGATAGATAAGATGATTTTTTTTCTTCTTCAAGATTGCCGGTACAAATAAGCTAAACATTATGTGTATAACTTTTATATATGATTTTCTTGATTGTTTCATATTTGTTCTTATTGTTTTTACTATATGAGTTAAAAAATTTAGTTTTTTTTTTTTTAGACAAAAGGAGGGAATTGTTGGGGTAGTGTTAAGCATTCTAAATGTTAATTAATTGGTCCTGCTTGCTGTCTGTTACTTACATTGACTCTGATTGGTTAAATAAAATGCTGAGGCCTGAGATTGGACAAAGTCAGAGAAAGGTTAATGCATTCCAGCCAGCAGCAGGAAGAAGAAGCATTCCAGCCAGCAGCAGGAGGAAGAAGAAGACATATACCATGGGTTAGAAAAAAGAACCTCATTCCACATGGCCAGGAACATCGGCCTAGCATGGAGATTGGCAGTCCAAGGGGACGTATGTATATATGGGGTCATATTTGGGTAATGGAATTAAGACTAGTTTAGATGGGCCAGGATTGCACAATTCAAGCTTAGGCTTGTTAAAATCCATGTGGTCTCTGTGTACTCATTTATAATGTCTGCTTAAATATTAACAGCCACCGAACCAATTAACAATAACATAAATACTGGGTAAATACTTTAATTAGCCATATATTTTTTACAGGATTGTACAAAACAGAGAAGGTGGCATCTGTCCTCTGGTGATCTCATTCTCCTGACATGGCCATTTTCTGCCACTGAAGACCCACTGTGTGTGTTTTTCTCAACAGCCATAAAGTCTTCACATGTATGACATGATCATCCTTCCTCAATTGATCACCAATTATACTAAATTATTCTAACTGAGTAGTATTGTAAATTGTCTTTAATTTATCACAACTGATATGCAACCTGAAAAAAATACTGAATGTTAAGGTACATTTATAAATTCCTATATTTTTATATTATTCTCAGAGATTTGAATAGTTAACTATCACTTTTTACCAAGAATTGGGGCTATTTTCAACTTTCTGAAGTATTTCTGTGCACATTGAGTCTTCTTGACAACTCTCAGTGGCATACAGGGCAAATATTATTATCTCTTCTTTTCTGATGAAGAAATTGAGGCGCAGGGAGGTTAAATGATTTTCCAAGGTTACATAGCTGGTGAATAGCAAATCTAAGAAACCACAGCCTCTGATTCATAATCTACTGTTCGTTCTCACATCCACTTCACACATCTCTGGCTGAATATAGTGCCATCAGAAAGCACTGATAAAATCTGGGTATGTTAGTAAAATTCAGAGAATGTTTTTTGACTAATATTTATGTATTGGGTCTCTGTTTCATTTTACTAAATTTGGGAAATGGAAATCTGGGAAAATAACAAATAGAGCATGATTTTGCTATGCAGTGAGAAATGATATTAATATTTTACTTAATTTTCTTTCAGTACTTTTCCACACCTGGTTCATTTTGTTTGCTTTTTAAGGTAATTAACAGTCTTTTAAGTTTGGTCATTTTCTGTAAGTTTTTACTATATTTTGATTACTTAATTCCTCTTAGTACTGAGTACCACATTTCCAAATAAGGATATAATACTCATTCCTATATAACATATGTGCTCAGGTAACACAATTCAATCTTGCATTCATAGAGAATGACCCTGATCCACACAGCATTAGAAGCAGGACTTAATTCACACCAGTCAGACAAATACAAAAGCCTCATTTCTTAGATCCATTGAGAGACCAAATGCACCCAGCTTTCCTCTTGCTCTAACTACTATGAATCTGGGAAGAACTCAAAAACCCAGTTCAAACTTCAGTTCATACTTTAAACTTACCTTTCTTTATGACATGTAGAAATCCCAGAATAGTTTATTTTGGCTTGCTTAATATTAATTAAAACAACTAAATTTATTTAACTGCATTATGTCCTTTCCATGAATTCTATAAGAATAGAGACACATTTTTTCAAGTTTTAATAACACCACAGAAGTGATAGTTAGTTAAATGATATAAGACTATAAAGGAGTTGTTAAGGAGTTTAAAGTATGTTGAGCCAGATGCTGATGGCTGGAGTTTGCTAGCTGATTGTCTTAAAACAAATCACCTTGTCTCTCTTACTTCACTAGTCCAACCTCACTGCAACACACTTCCTTTGAAAGAACATTGTAAGACTTGAAAGTGTTAATTTCTCTAAAGCATCTATAATCATGCTGGACTAATGCTAAGTATAGAACAACTATTAACTAGAATTAGTTCTATCACTTCATAATATGGAAACAGGGACTGAAGAGTAGGATTAATAAGCTAGGATCGTTAGGATCTAATATTTTTATATTAGACAAAACTTAAAGAAATGTGTCCAACTTCCCATTTTATAGGCATTTCCTGCTTGGATTTTGGTAAAATCACTTCAGTGAAGTTTTGCTTTCTATTTTTTTTTAAACTTGATATCTTCAAATGACATTCTTCCCTGAATTCTCAAACCCTGGTGTATTACAGAGGAAATTGAATCAATAAATTCCTGATTCACTTACCTTAACTCATCAAACCATCATTAGAGTTATTTGATGTCTGGGGAAGTCCTACGTGCTTCCATGTGAGGGATGAATACCTTGTAAGCCAATACATTTTTCTAGACAGCTATAAATAGCAATGAGGTGCCAAATGGTAAGTGAAACTCTGAACACTCAATGGCTGAAAATCAGGGAGGCAATCCTGCAAATCAGATTTTCTTAGTATGACTTAACCCTTGATTTTTACAAATAAGCATTTCTGGCTCAGCAAACTTGTGTTTGTCTACAAGGAGTATTTATTGAGTGTCTGCTGTGTGCCTACTTTTGCAAAAGGGAAACATGTTCTGCTTTTCATCAGTTCCTAACTGAATATCATGGGTAGTCACTGAGTCAACATTGGCATTTTCAGCTAGCAAGTGAAAGATATCTGAATTAATATCTGAAAGATAGAGGAGTTCATCAGAATCCCTGCATAATTTTATTGTTTTACACTCTGGGTCTTGCAGCCAACTTCTCCCTGCATGGGATTTTGTCACATTAATTACATGTAAATTTTAAATTCATATTTTAGCCATCAACTAAGTCTTCAAATGTATTTGACTGCTTTAAATCACTGTTTCTCATACCACTTCAAGACTGGCATGGCTCATCACTATGATTTACCATTTCTTTGGCTTTAACATAGACAACTGGAGGCAGAATACACACCCTTAATGGCAAAACCCATATCAGCAAATAGACCTAGAAAGAAACAGCAGCAAGCATACTAAGCTATAGAAGAAACAGGGAGTTTGGATGGAGATGGAAGGGTCACACCAATTCCAGAGTACTCCTCATGCTGGTTTCACTGTGTGGTCTTTGCTGGAGTCTGAATAATCAACAGTTCTAAACAAATAATCAGATTAAGAGAGATAGAAACTTTCAGAGTATGAATTGTCTACCCCCAGAGAGTAATGTGGTATCTGAGAAATACCAGCATACATACATATATATGTATATACAAATATGTATATATATACATATGTATACACACACACACACTATATATATATATATATATATATATATATATCCGATGATTCTTACAAGTTTTTGAAACTGTATCTAGTTTCCGTAAGACTTTATTTCCTCAACTGTGAAATTGGGATCTAACTCATTGGACTTGTATGAGAATTAAATGGATTTTAGTATTGATTCATTCAGTACTTATTAAATATTCAATTAGTGTTAACTGTTGATACTATATATTATTTGATTTAGAATAAAAACATGTCTAAATGGAAAATGTATATGAAAACTAGAAAAGGACACTGCCAGTGGAATG
Organism: Lophiomys imhausi; assembly: GCA_907164525.1. Taxonomy (NCBI): domain Eukaryota; kingdom Metazoa; phylum Chordata; class Mammalia; order Rodentia; family Muridae; genus Lophiomys; species Lophiomys imhausi. Next base: position 768,018 of record CAJQZJ010034102.1, on the reverse strand, counting down.
TCCTTAAAAGTCATTGTGTGTTGTTTATATAAAGACATTTGCTCTTGAATTTTGTTTGTTTTGTTTTATATTTTGAGACAGAGGTTCACTATATAGCCTTGATGGATATGGAACTCACTATGTAAACCAGGTTGGGCTCAAACTCATACAGATCTATCTGTCTCTGCCTATGAGTTCCTAGACTAAAGATATGTCTGGATTGTTCCTTAAATTTTTACTTCTTAAATTGTGGACAAGTAGATACAACTTTGGCTATTCCTAAGCAGGAGAAAACAAAAAAGGTAAATTAGTGAACAAATGAAGGGAATTAAATGCTGGACCAAGCCAGGGAGCCCAATTAGCAGCAGTTTTCTGGCTAAGGCTGGCCTTTCAACCTGCATGCAGCAGAAACACTGAGCTATGCTAACTGTGAATTAAAACATCAAGAAAGAGGCTGAACCAAAGCAGGCAAGCCTGATGGAACTCTCCTCAAACTTTATCAAAAAAATAAATAATAACTTCTCTCTTTAAAAATTGAAATAAACAGAAGAATACCAAGCACAGAGACTCTAACTCTAGGGCAAATATCAGCTCCTGTGGCAATGAGGGTTCTTGCCAAATTTGAGGGAGACTTGGGGTAGACACTACAGCTCTTATATAGATGTTCTGTTTCTTACACTCATACTCTTTTGGAATGAAGGGGCATGGATGGAGAGTTCACAACATTCACTATTCAAAAGGAGGTGGCAGGCCACCTACTAATTCAATAAATGATGGATTTAAAGTAATCACATTGTAGAGGGACATAGCAGAGGTCTTTCCCAAAGTGGTCATCTTGGTAAAAACAAACAACAAAAATATGGTAGGTGAAAGAGCATTTAATCCTTTTCCAGTGGTCATTTTTCAGTTCTTTGCAGGCACATCCCTGTTGCTGTTGCCCAGTGTCTTTATTCACATCATACATTCCTATGTTATACTTCCTCATCTAAGTGCAATGGTACATGGAAAGGAGTTTACTTATCAAGAAATAAATATTCTTTAAGAAACCAGAAATGTAGAACAAAAATTAAACTGCATATGAATATTTGAAAGCAAAATCTTCTTTGGTTAGAATTTAGATGTCAGGTAACCAAATATTCTTGCTAGTTCAAACAGTAAATTAGATAATTCAAGAAATTAGGGGTTCACAGAAACCTTGCAGGGTCTCAAGGATCAGGCTGAAGGCTGAGTTTACATGACCACCTTCCAAAACTGTCTGAAAAGGGAGCAAAAAGCTCTTCCTTCATTATGAATTTAAAGAATTATCCAGAAAATTAAACATTTTCTTAGGGTGTGTATATGGCAGGGAAGCAATACTGAGGATCTATCCTAGGAAATTGCATGTTAGACAAGAGCTCTACTTCTGAGCTATATCCCTAGGCTTAGAGAATGCTTAATCCCTTACTGTAACTAGGGGGCATTCTACTACCACTGTGATGTCTGCCACAAACAGATAGATTCCATCCAGAACATTAGACCCTTGGACTTCTGCCTCTTCATAAAATCCAATAGCTCTGTGACCATATTCACTACAGAAGATACAGATTAATCAGAATAATAGTCAGGTATTTATCACTTTTGAATCTTGAGCATGGTCTTCTGATTGGCTGATCTTAAACCTCAGAATCACTACACCAGATGCTCCATTAGAAAGATGTGATAGATCTAGAAGAAAGTAACCAATGAATGTGGGACACTATTCCAAACAGTGGAGACAGGAGGAACAGGGGATCATAAAATTACAGACCTTCTTTGTCTTAGAAACATCTATATGGCTTCAATGCAAGTGGACACTGGGAGATTGTGACAGAAGCCACAAGAGTAGTCTATGGAAGAAATTGTTAGACTTTATAAGGAGCAGAAGTTTTTTGTCTTTGTTTTTTTGTATTAGGCTTATGCTTTGGTAACTAATTGATACTTGAAGTATCCACCATAATAACTCTTGCATAACTGAATATTACTATTTACTTTTTTCTTTAGTGTGATCTTTGAGAGACCCAATGTTTTCATTTGTTAACATATTTCTTATTAACAGAAATTTATTTATAAAATCACAAATTTGATATAAAATCATTTTTTCTTAATACAAATTGCAAACCATACAATGGTTGCTAGTTTGGGTTTATTGAGACATGGCCTCATCACATGTAACACATATTGGCCTCCAATTCACTATATATCTGAGAATACACTGAACTTCTAATTCTCCTACCTTTACTTCCCAAGTACTGGGATTATCAGTATGAGAATAAAAGCAATTTTTTTTGTTCACTTTGTATTTTTATGAAAGGGGGCTTGTTTTGGCTCACTTCTTTTGGAGTTTTAGTCCATGGTCACTTGGACCTTTTATTTGGGATCTGTCACACACCATAGGGAGAATGTACTGCAGAGCGAGGCAGCTCACTTTATAATAAGAGACATAAACACAGACACCAGTGTATGATAATTTCCTATGACAGTAGCACAAAATAACTTGAAGACATCCAACAAGGGCCAACTCTTAAACTCTCTACCATGTCTCAAAAGTACCAAGCTGGGGATAAAGCATTTAGTCCCTCTACCAAAGCAGGGGGTTCCACCTTTAAACTGAAAGAAGCCATTGGATATAGCATGAAGCTCACATCTCCATGCTAAGGGTAGAACCACCAAGTCTCTGAACCTGAAAGCAAAGCTGAGTGATAGTGAAGGAACCAGTCATTAATCTTCAACATGTTCTTCTTTCTTACATGAATAAGCAATTGTTTTGGAGTCATCATGGATTGTTAAAACAATGCCAGTGATTTCTTCCTACTAGGTCAGACAGAGGATGTTTAGATATGTGAAGGTCAAACACTACATAGAACATACTGTAATATGAATTAAATATTTGTAATGCTTACCTTATCAGTGAAATTTGAGATATATATTTTTGTGAATGTCAAAAACTAAAAGAGAAAACTATACAGTTGATTTTTACTGCATAATTATATGAACAAGATAACATCATATTTTCATCAGCACTAAAGAAGGAATCAAAATTTTAATAAATTCTAGGTTTTGTGAACATGAACAGATGAGTAAGTATTAAAGTATAAAATCACATATCTTCAAGATATTAACTCACATGATAATATGTTTTTTTTTTTTTAATCAGTAGCTCAAAAAAAAAGTATCAGGGAAAACAGACATCTTTGTTCCCAGAATGCAGAACTTTCCAGAAAGCTGTATTTTCTAGAAAAAGTCTAGTAAGGATATGACTTACAACATGCTGGATGGATTGTGTCTGTGGCCAGTCATGCCTAAGAAGTGAACAGTACTTAATAAATGATTGTTGACTGACAAAATAAATCTCTAAGGTCAATAATAACATTTCTTGCAAATTATTCTACACAAATGGCCTTCAAATATTTTCAGGTTGTAACTATATATCCTGAAGAAATTAAGGATAATGATAAAATGAAGATGGTCCAGGAAGTCAACTGACATTGGTAGGCACTTCACTCCTTACTTGCCTTGGAATATGCATTGATTTCCTTAAACTTTCACACTTGCTAAGCCAAAGCCTTTGGTTCTCTTTTTCTATCTGCTCTCTTCCATATTTCTATTCTATGAGCCTGATTTGTTCATTCTATTCCTTGTTCTTTGTCCAGCATCCCTAATTTCCTTTGGCTCAGGTTTAATAACACACATCCTATTTACCAAACTACCTCATTTTGTGGTGAGTGTTACTTCCTCAAGATGTTTACAAAAACAACGAGCAAATCCTCTGTTATAATTAGGTCAAATAATTCTAGAAAATTTCTTTGTTGACTGAGCCTGCAGACTCATCACGGCCTCTTAGTGCTTTATTTTTTTTTTCTTGGCACAAAGATAATTGCTTCTATTACCATCCCCAAATAGAAATGCTTTTCTTCTCCAGCCTTTGTTTGGAACTGTCTATTAGCTCACTGACACAAGAGTTTCTAATATGTTGCTTTTGTCCATAATTTATTTACTCCATAAATTTCAGCTGAGTTGGAAGCATTTAGATTTCAGCTTAGGTGAGCTATTTTCAATCCAGATCCCTTATCTTTTTAGCTAAATGTATTAGAAGTTCAGATACATCCCAGATTGTATATGTAGAGAGGTCAATTTAAAAATACATGTCCACAAATTGGTAGGCTGTTGTTTCTAAATGCTGATGAAAGTTGTATTGGTCTGTCAATGATCCACAATTCTTCAGTGTTTTCACACTACAACAATATACCAGCAGTTCTCAACCAAACATTCACTCATATCCTTGTAGATCAGAATTCAGCAAGTACCCAGTTTGAATTTCCTGACATCAAGGGCCAGTGATTTCTGCAACATTCCATTATAGCATAAAGCAATACCAATTGTAATGTCTTATCCAGCAAGTGTTCTGATACACTAACCAAAGCAGTAACTTAATTTTGATGGCCATGTAGACATACTTCCTCTGATCAACATTATAAATTATAAAGTTGCTATTGAACCCAAACTGAAATTCCTCTCTGGGGTTATCTGGCATTTTATTCATTCTTTGAAAATGCAAAAAGCTTTTCTGTTTTATTTCTGGTTTTAAAACGACATTTGGCTCGACAGGGAACAACAGACAGTTGCTCTTTTTCCACTAAATACATCATTACAAATACTCATAATAGTATACATCAATGAATTGCCATATTACCCATCTTGTCAGAACCTATGATCACTCAGGTCCAGAATGTGATCCTAAAATGATTAAAGCATATCTCACATTCCAACTGTTGTCTTCAAAGTGTGACTGGAACAAGCAAGGAATTAATCCTGTCAGGCCAATGAAGTGTAAGGAAATATGTGCAGGGCATGTCTGGGGATACTGTTTCCAATTTATCCATCCATTGTCAATATAACACAAGTTTTATTCACACTGCACTGAGTAAGAAGGTGCACATTTAGGAATACGTGGATCACTTTGGTTTTAATCCAGCTTTTTTATTTTTTATGAGCCTGAGCAAGTTGTTTAATCTCTCTGTTTCTTGGTTCACATATGTAAAATGCATATATTAGTAATTTCTACATATGGGGTTTTGGTTGATATCATATAAACCTTGCAGTGCACTTCTTAAGAACCAGAAATAGTTATTTGAAGTAATAAATAAACATTAAAAAAAGAACCAGAAATAGTGCTTAGAATGAAGTATTTTTCAAAAAATAAATGGAACTCTAGGAAGGAAAATAGACTGGATAATGTGGAGAAGAGGGCTTCAACAGCACAACCGTTCTGAAGCTAGTCATAAGCACCTGCTTTTGAGCTATGAATCATCATTACAGCTTTACTGATTAAACCAGATTCATGTGAGCCCTCTCTTTTTCAATGAAATAGTCTTCCTTTTAATAAAAACTACACAACAGTTTTACTTTTGAATATATAGATAAAGAAGAGATACTGTCCCACATTCAAAATCTGCTTATTATATACCTGCTGCAAATGAAACAATCCATAATTATGAAAGGTAAATGAGAGAGAGTTACAAATAACTGTGAGGAGTAGTGTAAAGTTTTTAAGACAGACACAGCAAGTTCTCCAGAAAACTCACCTAGAGATTAAGCCTTTCATTGAGTATTTGTCTCAGTTAGTTACTTTGACAAAAGCAGTAATGAAGGAAGGGTTTATGTGGGCTCACAGTTCAGAATACAGTCTAGCAGCGTTGTGGCATCATGAGACAGGATGTCTAAGCAGCTGATCATGCTGCTCCACACTCTGGAAACTGAAGGGAACTAATGACAGCACTCAGCTCCTTCTCTCCTCTTTATACTCGGTTCTGAGTCCCAGCCTACAGAATGGTGCCACCCAAAATTAAGGAGAAACTTCTCAGACAAATTAACCCATTTAGACAATCTCTCACAAGCATGCCAAGGAGCTAACCTAATTTAGATAACATCTCATAAATGTGCCCAGAAGTGTGTCTCCTTATGATTCTAGATTCTATAATATCCTGTCAAGATATTAATCATTATAGTATTCTCGACATTGCAATTTCCAAGAATAAAAAATGTAAAATCTTTTGTACATGCTATTTTCCTTTCATTTCTCAAAAAAAAGTAATTGAGTTCTTAGAAATGCCAGAAAGGGTTAAAAATATTAGACATTGGACAATTTAAACATAATACCTGTTTCCAAAGAGCAGCAGTGGGCAGGAAGTTCCTAATTAAAGAATCACATAAACTACAAGGGCTTGGGAGTATGGTTCCATGATATAACATAATCTTATCATATGCTAGGCCTTGAGGTTAGTACCCAGCATATACACACAGACATGAACACAAATGCACACACACACACATACATGTTTGCGCACACACGAATGCATGTGTTCACACAGTGTTTAAATACAATTAGCTGTGAAAAGTGATTGGAAGAAAAAATTCACAGTTTCAAAAATATAAGACAATGAAAATATGGAGTTACATTCTGTATTTTATATATAAGGAACTGCCTTATCAAAGAGATGAGTGATTGTTCAGCCTGTCATCCTGAGAGCCGATCAAAAACACAGTCCTCTTTAACTCTCTCCTGCCATTTTATTATTTCCAATGAGCATCATGATCATAAGTGAAGTTTTTGGTTTTGCTTTACAATGATATCAGGTCAATCACAGTTGCTGATAACAACTTTATCTCAGAATAAACACAATGTATCTGCCTAAACAAATTAAAATAACTGCTGTTTAAAGTTTATGTCAGGGGCCAGAGAGATGACTTGTGGGTAAAAGAGCTTGTCATGTAATCTTACAAACCAAAGTTTGATCCTTAGAACCTAAATGAAGGTAGAAAAAGTATCAAGGCTACAGGTTTTCTTCTGACCTCCACAAGCACTCTGCACATGGCACATGTGCCCACATACAGAATACTAACAACAATAATTATGATGATAATAGTATATCAGTAACAATTTTGTTGCAGGACGGTGGGAGTATTGCCCAGTTAAAGTAAGATATGTTATTGCAGGAGAAGGGTTAAACTCAAGGAGAGAGAAAAACATCTGTAATACATTTTCAGTATTAAATTGATGTCATAGACACTTGTTTTGGGCAGATTCCTTGTCTTTCCTTGACAAACTGACAAATAATGAAACCCAACTCAAATTGTACTACTGGAGTCGCATATGGCTTAACTGGACTCTTAGATTGAAGCTCTGACATGTGGCTGTTTTGTAGAAACAAATGATCATTAAAGAGAGCTTAGCAGTCAACACAAATAGGAGGCAGTTAGCATGTCACCACTGGCTTCTGTTAAAAACATCTTAATAGGCAACAAATAATAAAAGTCAGTGTTTTGATACTAGCTCAATTAATAGCTTTTTTGTTGTTGTTTCTCAAGGATGGGTGAAAGTAAACTTTCCTTTCTTTCCAGCATCGACCACTATTCCCTATATAGAGTCGGGGTCCCATGCATTCCCCTCAGCCCACTTCTGTCAGGAGAACTCATTAAAAAAAAATATCCTTACACTTTTACCACCTACTTTGCAAAATACATTTTGTTTTTTATTGCATTTTTCATGCTTAAGGTATCTCAAAGCAATTCACAGTAATGAGTTTCAAATGTGGATTGACAGTGGCTCCGTAGGCAATCATGTTAGCCATTTCTGATTCAAGGAAAACTAATTCTAGGTCCTGGAATTAAAATCTATCTTGTCACAAGAGGCAGTCTTCTGGGAGACAGCAAGTTTCCTTACCTTGTCCCATTATTTCTGCCTCTCACTCTTGCCTGATCTCCCTTTCCTTTCTTGCTAGCCAAACTTACTTTTCTAGCACTGACAGCTATCAGGTAGCTATAACAGGGTGGCATATGTATTACTCTCACAGAAACCTTTTTTTTTTTCTCCAGCGTTGGGGACTGGTGAATGCTTTGAATGTGCATTTTTTGATTCAAAATATAATTTAGAAATTTCTTGAATCATTTTGAAAAGGTGTTAAAATAAAGAATCAGATTACCTTCTGCCTGGGTCTGCCACACTGATGCTTTCAATTCATGCAATGCTGAGCTTCTGTCAAGAAGCCTACTTGTTCCATGTCACCTCCTACATGAACCCTGTCCTTGGATTAGTAATCCTTCCTAAATGCTCCTCGTGTCCTAAATCCTTAAGGCACGTTTTTACAATGTATGATGCATTTAGTATTTGTCTCTGTTCTTGAGTAAACACTGCAGCAGCCTTCTCTAATGTAACATTATTGCACCCATAGTATTTACTATCATGTCTGACTTATACTGGTTAGTGGGTAATATTATTAAGAAGGAAGAGAAAGAGAACATGAAACTGCTGAGAGAGAGAGAGAGAGAGAGAGAGAGAGAGAGAGAGAGACAGCCAAAGTGGAAGAGAAGAGAAAGGAAGTAAAGGGTGTTCAGAAAGGAAAATTACGTATCTTCCCGCACATTCTGGAACAAACTAGGGTTGGTATGAATCCAAGTAGACAATCTGGACTGTTCAGGGTGTGGAGCTGGCTCTGCTCACTTAGTTCCTTGTGTTTCTGTAGCAAGACCCTATTGATTGCTGGAGTTTAGGCACAGCAAAGACTAATTGCTCACAATTCTGGAGATTGAGAAACCCAAGAAAAAGGTTCTTCTGATTTTGTCTGTTGTGTCTGCTTCCTGGCTCATGGAGGCCTATCTTCTCAGTATACCCTCACATGGAGAAAGTGGAAGGGTCAAGGGACCTTTCTAGGTACCTTTATTAGCGACACTAACACCACCTTGTACTCTCTGCTTTCATTGCCTAATCATTTACAAGAAGAATGGCCTCTCAAACATTCCCTGTTCAGATCAGGTTTTCTATGAATCCAAACAGCTTCATATTATGGTATTCACCTTGACCCTGATAAAGGGATAGCTTTCATGAGGACCCTAGCAAAACGTCATTCAGCCTTTGCCCAAATGCCACAACTTTCTCAAGTCATACTTGATATGTTTGAAAAGGCACAATTATTGAAACATATTTCTCAGAATTATACAAACTATCTCCTACAACACAGGTATTCATTTCATCTTTATCTTCCAGCATCTGAAAGTGAGAGCTAACTCGTAAACTGAAGAACTCTCAGACATTTAAAAATTCTTACTAACTCTGTCCTGTCATTTTCTAGTAGGTTATAGAATTTCCACCAGCAAGAATTTGTCATCACTGTGACCAGAAATCAAGTTGTTAGCAGACTTTCTGTCTCCATTTAAAGGGTAAAACCATAATGAAGATATTTGACATAGAGTAATATCAACTAATGAAACTAAACTCAGAAAAAAAATTTAACAACTTAATTCAACAGATGTTGGTCACCCACAGAATTCCTTGATTTCAATGGGTGTTTCTTTACCCAAGATTCAGCTTCCACTGATTGTGGCAATGTGACTTCCAATTTATGCATGCTCATGTCACTCAATCTATTGGGGGGAAAAACACATGCAGAAAGAATATTCAATTACTAAGTCCTTTGTCTGGGAAATTACACATATTACTTCTGCTCACACCCACTAAACAAAATGAGTAATGTGGTCATACTGTTCTTTTCCCACGGGCTAGCTTTGCCCTGTTCTCTAAAAGAGAAATCCCACATTAAATATCGTATGTCTGGCACATGCATTGTCAATGGTAGTGACATGGTTTACATGTATCCAATCAGCTTTTAATAATTCAGCTAAAGTTTTTAATAACCAATTAAAATAATTTAAAATAATCTAAATCTATGAACAAGGAATTATATTTACAAGTTACCTAGCACCAAGTAATTATTTCCTTACTTCAAAAGTAAACTTCTTTATAGTTTTTAACTCACTCTTATCAATTTTCATAAATATGCAATTCAAATTTTATTTCAAAATAATTTGTTAATCTGTCCAAGACATTATGAAAAATGGCATTCCCATGTGAGCAACCCACTTGCATCTTGCCAGTAAAAAGTGGCAATTTCTAGAAATAAAGCATACATAAGAAAAGGGAAAACTATCAATGATATTCTAACATCAGCTGAAGACACAGAACTTGACTAAATTCCTTGCTCACAGATATCCAGTCAAAATATTTCACATATCTATACAAAGCTTTGCATTCAACGCATGCCATTGTCAAATGAACTTATAAAGTAATCTAATAAGTTGTACGTGCAAAAGTATATCATTATCCAATTTATAATTCGTTTTTTAAAATACTTTATTTTTTTTTTCGTCAAGTTACATCTCAGTAACAAACCCCTCCCTATTCCCCCTTCCTATCCCACCCTTCCACCCTCTTCCCCCCAGAAGTTTCCCCTTTCAGTCCAACAGATGGTTCCTTCTCTTATAACAGTAAGTATTATACAAAATAACAGATATAAATATGCCATATTTATGAGAGTTAAATGGCACAGTATAACTTCCCAATATTCAGTTTATACATATTTGGCCCCTGACTTTAACATTCTACTATCTAACCATCTCCTTGAGTTTAAAGGTCTATATGTGACTCAACATTCATACTAACTTGCAACACACTTTTAAGAGTATCTTCTTAGATCTATAACACCCTCTTGATTCCTAAACAACTCAAAATTTAACTATGAGACTCTAGCTGTCTATTCTTCAACCACCTCAGAGACCTCAGAGGGATAAATATATTTGCTTATGTGGGAAGTGCAGGACCTGCAGTTTCCAAAACTAAGAAAGGACATACCAATGACTGCCTGGACAGTTCCCATTTTCTCTCCATACATTCCTGCATCAGACTTCAGCCTTTGGGTCCTGTTTCTCTGACAGACATTTGTTGTAGAGCAGGGATTATGAAGGACTTACCTACCCTGTCTTGGCAGAGTTAGGCTGTAGACTTCCCTGCTACCAAGTTTTGTCCTTTTTGGACAGCAGTCTGTCTGCAGTTGGTGCAAGGGGTTTTTTCATGCCAAGAGATAGGCTTGCAACTAATTCAACCATCTTACAGTGGAGGTTCTTCGATGCTTATCTTCTACTTGGAGTAGAATAGGGGGTGCTGTCAGGTGCTGATATGTCTCGATATCAAAAAAAAATCTTGATTTAAGATAACATCTTTGAATGCCATATTCTGCAGATCTCTTGGGGTTTTTGAAGATGCCCTATCCATCTCTTGTATTTAGATAAGCAAATGCTGCTTGTCTCTTAGCAACTTGATTACTGGGTAGTTTAGAGAATATCTGTGATAGACTGTCATAGTAGCTAACAAAGTGACATGTTTGCATGAGTTTGTTTTACTTAACTATCCTAGACCGTTTTAAACGGTTGGTATCAAGAGGTCAGAGATTCACATTTTGTTTTTAAGTATCTCTAGGTATGATAACATTAGGAAGCGTTACCTTTAAATTTGTATCAATATACAAAGATCTATTCAATTGTGGTTAAATAAACTCTTATTATGTAACAATATACCAAGATCAATGCCTATGTAGCCCAATACAATCTTAATATTACGTCCATATGCAAGGGTCAATACCATTGTGGCCAAATATAATCTTAATTTTGTATCAATATACAAAGATCAATACCGATGTAATCCAATACAATCATATTTTTGCACAATAAACAATGGTCAATATCACTTTAGCCAAATAAACTACTAATTTTGTATCAATATACAAAGGTATAAGGGCATATTCAATAATCTGCCCCTTCTTCTTGGACCTTCCTGTGCTATGTCTATATCTCATTTTTCTCAGGCCTATGCACTCCTACATAGGAGAGGAAGAAGGATACAGAAAAGGAAAAGTAGGAAATCCCTGGGGCTAACCTCCAAAACCCATTAAGACAGGACCATTTATCAGCTTGTAGTCTCTTCCCCTAAATATCAGAGTTTTCAGTTATCCTTCAAATAACCAAAAAGAAGGGCGGAGAAACACCCTCCCCACCCTCTGGGCATGGGACATCACTCTCTTAAAGTGACTTCCTGCTGATTTGGGTCATAGTAGACCTGTTTGGGGCCCGAACCAAAATGGAAAAGATGGTTAAAAATGTTAGTACACTCCTTTTATGTTCAGTCCTTCTGTTCTCAGCTGTTTAGATGACCTAAGGGGTTTGTAGGCAGAAGCTGATCTTGCAAGCTTCACTGAGGTTCCTGCCGGGGCATTATGTAGAGCTGAACGGTCCCAGTGACATTGGATTGCTGTGGTGGTTGCAGGCCCCAGATGGAGACAGCTATTGAGGAAGTCTGCCAAGCAGAATCAACTGGGTCACTCGTCCTCCTTGATGCCTGATTCTGCTCTCTGCTGAGGTTTCCACTGTCCAGCCGTCCCCGGGCTCCCCTAATGGACGCTTCCATTCTCCTTGAACGATAAGTACAGAGCCCTGCCCCAATCCCAACCCTAGGACAATTGCCCTCTTTTTTGGGGGGGGGATGGGAGGGGCTAGGTAGTACTTCTCCTGAAGCAAATTTGGCCTTCTGACAACATACAAAGCGTTATCTTTCAATCCGGGTTAAAGAAGAAATCATTCTGTCACCTTGGAGCTAAACCAGCTCTAGTGTATATATTTTGAGATCCCAAAGGACAATCTGCCTGCATCGAGAAGGCCTTTTGTAAGTAGCCTCCAAACCTAGGTCCCTCTAAATCCCATGTGTATGTCTGTGAACTCTAATTATTGGGATCAGGGACCTGTGTTTCCCATCTGAAGGGATCAAAGATGTGTTCCACCACTCCTGGATCGAAGTCTTTCTCTATTTAGAGTTTGCCCTGAATCAGGCTGACCCTGAGCTCCGGGATCAGCCGTTTCTGTGTCCAGTGTGCTGGGAGCTGGGACCAAGGGTGTACTCTTCTTGAATGGTGGGACCAAGAGTATGCACCCTCACCACCCCGCTCCGTATGACTCCAGAACACTTAAGACCACCAACTCTACGGTGCTCCCCCCCGCTCCGGCCCCGCTAAAGTCAAAGGCATGTGCCAATACCACAATTCTCTTGTATTTTAGCTTAGCTCCATGTCTTCTCTATACCTGGAGGTCTGCAAAACCAGGCCGAATGGCTGTTTCCTCTATTCCATTAATGGTGTTTCAGCCCTGCCCCCGACCTTTTTTTTTTTTTTTTTTTTTTTTTAGTTAATAAATTTATTTGTTTGTTGCTACAGGTTACATCCTTATCATCTTGTCCTCTTTTCCCGCTTCCCAGCCCCACCCTCCCATGCTCTACCCCCTGACCCTTCCATCTTGTTCCTCTGGGGTGGAGTGTCCCTGCCTAACAGTATCTCACCACAGATCAGGAGTCATATGAGGGCCAAGAGCCTCTTCATTCACCGGGGGCCTACGAGGCAGTACTGCCAGTGAAAGGTGTCTCATTGCTACTGGGGAAATATTAAAAAAAAAGACCAACAAACACACAAACCCACAAAAACAAAGAATATCAACAAAAAAGAGAGGAAAAAGAGAAGGGAAAAGGAAAAAGAAAAAAGAAAAACAGAAGGAAAAAGAAAAAGATAAAAAAAAATTATGTCCATGTACCGTTTGGTGTGTTGGTTGTAGTACAGATATCCTGTACGATATAGTTAAAATCCTACTCTAAGTGAATAGATGCCATGTGCATCCTTCTGAGACTGGGTTAGCTCA